>JAEQBH010005639.1:0-326100 GCA_016808115.1 Tetrastigma voinierianum
GGTACTAATGAATGTATTTCAAGGTCAAGCCAGGGTAGTTTTTGCAGGTTTCAGAACCTTTTCTATCATATAAAGCTAGGCATATCGAAGTTGAGCTGATTTACATCGAGTTCGTATGATTTATCTTCGATTGCATCAAGCTAGGAATGAAGAAATTGAAGCAAGAAGCAAGCAAGATGTGTCGAGCAACAAAGGGCGGAAATTCGATATACCAGCCGTAAATTTTGCTACACAGCTAAATTTTCGCTATGTATAGCATCGCTTACATAGCTAATTTCGCTATTGTATTGAAATCTCGCATATCGGGGTAAATTTCACCGTAGCGAAATCCCTTCGCTCCCCTGCCAGGTACAAACGACCCCGTTTTTGGTTAATTTCATTTCTACCCTCAATGTAATTATACTGATTTAGGTTAGATTGGTATTTTCACCTGCTTTGTAAGGCTATATGCCATTTCTAAACAATTTGTAACCTAACTTTTCATTAAAGGTATTTCCATTACGGGCCCCTCAAGCTGGCCCTCATTTGCTCTCTCTTCTCTCTCCTCTTTATCTCACGTTTCTAGGCAACAAACACACCCTGAGGATGACAACTCAAAGGATGTTTGGCTAAAGCTCTAAACCTTGAAGAGAAGGGGTTGCTAGGTAGGTTGATGGGTTTGTGTGTTCTGCTTTTCATGAAGCGTGCATCACAGATTATGTTTCAAACTTCAAAACTAGGTTTTAAAGCTATTTGATGTACTTCATTGGTCAATACTTCTGACAAGCTTTTAGGGTTCAGTGTATTCTTAATGTTAGATACACTGACATCCATTAGTTGTCATTTACGAGCCATCGGAGGTAGGTTAAATGCTAGATTTTAACTTCAGGGACATTTAATGCTCAGTAAATGCTATGTTTCAAAGAGAAATGGTACTAAGGGTTAGTCTTTAAGGTTAAACCAAGATCCGGTTTTGGAAATGACTATAGGTCATTTTCCCTAATGCGAGGAAATAACCCGAGGACACCTTTGCAACCCTATCATACCAAACTAGTGGCCCAAAACTTCAAGGACTTCTTTTTACATTTTATTTCGAATTACCTTCAGTTAGCATAGTGAAAACAATCACACTTTTCATACAAATCCAAAATCCAAATAAAAGTCTCACCATTTTGACTCATTACAAAATCATTCAGGAAGACGAAAACCCATCCCCGTGTTGAGCCGCTATACTCGGCAAAGAGAAGTTACGCTACGGCAAAGAGGGAGTAATTTAGGTATAAATTTTGCTTGATCCGTAACCCTACCGTGGCATGAATCAATGACTCGCACATTCTCTTAAGGGCATTAATAATTAGTCATTTACAATACCATTTCCACATTCCACAATACAATTAACTTTCTCGACGGATTCGTTTGTACATACGTGAATCCCGTCAAATTTGCCACTACATAGTTCATTTATAAGTCAATTAACCAACACTCAAACAAATTCATTTATGATTCAAATAGAAGCACATATGTAGATGTTTTTCAAACATTTGCATTTAATGGTGTTCAAACTAAAAACACAAATTTCATAACAAACATTCCAAATTTGTTTGACAAACAAACACAAAACTTGAAACAAGAAGAGAAGTATGAAGAACAAACCAAAAATGTTGTCGATTATGGTCTCCTATCCTTGGAATCCCAATCTTAGGTTAGGTTTTATCATCATCAACCCTTAATCCATCACAAATACGTCACAATCATAGAACAAACAAAGAAAAAAATCAGTCATGCACCCTAGTGTTATTGGTTAGGGTTGATTTCTACCCAATACACCATCACTTGTAAAATTTTCTAGGAACAAATGAGCCATATTTTACCCAAATTCCTTCAAGTCCATTGTTCCTCTATAAATATATTTTATTCAGAAATTGGAATTATCTAATTCAGAGCACCGAAACTCAAGATATGTCCTTAACAATCGGGACTACTCTATTTTCAAAACATAACTAGAATTTGCCCGAAAATAGAACTTCACTTTGACGAATTTTTGGGTCCAATGAGGTCCAAATTTGTATACACTTATTTCAAGAAACATTTTCTCCCAGAAGCCTAGTTTACCCAAAAATTTGAATCACTCAATTTGGAAGAGTGAACCCATCTTATGACCTAAATACCAAAATCGTACCAAAACACCAAAATGTAACTGCATTTGCTCGAAACAGAGCTTAACTTTGACGACTCGGGTCTAATGGGGTTCAAATTTGAACACACTTATTTGAAGGAAATTTGTTCTCCTAGAGTCTATTTTACTCATAATTTGAATCACCTAATGTGATGTGAGCAATGGCAATATTATGGCTAAAACAAAAACATGGGTTCTAGAAAAATTTTGACAACATCTCCCCAAAACCCCAACATTTCCTTTATACAAAAATTCCTCAAAACCAATCCTAATCAAAGAAAAAAGGCTACATGCATTCTAACTCAAACATTTATATACTAACTTATTGTTTTACAATTCCAAACACAATCAAAGGGAGTTAGAAGGGTTCTAACAAGCAAACAAGTGGATCCATACCCAAACTTAGACAAGTATCCATACCTTAATCTTGAACACTTAGCTTCTCCTTCTTCCTCCGCTTCAAGAACAAGTAGAGTCCAAAGATGGCTTCTCCCCTCTTCTTAAGAACGTGTCTAGCTCCCCCTTTTCCCAAATGAGAAATGATCTCAAGCCACTACACCAAATTTGGTCTTATTCTCATCTTGTATAAGGCCTTGTTTCGCCTTCCTCGCTTTCTTTTTCATTTTTGTATTAAAGCCCTTCATTTCTATTTCATTTGCATAACAATTTATCACATTTCTACTAGCATATACTCTCATTTATGACCTCGAGTCCTCATTTTGACATTTTACCAATTTAACCTTGACTCTGTATTAATTCCGGTTTTATTTTAATCCTCAGGTTATACCCTAAACATATCATTAAACTACTAGGCTTAATTGAGGTGCACTAATCCACTATGCGAATTCTCACTTTAAAAACCTCTCATTTATCACTTAAACCAATAAAATATAAAAAAAAAAAAAAAAAATTTATAATAGCATAAAATGCTATAAAGTAAAATAATAAAACGAAAAGGCTTATTTTGTGACGTTATACGTCGTTCAAGGCGAAGTCATTGCCTGGGCAAGAGGGATGCATAACACTCGCGGCCTGAACAAGCAACATCAATGAATAAGGGTCGAACATGATTTGACCCCTCGGGTGGTAAATCATCATCAGAAAACACAATGCATGTAGCTTTGTCAACTGTCAGAAAGTGAATAAGCCCCTCGGGGGTAGTGGCAGCGTCAACTCTGATCTAACTATGTGCTATGATCAATGCATCTCTATGAGTAATGGATGAGGCCAATAGGCTCCAGATGGATATACGAGCTTGTGTAGTGCGCAACTGACGTACAATCTCATCATCCCCTCTCTGAATATCCTCTATAGCTATTGTACTATCAAATGACCTCGTCACCGTGTGGAGGTCGAATACCCTCCCACTCTCGCGGTAACAATCGAACATCCTTGTGAATCCGCTCATATTCCTCCGGGAACATAGTGAAGGTTGTCATGGGCAGAACATGCTGTAAGTATACGGGTGAAATTGAAGTCTATCTGGGAACCTCATCTGGCCTAGGGATCTGCTGGCTAGAGGTGTATCCACTAAAATATGAGTTTGTGTATAAACTAATCAGCTGTGAAGCCTCTCCATCCCATCCCATCATGAATAATTCGTCTCCTAAAAACTCAATCAAATGTACACCACTCGTGGGTGGAGGTACAACTCTAGAGTCATGAGTGGGGTGCGGGTCTGTAGTCACTGTAGGGCATCCCAAATCAACCAAACCCTGATCAATCAAGTCCTAAATGGCATGTCTTAGCATCTTACAACTGTTTGTATCATGGCCTACTCTCTTATGGTAGGTACAATGAAGATCTGTCCTGAATCCTCGTGGGGTAGGATGTGGTGGTGGTCTAGGTAGTGATTAGTACCCAAATAGTGCTATTTTGAGCCCTGTATAATGCAGGTTTTAAACACTTTTTGCGTACTAATCACTTTAATAACTCAATTGATATCAGTCCCGCTTGCTACTGATCACATTTTGTAGCTTATTTAGTAGTTTTGCATGTCAAATGCCTCATTATCTTCAATTCGATTCAAACATGATGAACCCGAGCCGAATTCGAAGATGCATGATCGAACCAGAGGAAATTTGAAGCAAAAATACTGAAGAGATGGAGCTCTGCTGAGTTTGGCAGGCTGCGAAAATTCGTTAACCTCGCAAATTCTCGCAGTCATGAATTCCTCGTAGGTCATGAATTCTCGCAACCTACGAACACAAGCCACCCGTGCCTTAACCGCTTGACCCGCCTTTTGGTGGTTTTATACAAGTTTGCCCTCATGTAATTTTTGTTTTTTAACACACTTTTGTAATTTCCTTATACTGAGCACCTATATAAGCTCAGTCCTGCTTGTAATCAAATCAACTTTCACTCCATCAATCAATCAAGGAAATTTGGCACGAAGCTTCCTCTCCCTCGGCTGTTGGTGATCTTTTCTTCTTCTCCCTTCACTTTCTTGCATTTTCTTGGTAGCCAAACACCCTTGATGATGACAAATCAAGGATGCTCTGACAAAACCCTCATCCTTGAAGGAAGGCCACCGGGTCTTGGTTTATGAAAGTCGTATGTTCTCATGCTTTCTACAAGCATTTAAGGGTATTTGTGCCTCGCTTCTCACCTTAGGTTAAAATCTCTTAGGCATGCTCTCCCTAACGTGTATTTGGCAAGCTTTTTGGGTTCAGTGGATACTTATCACTAGATCCATTGATGCCCAGTTAGTTGTCTCCTATTAGTTACTGTAGGGTAGGTTTTTGAGATATGTTCTCACTGTTAAGGACATTTATGCTCAATCAAATGCCATCTTTCAAGAGGAAAAATTTTAGGGTTTAGGTTTTAAAGCTAAATGAAGGTCCGGTTCGGGAAATAACTATATGTCATGCTCCCCAACGCGAGGAAAAAGACCCGAGGACATGTCGGTTAACTTAGAACCCTAAGCCCAGTGGCCCAAGACTTCATGGTAGAATTCTCTCTAACTTCATAACGAGTCACTCAAGTATATATATTTTTCTTGCTACTTCGCTACTAATCATTCACACAATAATCGTTTTTCACAAACCCTAAAAATACAACGAGAAAACACCATTTTCAATGCACTGCAACTCTTCTCTCACAAAGAAAACTCATCCCCGTGTTCGACCCTAGAGCCACTATACTGCAGTAGCTTTGCTACGTCAGTAGTAGGAATCCTAGGATATAAATTTTGTTGATTCCGAACACCTACTTGGCCGAAACGAATCAAATGGCGTCGTTGTCGGGGATGGTGCCCTAGTGAGAAAGAGAAGCTGTGAACTTGTGATTCACATCACAAGTGTTGGTGAAATCTCATTTCTTTTTTACTTTACCATTTTTCCCACTTGCGCTCACTCATGTGGAAGTTTAAAATTTCACCGGCCGGGAGTTTGAAAATTTCACTATGCAAACTATTTTCCCCTATTTTGATTTTAGATAATATTAACCTTTTTCGTAGTCTTGTTTTTGTTGGTTTATTGCTTGTTGTGTGTTCATAGCAAATTATGCAAGGGGGATGTAAACACCCGCAGCAAGATTGGAAAGGCTATGCACCAATTGAATAGTGGTCGGTGAAGTTAAGGCTCGCACATCACCGACGGAGAGACCCCACCTGAAGAATAGCAGAGCCAACAAGGGGTTCAACGGGAACCTAATGCCTACAGATCAATGAGGAATCACATACACCCACCAAGGGTGAGTGCACCCTCATGCATTATACCCCCTGCGGAGGATGTGGCTGTGAGGTCTTATCTGGTGCCTCTACTCCCGACTTTTCATGGTATGGAAAACGAAAATCCATACACACACATTCGGGATTTTGAGGAAGTTTGCACGACTTTCAAGGAGGGTGCATTTGATGTGGACTTGCCTGCTTCGAAAGCCTCCCTCACCTCAAAGATAAAGCCAATTTGGCTTTAATTCACTAAGGCCAAGGACCATCAAGACCTGGGCCGAGCTACGCACTTCAGAAGAAGTTCTGCCCATAAGACCAACAATTTGAAGAGAAAAATTTATACCTTTGCAGCTCATGACAATGAGAGATTTTATCAGTGCTGGGAAAGGTATCTTGAGACCATCAATGCATGCCCACACCATGGCTTTGATACGTGGATGTCGGGTCAACCATTTTATGATGGAATGTCCCCTTCCATGAAACAACTCTTAGAAACCATGTGGAGGGGACTTCGCCAAAAATCTGATTTAAGCCATGGATTTCCTCAACTATGTTGGCCGAGACTTCCAAAGCTTGACGAACCAAACCTGTGGAAACCGATGCACATAGCCCCCAAAGGAGCCCAAGGGGAGGCATTTTTTCACCATCGAAGATGGGAAATGTGCCAAGCTATCTTTGACTAGAAGATTGGAAGAGCTAGAATTGCGAAATCAGCATGAGGTACAGGCAGTAACTGAAACGCATGTACCTCCCCAATCCTGTTTTAATTGCCAATCCACTAGTCACCAAGGAAATCACTATTCAATTGCCCCATCAATTAGAGATCTGATGCAAGAGCAGGCAAACATAGTGGATCAAAGTAGGCACCCAATAAGTGCTCCATATGGGAATACCTACAATCCAAATTGGAGGAACCATCCTAATTTATCATGGAAGACAAACCCTAACTAATACCCTATTGTGTTCACAAAGAACAACCCCACCTCACCAGAGAGCAAGCCATTGTAAATTTGAGTAAGGTAGTGGGTCACTGAAGAACGTAAGACAAAGGAATGCCTGTAATCACAAAATCAAAACTGGAAGGCACTCTTAACAAAAATAGATGACCTACAAGATCGCCTCTAGGGTTGACTAACCAGTAGTAGATGCAAGAAAAGGGAAAATTTCCCTTTCAAACACAACCAAACCCCAGGGGATTACATGAAGAGAGCTCCTCCAGTGACCCGAATTCCAAATTGAATGAGTTTAAGGCAATCATCACACTGAGGAGTGGCAAAGAGCTTACAAAGCCATCAAGAAGGCAATGTACTCCGTGACGTAAAGCTATGGATACGAAACTGCAGGAGGTGGTGATTGCCAGATCAGTTGAGAGAAATAAGCCATTCCGACCTTTCCCTCAATCATTAAAAACTAAAAAGAAGGCCATTAATCAGGCTGAAATTTTAGAAGTGTTGAGACAAGTAAAGGTCAACATTCCCCTACTTGACATGATCAAGCAAGTCCCTACTTATGCTAAATTTCTAAAGGACTTGTGCACAGTCAAAAAGGGGTTGAGCATTGACAAGAGAGAGCCTTCCGATCGAATAAGCCGGGCAAGCCATTATCCAATGCAAGACTCCAGTGAAATATAAAGATCCGTTGTCCGACCATCTCGGTTAATATATGAGGCACTTGCGTGGAGAAAGCACTATTGGATCTGGGAGCAAGTGTGAATTCCTCCCTATTTGATGTACAGGCGCTCTGGTCGAGGAGCTAGTTTCTCCACCTCCATCACACTGTCTCTTGCTGATAGGTCGATCAAAATACCAAAGGGGACAATGGAGGATGTCCTGATTCAAGTGGACAAATTTTACTATCCAGTAGATTTTGTTGTACTTGACATAGAACCAGCAGCAGCAGGGGCCAATTATGTACCTATCATCTTGGGAGACCATTCTGGCCACCTCCACGTAATTATATTAATTGCGAATGAAATATGCAACTCACCTTCCTGGAACATGACCTTAGAGCTCAACATCTTCCACCTAAGTAAAAAGCACATGCAACCGGTGGAAGATGTCCCAAAAGAAGCATGCATCATTGACACCATCCTGGAGGAACAAGCTAATCAGCAGGGTATGCTAGATATACTAAATGAAGAGTTGACTGAGTGTGCAGAAGAGCAGGAGGAAGTTGACATGAAATCCGTGCAGAGACATTGGAGAAAAAGACATGAAATTTTTCCGTTGGTGATCGGAGAGGAAATCAGTGAGCCCTAGAAAATAGATCTCAAGCCTCTCCCTGTGGAGCTGAAGTATGCTTATTTGGAAGACCATGAGCAATGTCCAAAGGGTCATTTCACCTTGCCTCGATCGCACGTGAGGGTGGCCTCGTTGCAAGTCCTCAAACGTATCAAGAAAGCTCCTGTGGAAAGTTTCATTTAAAGGGCATTAGCTCAGCCAGCTTGCACCCACCACATCTACTTAGAGGAGGAGGCAAAGTCAAAGGAGGCAACCACAAAGAAGCGTCGAACCCACATACGCAAGAAGTGGTTAGAGCAGGTCTTAAAGCCGCCGCAGTCGGGCATCATATACCTATATCGATAGCACCTGGGTGAGTCCAACCCATGTAGTACCTAAGAAATCAGGGGTAACCACGGTGCATAATGAAAAAGGAGAGGAGATACCCACTCGCCTTACTACAGGGTGGAGGGTATGCATTGATTATCGCAGGTTAATGAAGTAACACGGAAATATCACTTTCCTCTTCCATTCATGGATCAACTACTCGAGGATTTAGCTACTCCCTTCTATTGTTTCCTCGGATGGCTATTCAGATATTTCCAATTGAGATCGCGCAGAGGATCGTGAAAAGACAACTTCAATTCCCATTTGGCACGATGCATACAGAGGATGCCCTTTGGCCTTGTAATGCCCCCCGCCTACATTTCAACGATGTATGCTCGCATTTTCAACGATTTGGTAGAACGATTATGGAGGCTTACATGGACGATATTACGCCTATGGAGAGTTTTAAGGAGTGGCCTAATCAACCTGAAACTATCCCCGCACTGCATAGAGAAAACCTAGTGTTGAACCGAGAAATGCCATTTTATGGTCAGCCAAGGCATTGTATTGGGGCATATCATTTCGGAGAAAGGAATTGAAGTTGATAAAGCAAAAGTTGACTTGATTTCCAAACTGCCTCCACCCACGAATGTCAAGACTATGAGGCAATTTTTGGGGCATGCAGGCTTCTATAGGAGGTTCATACAGGACTTCTCAAAAATTGCCAAGCCACTTTATAAGCTTCTTGAAAAAGATGCTAAGTTCGAACGGATTTTAATGCCAACACGGTTTGAAGAACTCAAGGCATATTTAACCATCGCACCAATAGTGAGGGCCCCACTGCGCAGTTGCCTTCGAGGTTATGTGCGATGCAAGTGACCTCGCTGTCGGAGTAGTCCTTGGACAAAGAGCAGAAGGAAAACCGTATGTGGTTTACTATGCTAGCAAAACACTGAATGAAGCCTAGAGGAATTACACTACCACCGAGAAAGAATTACTGGCAGTAGTTTATGCCCTGGACAAGTTTCGTGCTTATTTGATAGGGGTAGAGATAATTATCTTCAAAGATCATTCAGCTTTGAAATATCTGCTCACTAAGCAAAATGCAGCACAGTTTATCAAGTGGGTCCTCTTACTACAGGAATTCAACCTGCAAATTCGGGATAAAAAGGGGGTAGAAAATGTTGTTGTTGATCACCTCTCCAGACTAACCATAGAACACAACACCCATAACCCCCCAATCAATGACGAATTCCCAGAAAAGTCTCTACTCACTATAGACAGTGCTCCTTGGTTCGCCCACATTGCCAACTTTTTAGTAACAGGGGAGTTGCCAACATAATGGAAAGCACAGGACAAGAAGTTCTTCCATGCAAAAGTCCACTCCTATTATTGGGAATAACCCTATTTGTTCAAATATTGTGCTGATCAAATAATCAGAAGATGTGTGCCATAAGGAGAACAACCAGGGATACTCAGCCACTGCCATGACAGTGCCTGTGGAGGTCATTTTGCTTCCCGTAAAACTAAGAATTTAAGGTGCCGCAGTGTGTTTCTATTGGCCATCCTTGTTTAAGGATGCCTATACCATATGCAAACAATGCTAAAATGCCAAAGGTTGGGAAAATCTCCGTCATTACATGATGCCACTAAACTCTATTCGTTATTGAGTTATTTGATCGCTTGGGGCATCAACTTCATGGGACCATTTCCTACCTTCTGATATACTTTTACATCCTCGTAGGAGCCGACTATGTGTCATAAAGTGGGTGGAAGCAAGGCTGCAGAGCAAATAGTATTCACATAAAGACCGTATTGAAATTCTTAAAGGAGAACATTTTCTCCATATTCGGAGTTCCCAAAGCCATAATCAGTGATGGAGGTTCAAATTTCTGCAACAAACCTTTTGAGAATCTCCTATCCAAGTATGGTGTCAAGCACAAAGTGGCCACCCCTTATCATCCTCAGACCAGTGACCGCTGCAGCTAACTAACAGGGAAATCAAGACTATATTGATGAAAGTGGTGAACTCAAACAGGAAGGATTGGTCTCTGCTTCCGATTCCTTGTGGGCAATGCATCAAAGAAACAAGACCATCCTTAGAATGTCCCCTATCGCTCTAGTTTATGGTAAGGCATGCCACCCGCGGAAATTAAATATAAGGCGTGGGGCGGGCACAAAAAATCAATCCGACATGGGAAGAGCCGGGCCTTAAAAGACTCCTTAATCTCAATGAGTTAGAGGAGCTCAAGAATGACGCCTACTTTAATTCGAAAATTAAGTAAGGAAAATTAAAGAAGTGGCATGATCACCATAACCCTAGTTAACTTCAACTGTGGGACCAAGTCCTACTCTATGACTCCAAACTCCACCTTTTTCTGGGCAAGCTCAAATCGAGATGGATTGGACCATTCATCGTTCAACAAGCATACTGATTCGTGCCACAGTAGGGTGATCCGAAATCAACAAAATTTGTATCCTAAATTTCCTCCTACTGCCGTAGTCAAGCTACCTAATATAGTGGTCTAGGTCGAACACAGGATGGGTTTTCTTCAGACAAATGATTTATGAAGTCAAAAATGGTGAATTTGGTTTGATTTTAAGGTGGTGATAAAACAAAAGTGGGTTAGTAAACTGAAAATAAAAATGAAGAAAATAAGAAAAGAATTCCTTGAAGCATTGGGCTACTGGCTCAGGTCCTAACGCAACCGAGAAGTCCCTGCTCATTTCTCACATTGGGAGGTTGACATATAGTCATCTCCCTAACCGGATCTTCATTTAACTTTAAAAACTAAACCCTAATAATTTTCCTTTTGATAGAAAGCATTTATTTAGCATTTATGGTTCCTACAGTGAAAATATATCACCTTGACCCATCCTACAATGACTCAGAAGGGCAACTAATGAATCTCAAGTGATCTTAATACCAAGCATCCATCAACCCTAAAGATTACCAAATATTGATCAAAGAGGATGCATCAAAAGTGAAAATATAACCCTTTAACCTACCTCGTTGGCTCAGAATGGCAACTAATGGATATCAAAGGTATCTAAAGCCAAGAATGATAATCGAACCCTAAAAGCTTGGCAAAATTGGCCAAAGAAAGTACATCAAAAGCTTTAAACCTAGAGTCGAAAATTCGGGAATCAAATGTCAAAACCCGGGTCGCTAAGTGAAAACAAAGGGGAACCAACAAGTTCTCGGGATTCTTAACCAGCAACTTCCACTTCAAGGAGGAAAGAAAGTTTAGCCATTATCCCAAGTTGTCATTTCTGAGTGGTAAGTTTATAATAAAGAAAATAGAAGCAAAGGAAAGAAAATGAAGTGAAGAAGGTCCAGAGAGTCGAAGGCTTTCTCCGTGGATTTATTGCGAAGTGATTGATTGTTACAAACTCTTGACTCTAGCTTATATACGGCCAGTTGAAATTACAAAAACAACGAAATGTTATTACAAGGCAGAAAAGAGAAAAACCAAAAACGGAGTCGTTTGGATCAAAAACAGGAGCAGACAATTTTTTCTATACACGGTGATTTTCGCTATCATAGCGAAAATTCTCTATGATAGCGAAATTTCGCTATCATAGCGAAAATCCAGTCATAGCGAAAATTGAAATTTTCGCTATGCACGCACTTTCGCTATGATAATTACAGCGAAAAATTCCAAATTAGCTGACTTCCGCGATCGCTCCTCACCTAGCCATCGCTCCATCAAGCCCCTACTTCATTTTTCTTCTTATTTTCTGCTCTTCTTTCCTCTTGGTCTCGATCTATATGTTTGAGTTTGACTCGAATTCTTCATATTTGATCGACTAACAATGTTGGCATGATTAGCTCGCAAAACCGCAAAATTTGCCACAAAATGCGATCGAAGAGAACAAGAGGGACCTTACTGTGGTAACCGTTAATTAGAATGATTAGTATATAGCACACTCAAACCTATATTAAACAGGGTTTCAAAATAAGACTTGTTAGGCACTATCACACTTCGCCTACACAGTTAGTCCCTTAGCAATGAAAGAAAGAAAGACAAAGAAAGACACATCCATAACAAAATAATGTCTTCACAAATTCAGTAGTGCCAGAATGCATGCCTAACCCTGCAAGAATCGCCGTGTCCAATAACTATTATGAGAGAATGAATGCCATACAAAATTGAGTAGCTTAACATTCTCCTCTGGTGGATCAACTGAATCTCTTCACTGTGTCTAAGTGTTTATTTGACGCCTCCTCAACAATAAACTGTCAACAGAGCCTCCCAACCTAAGATGCCATACCTTAGCATGTTACCCGGGTTCTAAATAGATCAGACTCACTCTGTCCCACACCCTTGTGCTGTAGGGGTAATGTTGAGGAATGACTTCACCAGGTTCATGTAACGGGATCTGATCGATGACTCCCAGCTCACTATAGCTTAGGCACCAAGTCGCACGATCTTTCGACCACAAACTCTATAGGTTTCGCCCCGGACTCCGAATGATTTCGAGACTCCAGCACCTACAACTCGCTAAACTCTACCCATCCACCCGTGTAGCGAACACTAAATCGGCGACTCCCAACCAGTGAAGGTTTAGGGCACCGGGCTTTAAAGGCTTTCACCATAAACCCCTCGGACCATGTTCGAGTTTCAAGGCAAAGCGTTGCAATTTTCTTCTTTTTTTCCTTTTTCACTTCTTTTTATTTCTTTTTTTTTTTTTTTTTTTTTTTTGGGAGACGCATTGGCCTTCTTTCCACATGGGTCCTTAACCTATTAAAGGTGGTCAATGAAACTAGGGTAGGTTATTGCAAGGCTTAGGAGGCTAGGCAGTTTTTCAGGTTATTGAAGAAACCTGATGTGCACTGTGTGTGGTTAGCTAAAGGTGGAAGAAAAAAGGTTGAAAGCAGCAAGAATTCAACTAATCATCCACTCAATTAGGCATGGAACCAATCTAACATCAATAGAATTGGACAAAGTTTCAATTTTTCAAACTATGAGCTAGGCAAAACACAAAAAAATTTTGGTTGCAAAAACGGGTCCAAATTTTGAAAAAGTAAGTTGTATAGTATAACAGCTTTATAGAAAGGGAATTCAAAGAATATCGAACATCACAAAATAAGCTTGCTCAAAATAGCAACAAAAACATAACAGCCAAAGCCACTTCTTCGCTAATCCTCCCCACCAACCCAAACATCTTCGTTGTTCGAATGGGGCTCTCGATTAAAATTTGTAGCGAGTAAACATTTTCTGATGAGATGTGATCGTTGTTGATAGATACTCATTAATATTTATCGACACTTACTACTTCGCCGGGCCAATGAACAGTTAGAAGAAAAGAGAAAGAAAAAGTGACCGCTGAGAATTTAAAATTACACTTCATAATAATTTAAAAGTGTTCTTATCGTTACAGCTTCGATTCTACACTCCTGCTTTTCTCTAACGGTACCAAAAACGCCTAAAACGGAGCTCGATGAAAAAGCATGAGCTAAACAAAAACAGAGGCAAAATAGTGTATCATAGCGAAAATTTTTTACTATCATATGAAATTTCGCTTATGATAGAGAATTTTATTTTTTTTGAAAATAAAAATAATTAATAATAATAATAAAATGATTTTTTTACGTATTATTTTATATATATATATAGTGAGATATATATATATATATATATATATATATATATATATATATATATATATATATATATATATATATATATATTTTACCTTAGTTATCATGGACTGCTTTTGTCTTTAGTGGAGGCCATTCGTACAGATTTTCGCTACCATAGCGAAATTTCGCTATGATAGCAAAATTCATCTCGCTCTACTAAGTATAATCGCGAAAAAAATTTCGCTATGGTTACAAATCTCTCGCCCCTCTCCCCGCTTGTCGCCGCTTGTAATTTCTTCAATCCAGGTTCAAAATCTAACCCAGAACCCAGGCTAACACAAGAAAATAGTAAAAGTGAAAAACAAGTTAGGAAAAAGATTAATCCTGTGGCTCAGTGAAAATCTAAAAAAGAAAAATTATAGAAATCCAAATAAAATAAAAGTAACATAAATTGTAACAAAAAGTGGGGAGACTGTTTCCCCCCAAACCACTTCCTAGGGCCTTTGGAGGTCGTTGAACTAGCGGAGCTAGGAATAACAGAATTGAGTGCCCAAATTCAAAATCAAAGACTTGGTCTGAATCATTATGCCATGCACGGCAAGCCGTCAGAATTCTTGATGTGTTGGAAAATTCGCATAAAGGGCCACTAATTCTTGATGTTTTGCATACAAGCATAGCAAATGGTGTGGTTTCTTTTCCAATGGGTGCTTCAGGTTACAGTGTTTCCAGCGAGGCGTAATATACATCAGGTCGGAGGTGGCTACCGGCAAAGGAGCTGTGTCATGCAAGTAATGGGGTTCCGCCATAGGAATCGGGTTGGAAGGGTAAGCTTGTGGTTCTTTCCCCGCTTCTATTCCACGCTCCTACCAACAAGGCAATGATTTCTTCTTCTTTTTTCCATGGCCAAAAAGCAACACTTGATTTTAGGGCATCCCGTACCTCAAGAGCTTCGCGATTCCACTTCCACCTCCCGAGGCCGCACCAGCCTCGGCCACCAAAAATTGCTCTCGCCAAGCACTCTCCTCCAGATTCTCCTCCTCTGATGAACAAGCTGATTGCAGAGCTTTGAGATGGATTCACAGATGTCAAATTTCGACCTTACTTCACTTTTAAACCCATCTAATTTTTGCTCCAGGGGTTCTCCACAAGATGATTGATTTTCACTAATCAAGCATTGAATTTCTTTGTTCTTCCACAAAGATCACCCACCAGTTTGGTAAGGTCTAGAATTGCTTGCTCAATCGGGAGATTGGCCGTGGTGGCCGAGGGGCCGAGACAAAGAGGCATACCGGTGGATGCGGGAGGAGCGATAAGTCAGATAACACCGGTAGGAGGGTGTACTCGTCCATTGTCTCTATAGTCCCTCATGGACCTAGACGGGTTTGGATTTCTCCCAAGGGTTGCCGATTCGCTCATGGAAGGTCTTATAGTCCTCATTGACATGTATGCTCGAGGGCTCTTTCCACCGAATACTCACTATATTGTTCTCCCTCTTCCATTTGATCACAAACTAATTTTTCCACTTAACCTATACCGAACTCCAAGGTCGTAATTCATCCACTAAAAATGGATTCCTCGTATAAAAGCAGTATAACCCAAAAACAAATTCCGCAACAACTTTTTTTTTTTTTATGCTGAAATGTACTAAAAAAATGACAAGAAATGATAAAAGGAAATTTCACCAAACTTGTGATGAGGATCACAAGTGTTCCATACCACAAATGCACTTAGGCACCATCCCCAAGAACGAGCCATTTGATTCGGGTGGCCACAAGAGTGATCCGAAATCAACAAAATTTGTATCCTAAATTTCCTCCTACTTCCGTAGTCAAGCTACTGCAATATAGTGGTCTAGGGTCGAACATAGGGATGGGTTTTCTTCATACAAATGATTTAAGTGAAGTCAAAAATGATGAATTTGGTTTGGATTTTAAGGTGTGGGTGATAAAACAGGGTTTGGTGGTTTGTAAACCGAAATAAAATGAAGAAAATAAGAAAAGAACTCCTTGAAGCATCACACGGGGTTTTAGGTCCTAACGCAATCGAGAGGTCCCTGCCCATTTCCTCGTGGGGAGGATGACATATAGTCATCTCCCGAACCGGATCTTCATTTAACTTTAAAAACTAAACCCTAATAATTTTCCTTTTGATAGAAAGCATTTATTTAGCATTTATGGTTCCTATAGTGAAAATCTATCACCTTGATCCATCCTACAATGACTCGTAAAGGGCAACTAATGAATCTCAATGGATCTAATAATAAGCATCCACTGAACCCTAAAAGATTACCAAGTATTGATCAAAGAGGATGCATCAAAAGTGAAAATATAACCCCTTAACCTACCTCAGTGGCTCGTAAATGGCAACTAGACGGATACCGGCTGTATCTAAAGCCAAGAATACACTCGAACTCCTAAAAGCTAAGGGCACACAAAGAAAGTACATCAAAAAGCTTTAAACCTAGAGTTGAAAATTCGGGGAACCAAATGTCAAAATCGCGTGAAAACAAAGGGGAACCAACAAGCACTCTTCCGTATCCTCAGAATCAAAGAACTCCTTCCACTTCAAGGAGGAAAGGGTTTTAGCCGCTCATCCTCCAAGTTGTCATCCTTGGAGGGTGTTTGGCAACCAAGAAAATAGAAAAGAAAGGGAAAGAAAATGAAGCAGAGAAAATGGGAGAGCTGAAAGCTTCTCCAAAAATTTATTGTGAAGTGATTGATTGTTACAACTCGACTTAGCTTATACGCCGAGCAAGGAAATTACAAAACAAACTAAACAAAAGCTATTACAAGGGTAGAAAGGAGAAAAACCAAAATCCGAGTTGTTCGACTGCAACAGAGCGCATTAATTTTCGCTTTATGTACGCTGATTTTCGCTATCATAGCGAAATTGAAATTTTCGCCATACGTAATTTTCTTATGATAGCGAAAAATTCCAACAGAATAAATTTCTAGCACGTTCCTCACCGGCTACTGCTCCATCGCTTCCTCGTCATTTTTCTTCTATTTTCTCGCTTCTTTCTTTCCTCTTGGTCTCGACGATGATGTTGAGTTTGACTCAATTTTTCATGTTTGATCGACTAACAATGTTGGCATGATTAGCTCGCAAAACCGCAAAATTTGCCACAAAATGAGATCAGTAGAATAGTAGGGACCTTAATGTGTAAATCGGGTTAATTAGAATGATTAGTATACAAAAACACTCAAACCCTATAATAAATAAGGTTCAAAATAGCACTTTTTGGGCACTAATCACATACCCCAATGGTTCAGTAGACCTGCTCAATCCAAATGATAATAAAGTGTTCAAGGTCAATGGGACGAGGCGAAGTCTTCATAAGCAGTAGCAGATCACAGACAAGGAGGAGATTCTCCTCCTGGACCCTCCTTGAGACCCTCAGGCTACACATTTGGGAGTAGCTCCACATCTCTCGTGGGTCACTAATTTAATTGCTTAGTCTTGTTTAGGCTCATTTTGTTAATGATCCTATCGTGATCTGGGTGACTTGTTTTCCTCAGGTCGGGCAGTCGCAGCACGCCCACTCCTCCGTCAAAGACCTCAAATTTCGCCCAGCCGAGGATGATTCTTCCAGCCGATTGAGGGAGGTACTCATTGACTTCCTCCACTAACTTTCTCGTCTGTCTAGATGCTTAGTTGGAAGTGATGTTCATACTTTTGGCTTTAGTTTTGCTTGTACCACGGCCCAGCAAAGCCCATTTTTGTATATTTAGAGGCTTGTTTACTTCTTTTTGCAAAAGTTGAAAATTTTGTAAATTCACCTTAATATATATAATACAAATCTATTTTCCTACACTTTTGCATCTCATTTTGTCGATATATTGTTGTGGTTTTGCCTTTCCTGTAAATTGAAAAGTCACACCGTATACCATCAAATGCTAGGAATGGTTCCATGCTTGATCGAGTTGTTGGTCGCCTGAAGACCTCGTAATTAACCCTCAGTTCCACCATTCTCTAGCCACACACACAAGGTACATCGCTTTCATCATTAGGTACCGAAGCCGCATACTTCTTACATTACAAACCAACCTTAGCTTCGTTGACGGCCCATAATAGGTTAGAATTCCCCAAGAAAGAAGGCCAATGTGTCTTCCAAAAGAAAAAGAAAAGACAAAGAAAAAGAAAAAGAAAAGAGAATAGAAAAGTCGTGGCGCTTTGCCTTGAAACCCGAGCACGGACTAAGGGGTATATGGCGAAAGCCTTTAAAGCCTGGTGCCCTAAACCAACTGGTTGGGAGCCACTGACGTAGTGCTCACTACATGGGTGGATGGAGTTTAGCGAGTTGTAGGTGCTGGATTCTCGAAATCATTCGAAGTCCGGGGTGAAACCTGTAGAGTTTGTGGTCGAAAGATCCTTTTAACTTGATGCCCTAAACCTGTAGAGTTAAAGGCTTTCGCCGTAGACCCCTCGGACCATGCTCGGGTTTCAAGGCAAAGGGCCACGACTTTTCTATTCTCTTTTCTTTTTCTTTTTCTTTTTCTTTTCTTTTGGAAGACTCATTGGCCTTCTTTTCATGGGGTCCTGATTAGTACCCAAATAGTGCAATTTTGAGCCTTGTTTATAGCAGGTTTTAAACACTTTTTGTGTACTAATCAACTTAAATAACCTAATTGATGCATTGTAGCTTTATTGTTGTAGTTTTGCAGGACAAATACCTCTTTATCTTCAATCCGACTCAAACACGATGAACCCAAGCCGAATTCGAAGATGCATGATCGAATCAGAGGAGTTTTAGAGAAAAAATGTTGAAGAGAAAGAAGGCAAGGCAATTCTTACTGTGGTCATGGCACCGAGAACCCGCAAATTTCGCAACACCGCTCCCGTGACCGGCCGTTGACCGATTTGACCCGCTTGTTTGTCTTTGTACCCAATCTACCCTTAATGTAATTCTTTGGTTCCTTTATATACTTTGTAATTTCCTTTAGTACCGAGCACCTATAAGCTCAGCCTTGCTCAGAATCAATCAACTTTTCAATCCATCAATCAATCAATAAAATTAGCACGGCTTCCTCTCCTCGTCTGCTTGCGGATTTTCTCCTTTCTTCACTTTCTTGCATTTTCTCACTAGCCAAACACCCCTTGATGATGACAAATCAAGGGATGCTCAGCTAAAACCCCTCATCCTTGAAGGGGAAGACCACTGGGTGTTGGTTTTGAGGCAGGCTGCATGTTCTCATGCTTTTCATGTTTGCATTTAAGGGTATTTGTGTTCCTGCTTCTCACCGTAGGTTAAATCTCTTAGGCATGCTCTCCCTAACATGTATTTGGCAAGCTTTTTGGGTTCAGTGGATAGTTATCATTAGATCCACTGATGCCTAGTTAGTTGTCTCCTATTAGTTATTGAAGGGTAGGTTTAGGAGGTGTGTTCTCACCATTTGGGAACATTTATGCTCATTAAATGCCATCTTTCAAGAGGAAAACTTTTAGGGTTTAGGTTTTAAAGCTAAATGAAGATCCGAGTTCGGGAAATGACTATATGTCATGCTCCCCAACGCGAGGAAAAAGACCCGAGGACATGTCTGTTAACTTAGAACCCTAAGCCTGGGTCTGAGATCAAGAAATTCTCTTTTAACTTTTTACTTCAATTTATTTCCAGATTTTAACCATTCACCCACACTGTTTTTCACAAACCCTAAAAATCCAACGAGAAAACACCATTTTCAATGCACTTCAACTCTTCTCTCACAAAGAAAACCCATCCCCGTGTTCGACCCTAAAGCCACTATACTGCAGTAGCTTTGCTACGTCATAGTAGGAATCCTAGGATATAAATTTTGTTGATTCCGAACACCTACTTGGCCGAAATGAATCAAATGGCGTTGCTGGGGATGGTGCCCTAGCGGAGAAAGAGAAGCTGCGGAACTCGTGGATTCACATCACAAGCAGGAAATCTCATTTCTTTTATTTTACCATTTTTCCACTTGCGCTTCACCGTGTGAGCTTGAAAATTTTATCAAAAGTGCATCAAGCCTTGTTTTGATTTTTTTAGCTAACTTTTTTAATCCTCGTAGCCTTGTTTTTGTTGGTTTCTTGTCTATGGTTGTGTTCGTGAGTAAATTATGCAAAGGGGACAGAACCCCGCAAGCATATTGAAAGACTTAGTGATCCAGTTGAAATGTACGTGAAGTTAGCCTTCACGTAAAGAGAATCGATGGAGACACCACATGCAGAGCAGCCAGAGCCAATAGGGGTTCAAAGGGATCCCAATGCCCACGTATCAATGAGGGATCACATACACCTACCAAGGTGAGCGCACTTCATGCATTATACCCCTACGTAAGATGTGGCAAAGGAGACCTTTTCTCGGTTCCCCTCGGTCTCCCAACTTTTCATGGCTGGAAATGAAATTCCATACACACACATCCGGGATTTTGAGGAAGTTTGCACGACTTTCAAGGAGGGTGCATTTGATATGGACTTGCTCAAGCTGAAAGCCTTCCCTTTGACCCTCAAAGATAAAGCCAAAATTTGGCTTAATTCACTAAGACCAAGGACCATCAGGAACTGGGCAGATCTGCACACGGAATTTTTAAAGAAGTTCTTCAGTGCCCATAAGACCAACAATTTGAAGAGGAAAATTTATACCTTTGCAACTCATGATAGTGAGAAATTTTATCGTTGGCCGGGAAAGGTATCTGAAACCATCACAATACCCTCACCATGGCTTTGACACATGGATGCTAGTAAACTACATCTATGACGGAATGTCCCCTTCCACAACAACTCTCGAGCCCATGTGTGTGAGGACTTCCGCAAGAACCTCGATGAAGCCATGGACTTCCTCAACTATGTGGCCAAACTCCAAGGATGGATGAGCCAAACCCAAGGGAGTGTAGAGAGAATGAAGCACACAAGAAAAACCTTGCGGTGAGGCATTTATTCATTCGACTATACGTGGAACCAGCTGTTGTCCACCCTGACCAGAAGGATGGAAGAACTTGAACAGAGAAATCAGCAGGAGGTACGGGCAGTGACCGAGGCATCTATGCCTGGCCAACCATGTTTCAATTGTCAATCTACTACCATCATGAGAACACTGCCCAATTTCTCCCTCACAAGGAAGGGATCTACGGTTGGAAATGCAAATGTCATAATAAAATAGGCCACCAACTGATGCCCAGTATGGCAACACCTATAATCCCAATTGGAAGAATCACCCCAACCTCGCCTGGAAGCCTAAACCTCCAGTATATGTTCCCCCAGGGGCACATCAGCAGCAGCCACAATCCTCATCACCTGTTGAGCAAGCTATCATGAATTTAAGCAAGGTGGTGGGGAATTTTGTAGAGGAGCAGAAAACTATTAATGCTCAGTTGAATCAAAGAATAGAAAATGTAGAAAGCTCCATGGACAAAAGAATTGATGGGCTCCACAAAAGCCTCAATCATAAAATCGATAATTCGCAGTCATCCATCAAGAGCCCGAGTAATTAGCAACAAAAAGTGTGATGGGAGATTCTCCCGCACACTCGCCCAATCCTAGGGAGTGCATGAACTAAGCTATGCCAGTGAGCCCGCATCAAAGATGGATGAAGTTAAGGCCATTATCACTTTGAGGAGTGGTAAGGAAATCAGGTAAATTCTAAGTGGCCCAAACCCGCGGGAAAGACCAGAGAACAAGAGGAAGTGAAGCTTCGAACAATATTCATTAAAGAGGATTCTGATGAAGGAAAGCATGCCTCTCCATTTCCCAAGCACCGAGAAGCAAAAGAAGGTCTAAGTAAGAAGGCATCCCGAAGTACTAAGGTGTAGCGTGAATATCCCACCGCCGACATGATAAAATTGTGTCTCGACCTATGCTAAATTTCTAAAGGACCTGTGCATAGTCAAGAAAGGGTTGGGCATTAACAAGAAGGCCTTCCCTGACCAACAATAACTCCATCATCCAAATAAGAAAACCTTGGTGAAATATAAAGATCCAGGATCCCCACCATCTCGCCTAACATTGGAGTGGACTGCGATAGATAAGGCACCGGATTTAGGAGCTGCTGTCAACCTACGCCATACTCAAGTGTATAAGCAGCTAGGGTTTGGGGAGCCGGGCTCACTAACATCACCTTATCCCAATGCGGATCGACGCGAGTAAATACCAAAAGGGATAGCTGAGATGTCTTGCAACATAGACAAATTCTACTATCCCAAGTGGATTTTGTGGTTCTTGGATACAGAGCCAAGGGGCGTGAGAGGGCACTAACCTAGCGGCCCATCATACCTTGGGAGGCCATTGGCCACATCTAATGCCATAATCAACTCCGTCTAATGGAGTCATGTACCACCTTCGGCACATGACCCCGGGACCCCAACATTTTTCACCGAGTAACAAGTAGAAGTCGTGAGGGATGAGAAGCACTTAGATGAAGTATGCCCGAGTGGTGCAATGTAGGGAGCACAATGCTCAAAACTCCAGGAATAATTTCAACAAAAAACAAAGGAGCGTGGCCGAACTCGACCGCAACACGCCCGAAATATACCCTAGCAGTTTTCAGACATGTTTAGGGTTTAATAAAAGTTAAATATGAATTTTCGGGAAATAAAACGAGAAAACCGGAAATTAATATGAGAGCAAAGGGTAAATATGTAATTTACCACTTGAGGACCTAGTGGTCATAAAAGGGAAAGACTAGGGGCTAAATTAGAATATGCCTAACTTGATTTGTAAAAAGAGAAGAACCAAAGGGCTAAAGTGAAATAATGAAAACTTAACCCAAAAAAATGGGTTTTTGGGAGCCAAACATGGCCTAAGGAGAGATGTTGGATTTAAGACCAAATTTTGATCTCAATTTGGGGAAAAAAACCGTAGAGAAGAGAAGGGAAGAGGAAAATGAGAAGAAGAGGAAGAGGAAGAGAATAAGAAGAGAATAAGAAGAAATAAGATAAAAGGTATGGAATTATGCATTTTGTATGAATTCCAAGTTTTGTATGAGCCATGCAATCGATGGTTAGTAGCTTGCCCCCAAACTCTGGGGTTTGTTAGGATTCATCCTAACCAAAGATTTCTTGAAAGTAGGGGTCGGGTAAAACCCCAATGGTACAAGATGAGTATGAAATCTCCTCGAGGTTGGATTCATGGTTAATTACAAGTAATTGAGCTAGGGTTTAGAACAAACTCTAACTAATCTTTAAGTTTGGACCATGTATGGGTTATGACCCATATTAGAGTGGTTTTGGGAGTAATTCATGAAAGGTTTTTGAAGAAAGACAAGTATTGAAAGATGATTTGAGTAGAAAAGAGATTACGAGATGAATATGGAGTGGTTTTGATGTGTATATAGAGTATTGAGTTGATTTGGTTAGCAACATATGGAAAAAGGGGAGAAAAACCACCTTTTTGGACAATTTTTGAAGGTTGGTACCGGGTACTTAAATGTAGTGGTACCGGTACCACTTTGGTCTCAACCGTACCTGCATCGCACTCCATTGCTCTATTTCACCAAGTTCAGATTTTGGCAAAAATCTCATTTATTATTCGATTCAGTGATTCAAGTCGCTGGGGCTAAACTAGACTTCAAGGAGAACCAAACATCCCAAATAGGTACCCTCCAATTTCGACCTACGCGGCCCAAAAATTCACCAAAGAGGGGCTATGTGTTCAAGCAAAATTCTCGTCAGCTTTTGATCATAGAGTAAATTCGTTGTTTAGACATAACTCGAGTTTCGGTGCTCCGATTTGGGTGATTCCAGTTGGAGAAGAACCCTTAGCACCTTAACTTCAAATGAATATAAAGAACCAGTGTCAGGTATGGAGTTAAGACCCTGGAAAATGAGTGTCATAAACTCAATCCATAGTGTAATATCGTAATTGACTAGTTTGGCATGAAAATGCCATAACTTTAGTTTGATGATCCAATTGGACTGATTCCACTTCTAAGTAAAATAGATTCATATAGGACAGAATACATGAATGATGTGGGTGAATACATAGGCATCATACTGTATAAGTATATGAAATGCCATATGTAATAGTAACAGGAAAAATATAGGAAATGCAATATGTATAGCTGTGAACATGAACATGAAAAGCAATATGGCATGAACACGGAACGTGATCAAGATAGGTTATGAGTTCTGAAAGACATATGATAGTATGACTACCTAGGACCGAAAAATAAATGAGTGGATCGCCTGACCTAAGGTCGACACCCGTTAGTGCTACTCAAGACCTAATACATGGGCAAGCACGTTCGCTTAGTTCTTCTGCATTCCTCGATTAGTGCCACTAAGACTCCCGCTTAGTACTCTAAGACTCGACAGTGCCACGGCACTCCCGTCAAGACTTCTGCACTCCCGATTAGTGCATTCGCCGCTGCTTCGCACTCTCGCGAGCTACAAGACCTCAAGATCAGACACACTTCGAAGTACTTATCATGGTTTCAAGGTCCTACTCATTTCTTTATGATTGGTCCACAGTCAGCTATAAGGATAAGACTCAATAAAAGAACAAGAGTAAAGAATGAATATGGTAAAGATTTGAATGTTCCTACCGCAATTCTATATCCGTCTCACAGGACTTAAGTGGGCAATTTTTGTATAAGCAAAATCTCCAGAATACCTACTCGCAATCCGCATCGGGTAAAATAAGTACAAGTCTCCCAGAATATAAGTAAAGTCCGCAGTACCTACAGGTACCTCCGCATAATGAATCTCCGTAGTACCTACGGGTACCTCCGCATGAGTATAACTTAGTAGTACCTACGGGTAATATTAAATAAATATAAGTTTGATAAAAGCACAAGTATGTGTCTTTTGGGAGAGTTGAACAAGTAGTACTTACGAGTACTTCCGTATAAGAATAAGTTCCGAAATACTAGTATGAGTTTTGTAATACAAGTATAAGATCCAAAATACAAGAATAAGCCCTGTAACTCCTATGGGAGATCTGAACAAGCATAAAGTTGCTATAAGTACAAGTCTGAGTCCTACGGAAAATCCGAATAAGCATAAGTCTGTTATAAGCATAAGAAATTGTATAAGTCTAAAGATGTTTATGATATAAACCGACAACTCTATTTGTTTTGGGATATGTTCTGAATCTGTATGAACCTGGTATATGTATTTGATGTGATTCAGACCTACTACGACTAATGTCCCGTATTCCCGCATAAGTCTGATTAGTGCCCAAAAGTGCTATTTTGAACCCTATTTTTAATAGGTTTTGAGCGCTTTTGTGTACTAATTGCTATAATTAACCCAATTGACATGTTTTGGTCTATCACTTCGACGCATTCCTGTGGTCGCTTTTTGTAGTTTTTGCAGAATTGGAAGCCAAATCGCCGTGTCAATCCAATCATAACAAAGTCGTTGATTTCCATCAATTTTTACATGGTTTTCTTATCAATTTCAATAAGCTGAATGAAGAATATCAGCTAGAAGAGATGGAATAGTGCAGCGTGAATAGTAGTAGTAGGGAGCAATGGAACAGTAGCTAACATTGATGAATGTAAGCACAATGAAAATTTCAACCGAAATTTCATATATAGTGAAAAATTTCGTTTGTAGCAAAATTCTCTCGCTTCTTGCCGTTTTGCGTACAAACGACCTCGTTTTGGTTAATTTCATTTCTACCCTTGTAATAGCTTTTGTTTTGGTTTGTTTGTAATTTCTCTCAAGCCTCGAGCACTATATAAGCTTCCGCCTCAAGTTCCCTGTAAGATCAATCACTTCGCACAATTCTGGGAGCAAATTTTCGCCCCGTTTTTCTCTCGTTGTTCTTTTCTTTCATTTTCTTTTTCTATTTTTCGGGCCGCAAACACCCGAGGATGACAACTCTGAGGATGAGTGCCAAAACCCTTCCTCCTGAAGAAGAAGGTCAAGTAGGTGACCTATACTGAGGTCCCCTGCTCTTCACGCAGGTATCCACTGCCATCACTGTGTTCCCTTTCTAACTCGTAGGTTTTATCCCTTCGAATCTCCTCAATGACTATTTGGTAAGCTTTAGGGTTCGCTGGATGCTTATTGTTAGATCCATTGAGATTCATTAGTTACCCTCTATGACCCATAGAAAGGGGAGTCCAGGAGACTTATTCTTCATCAGTTTAAGTGACTATCAGATGGCCAATGGGATGCCATTTTTCAAAAGGATAAATATTTTGGGTTAGGTTTTATAGCTAAATGAAGATCCGGTTCGGGAGATGACTATATGTCATCCTCCCAACGCAAGGAAATGAACCCGAGGACCCCTCAGTTGCCCTAGAATCCTAAGCCCAGTATCCTGATACTTCAAGGAGACATCTTTTATTATTTTTCTTATTTCACTTCGCTTATTTTGGGCTTTCACCATCAAAACTCCCCACCGCTTTTAGCAATCCCATAATACAAACCAACCACTAATTTGGCCTCTCATCATACTATTTGTGCAAAGAAACTCATCCCCGAGTTCGACTTAGAAGCCACTATACAAGAAGAGTCATGCTGCGACGCGACGTAGCCTTAGGTATAAATTTTGTTGATTCATAACACCTACTGTGCATGCGAATCAAATGGTGTCATTGCCGGGGATGGTGCCTAAGTGCGAATGATGACATGTTGAACACTTGTGATCCTCATCACAAGTTTTGGTGAATTTTCTAGTATATATATCTTTTAGTGTTTTTAGTGTGTTTAATTTTGTTTCATTTTATTTTGTTTTTAGCTAACTTTACCCCTTTTTGGTAGAGTTGTTTTTTTTTTTTTTTTTGTGTTTGGGTGCTCGTTTGTTCTTGCTGCAGGGGTTCATGTTCCAAAGGATAGAGTTTAATCAAGGTTGAATTTGAACCTAATGGAAAAGGGAGCGTATGGTCAATATGTATGGGTAAAGCTAGTGCATATAGTCCATGAGGGACTATAGAACTAATGGATGAGTTCACCAAATTCTAAGTACTTACAACCATAGTTAGGGAATCACACAAATTCCTCATGGGAACTGACTCCACAGATGCACCTCCTAAACCTCCATTATGCTTCACCTCCTCGCCCACCACAAATAATCCCTCCATTTTAACAAGCCATTTTAGACCTTACCCGCATAGTGATGACTTTCAGGCGTGAGCAAAAGGGGGCTAATGCCCATTCGAATCGTAGAATTGTCACTATGGAAGACAATTTGAACAAGATATTGTACGGCTGAAAATGACTTTGAGCATAAATGGGACAACCCGTAAGACTCCATTGAAAAACCTAATCGACGCCAAAGAATGTCCACCGAGAAGAGGGCCAAAGTGACACCATGGCGTAGGAGCAAAGAGTCAACAACAAATACACCAGGGCCATAGAGGATTTTATTGAATTGTCTGAAGGATTGTCTGAATCCTCAGATATGTGTGATGTTGTTTTTCCAAGGGAGAACCAAGAAGAAATCTTTCCCTTTATAACTGAGGAGGGAAGTGGAAAAGAAGCAGTGGATGAGCCCAAAAAGCATGTTCTCAAACCATTTCCCACAGAATTGAACCCCACTGCCAATGCCCAGCCACTACGACCCATCACAAGAGCACTCATCCCGAACCATTGCATATCCCGCTTATACTCCGCAAATACGCTCACACCTGAGAGAACTGGTACCACAAAGGCCACCCAATTTGCTATGCCTGCCCTGCAAAACTTCAAGACATTAGTGGCCACTGTAAGAGCCTTTGCCACTACATCCAAGACATTATACGCCCACTCACGCCAGATGGCATAGTGGATGAGCCGTGTGCCTGGCTCGGATTTGGAGCACCGGTCCCTAAGATTTAAGCTCCACCAGCCTTTAGCACCATTGACAAGACTCCGAAAGTAATCGTTTAAGTGAACAAAGTTCACTCATTTTTGTTTTGATTTTTCTTATTTTATTTTGTTTTGTTTTTTGATTTTTAAAATTTTTCTCCTTAGATTGTCTCTAATTTTTTAAATTAATTGCTCTAGGTTTGTTTTTTCACTTTTTTGCAATTTTCCTTAATTTTTTTGCATTAATTTTTGCAAAGCTTTGAGTGAAAAGCGAGGAGCAAGTAAAGGATATCAGGGACAATTTCAGAAGAGATGAAATTTCGCAATAATAGCGAATTTCACAATTATGGCAGTACTTCACATAGCAATTTCGCATAGCGAAATTGCTGCACGGGGGGATGTTCCTCAAAGAAAAGACAAAAAATATGAACAAGATGAACAAGAAGGTATAAAAATAAAAATAAAATAAATAAATAAATTTGTTGTTTATTTTATTTTTATTACTTTATTTTATTTTTATAAAAATTATTTTTATTTAAAAATCGCCTTCTCACATTGCAAAAATATATAAAAAAAAATTTGTTTTATTTTATTTTATTTTATTATTTTTATTTTTATTTATTAAAAAAATTTATTTTTATTTTTTTTTATATTAAAAAAAAATTTGTCTCTCAAAAAAAAAATGTTTTTATTTTTATTTTTATTATTTATTAATATTATTTTTTATTAATTATTTTATTTTATTTTATTTATTAAAAAAAATCGCAAATATAGCGAAATTTTCGCTATGTGTAAAATTTTCGCTACTCCCTTTGTTTTGCTTCCTGATTTTGTTTTGAGCATAACTTTTTCATCCGAACTCCGTTTTAGGTGTTTTTGGTACCGTTGGAAAGCTTAGAGAGTGTTGAATCCAAATATAGCTAGAAGAACACTTTTGAAATTATTATGAAGGTGTAATTTTCAAAATGCTCTAACTGGTCACTTTTTTCCTCTCTTTTCTTCTTCTAACTTGTTTATTTGAAGCCCAAACAGAGTGAATAAGGTGTCGATGGAAAGCTTGCAAAGTCTCCTATCCAAAAACAATCACATCTCATCAAGGAGGTAACACTTCCTTCCCTAACTTTCCAATCCGAGCCCCATTGCGGACAATGAGACATTTGGTGGGGGGAGAGTTAGTGAAGGAAATGGCTTTTGCACTTATGTTTTTGTTTTGAGCTAGCCCATTTTGTGATGTTCAAAGGGCTTGCCGGGTTTTCTTTTTTTTTTGTGAAGTCGTTATACTATACAAATATTTTAAGTTCAAAACTCGCACTCTATTTTTTGTGTTTTGCCAACTCGGGTTTGAAAAATTGAAACTCTTTGTCCAATTTTATTGATGTTAGATTGGTTCCATGCCAGTTGAGTGAATGATTAGGTTGAATTTTATTGATTTCGACCTTTTCTTTCCAATTTAGCTAACCACACACCTGCTAATATCGTTTCTTCAATAACCTCGAAAAACCGCCTAGCTCTCCTCCTAAGCCTTTGCAATAACTCTACCCTAGTTTCAGCTCGACCACCTTTAATAGGTTAAGGACCCCCATGAATAGAAGGCCAATGTGTCTTCCAAAATAAAAAGAAAAGAAAAAGAAAAATAAGTGAAAAAGAAAAAGAAAAAGAAAAAGGAAAAGAAGAAAAATTGCAACGCTTTGCCTTGAAACCCGAGCACGGTCTGAGGGGTTTATGGCAAAAGCCTTTAAAGCTTCTGGGTGCCCTGCCAACCGGTCGGTTCATCGACTTAGTGCTCGCTACACAGTGGATGTGCAGAGTTTAGCAAGTTGTGGGGTGCTGGAGTTTCAAATCATTCGAAGTCCGGGTGAAACCTCCGAAGAGTTAGTGGCCGAAAGATCCTCATGACTTGGTGCCCTAAGCTTTAATCGTTGGGAGTCATCTAGAGATCCTCGTTACATGGACTTTGTATGGTGGTCGATTCTCAAAGATTACACCCCTACAACACAAAAAAAAAGTTGTGGAATAAGAGTGGGTCCCGATCTATTTAGGTTGGTTAGCATGCTAGGTCGTGGTAGTAGCTAGGTTGGGGAGAGTGCGCCGCGCTTTATTGTTGAGAGCCGATCAAACAAACACTTAGATTTCGTGGAAGTTTCTGCTGATTCATTCCAGATCAGGCTCTTTTGATGCTCATTTTGTATGGCATCTATTCTCTTAAGATAGTTATTGGACAAGGGTTTACGATTTTTACTTAGGTTGTGGGCACACTATTCACAACCTTTTTGAAATACCATTTTTTGTGATCATTATTTTGTTATCGTTTGTATGCTCTCTCTTTCTATTCTTTCTTTCACGCTAAGGGACTAGCAATGTGTGTCAGGGTGTGGGATTAGTGCCCAAAAAGTGCTATTTTGAACCCTATTTTTAATAGGTTTTGAGCGCTTTTGTGTACTAATTGTTATAATTAACCCAATTGACATGTTCGGGTCCCTATCAGACTTATGATCGCATTCCTGGGCCGTTTTTTGTAGTTTTTTGGCAGGAATCAGCCAAATCATCGTGGTGAATCCAATCATAACTAAGTCGTTGATTTCCATCAATTTCATATGGTTTTCTATCAATTTCAACAAGTCGGGAATGAAGAATATCAAAGCAAGAAGAGATGGAATAGTGCAGTGTGAATAAGAGAGTTAGCTGAAAGCAATGGAATGTAAAGAGCCAACATTGATGAACAAGGTTATCAAGAAAATTTCGCTACAACTGGAAATTTCGCTATATAGCAAAAATTTTGTTTGTAGCGAAATTCTCTCTTTTATTGCTGTATAAACGACCCCATTTTGCTAATTTCATTTCTACCCTTGTAATAGCTTATGGTTTGTTTTTGTAATTTCCTGCCTCGAGCACTATATAAGCCCGCCTCAAGTTCCCTGTAAGATCAATCACTTCTGCAATAAATTTTTGTGGAGAAGCTTGCAGCTCTCCCGTTTTTTTTCTCTGTTGTTCCCTTTTCTTTCATTTTCTTTTCTATTTTCTAGGCTGCCAAACACCCTTCGAGGATGACAACTCAGATGATGAGCTGCTAAAACCCTTCCTCCTTTAAGTAGAAGGCTGCTGGGTGCAGGATCTGGAGGCTACTGGAGGTCCCCTGTTCTTCACGCAAGTATCCACTGCCGTTACCGTGTTCCCTTTCTAACTGTAGGTTTTATCCCTTCGAATCTCCTTGAATGACTATTATTTGCAGCTTAGGTTCAAGGATGCTTATTGTTAGATCCACTCGAGATTCATTAGTTACCTCTATGACCCATTGAAAGGGAGTCCAGGAGACTTATTCTTTCATCATTTCAAGTGACTACTAATGGCCATAGATGCCATTTTTCAAAAGGATAAATATTTCGGGGTTAGGTTTTATAGCTGAAACGAAGATCCGATTCAGGAGATGACTATATGTCATCCTCCCAACGCGAGGAAATGAACTCGAGGACCCTCGCCTGTCTCTAGAATCCTAAGCCCAAGATCCCGACATACTCAAGGAGACATCTTTATTATTTTTCTTATTTCACTTCGCTTTATTCCGGGGCCACATCAAAACCCCACGCTTTTAGCAAATCCCGTCACGCCCGATTCCTAGTCCGACCCGACATGATCCGAACCCGGTTTCTGGTGCAAACCACATAATCGGGACTTTTACTTTTTTTTTTTCGTGAGCTTAACTTATACCATATACAAACAATTTCAGATAATCCAAAAATCATTTACATATACAAAGGGACTACCATCGGAGTGGTATCCATTAAAATCTATACACATATGCTAAGTCCTATTTTCTTATACAAATTGATATACATATACATATCTAATACAAACATCAGAGATCGCGGAACAGTGCTGGTGAGCACCTATCTCTGAGATGGTCTGCATTGGTCGGGTGTGGAAATGTCCTGGCCCTCTTATCTCCTTCTTCGCATCTACACTGATTGAACACTGCATAAGCTTTACGCTTAGTGGGAACTTAGAGACAAGAACGACTAATAACACACCGCCGGCCACTATCTTTTACATTTACTTTTCCTTATAAATTAACGGGTTTATTGTTATGTGACTTCTAACTCATATCATATTATACATGTAGATTTTATCCTTTTTAGATTCCATAACATTTTCACTGGGCCAGATTACCCATGTGTCAGTGCTCCTTTACAAGTTTCAATTCATATCTTCTACATGTATGGCATGTCGATCATATTCATAAACAATTTATACATCTACAATGGCAACCGGAATAGACTGTTTATATCAATTTCATACAAGGTCAAATCGCATCTCAATACCAATACATATTAGACTCTTATCACTATCACGGCCAAAGCCATTAATCAACTCCCTTTAGCAATTACGTTTCATGATCTGGGATGCCCGTTTAAAACATTTTGTTTCGTTATATTAAATTTTCATTTTCAAAAGTGTCGAGACCCAAATCCCGACTTACCCGGTCACATGGATCCAAGTCGGGAGCCCTAGCTTAATTCCACATTTTCAATCAAAACATTTTGTTTCGCTTATTAAATTTTTGTTTTCAAAGTGTCGCGGACTAACTCTCGACTCGACTTTCGGACATGGATCCAAGCCGAGCCCTGGCGCATTCGACATTTTCAATTATCTTCCCAAGACATTTTGTTTGTGTTATTCCATTTTAAACTTTTTAATTAAGCAAAAACACTTCTTTTTGGGCAATCCCATAACCACTTACAAATTCAAAATGCATTTACAAAATAATGCCTTTATACACACATATACTCATGCTATTCATTTTCGCATGCTTTCATTTTACATATCATTTATCATATCACAACATACATTTTAAATGCAATAATTCAATTCACAATTCAATTTATGAGATTTAAGCATATACATAAAAATCTCATTTACACTGGCAATGCTAGTCATTTCACTCACTATTCAATTCACATTTATGACGGATTCCGCGAATGAATCCCGCCCTTATTATCATTCTGCACGTGCCTTCACATTTTATAATCTCGGTCTCCCATCATGACGATGTCGCTTTGGTGCACCCCGACATGTGGTAACTTATTACACCCGGTTCCCCATCATGCATGCCGCTTGGTGCACCCCGACACGTGGTATCACTTATTCGCCCCATCATGCCGATGCCGCTTGCGCACCCCGACACGTGGTATCACTTATTCAGTCTCCCATCATGCCGGATGCCATTTAGTGCACCCCGACACGTGGTATCTATTAAATGCTATACGCCATCATGACGGATGCAGTTGGTGAATCCCGCCAAGTGGGACATTTCTTCAATGTCATACGCCATCATGACGGATGCCGATCGCGCATCCCGCCAAGTGGGACATTGATACCCTTTGGGTGCTCGCGTGACTGGGATGCCGATTAGTGCATCCCGTCAGCGGTTCATTCTTCATATCATTCAATTCACATTTATGATGCATTCCTAATGAACCCGCCTTTATTATTATTCACATTCATTCGGTTTTTGAATATCACATTTCGATTTCATATTCACTCTCGTATTATCTTTTCAAAGATATACTCAATCTATGTACTCATTCACGTATACTCATTCATATACTCATTTACGTATAATTGCCTATATACTCATTCACGTATACACATTCATGTATACCATTCATGTATACTTATTCATATATTCATTCACGACTCATTCATGTATACTCATTCATAAATTCCTTTACATATACTCATTCATATATTCATTTACATATACTCATTCATATGCTCATTTACGTATACTCATTCATATACTAATTTGCGTATACTCATTCATGTATACTTATTCATATACTCATTTACGTATACTCATTCATGTAGACTTATTCATATATTCATTCACATATACTCATTCATATGCTCATTTACGTATACTCATTCATATACTAATTTGCGTATACTCATTCACGCATACTCATTCATGTATACTTATTCATATACTCATTTACGTATACTCATTCATGTATACTTATTCATATATTCATTCACATATACTCATTCATATGCTCCATTTACGTATACTCATTCATATACTAATTTACGTATACTCATTCACGCATACTCATTCATGTATACTTATTCATATACTCATTTACGTATGCTCGTTCATATACTAATTTACGTATACTCATTCACGCATACTCATTCATGTATACTTATTCATATACTCATTTACGTATACTCATTCATGTATACTTATTCATATATTCATTCACGTTTACTCATTCACGTGTACTCATTCATATGCTCATTTACAAACACTCATTCATGTATACTCATTCATATATTCCTATCATTTGTTATCATTTTCTGGTTATATGTGATTATAATCATATATCACTTAACCACATTATGTGTTCATGACATATTGCCTTGCATGTTCACATTCATGTTTCAATTCATTTTCATTTTCCATATCATTTTCATATTTCATGAACACATCTATACATATTTCATTTTCTACATTTTCCTTGTTCCAAGCCTATTACACATGGCACTTCATATTCTTGTGAAGTATGATGTCTATGAAATCACACCTCTTTCATATATTCTTATTCCTCTATGAATATACTTTACTTAGGAATTGGAATCAATCCAATCGGATCATCCAAACTAAAGTTATGGCATTTTAATGCCAAACTAGTCGGTTTACCCGGATTACACAGGGAACAGTTTGTACTACTAATTTTTCCGGGGTCTTAACCCATATTTGACACTATATCTCTTTGTACTCTTTAAAGCTAAGGTGCTGAGGGTTCTTCCAACTGAATCACCCAATCTGAGCACCGAACTCGTTACGTCCGAACAACCCGGACTACTCTATGTTCAAAGCTGGAACCAGAATTTGGCTTGTACATGGTCCCACTTTGAGTGAATTTTTATGCCACTTAGGATCAGAATTTGACGATTCCTTTTTCTTTATGTTTGATTCAACTTGAAGTCTATTTTAATTGGCCACTTGAATCACTCAAATTGGATAATAAATGAGAAAGTTATGACCAAAATACGAAAACTGGTCGAAACTGGGAAAGCAGAACAGGGTGTACCGGTACACCCCTAACGTGTACCGGTACACATTTGGTTCTGGAAGGGTGTACCGGTACACATTCAAGGTGTACCGGTACATGTCCCCCGAAAATGCCCAGAATGTGTGTTTTTCTCACATTTTTCCATATTTTGATACCCAATCAACTCTTCACTTCAAACACACATCAAAACCATTCCATATATCTCTTGTAAACTCTTTTCTACTCAATTCCTCTTTCATTACTTATCTTATTTCAAAAAATCCATCATGAATTACTCTCAAACTCCACTCTTAATATGGGTTATGACCCATACACAACCCAATCATAAAGGTTAATTAGGTTTGTTCTAAACCCCAACTCATTTACTTACACTTAACCATGAATCCAACCTAAAACGAAGGATTCTATACCCATCTGCGCTTGTATATGGGCTTCCACTCCACCTTTTACTTTCCATAATTTTTGGGTTAAGATGAAACCCTAGCAAAACCCTAGGTTTGGGTAAGATAATAATCATGCAAAACCAAAGATCCATACTCAAATTTTGTAGTTCCATACCTTTTTAACCTTGCTTGAACTTCTCTTCTTCTTCTCTCTACCGTTTTTTTCCTCTCCCCCAAAATGGAGACCAATTTTGGTCTTTAAATCCCATGTTTGCTAAGGCCATGTTTGGCCCTCCAAAAACCCATTTTTGGGTTTATTTTCTTTATTTGCTTTTTGGTCTTCCATTTTTGACTATTTGCATGGTCTCCAAGTTCCCAAAATTGCATTTCGCCTCTATTCTCATCAACTATGACTTTAAGCCCCCTTTTGGACAAATTACAATTTTGTCCTTAATTTTATAAATCTCCGGGTTTCTGACTGCCATGTTTCGCATTTCAATTACGAAACATTCAAATTATGCTTACAAAATACCCTAAACATGTCGAAAACGACTAGGGTATATTTCGGGATGTTACAAATCCCACAATCCAAACCAAATTCACCAATTTTGGCCTTCACTGTTAGTCATTTGTGCAAAGAAAACCCATCCCCGAAATCTCGACCCTAGAGCCAATTATACTCAGTATCATGCTATGGCAAGACGTGAGTTTAGGTATAAATTTTGTTGATTCATAACACCTATTGTGCATGCGAATCAGCCTAATTTGACCTTGTATGTGATATGATTCTGATCTGTTCCAACTTATCGTACCTACGGGTACCTTCGCACAAGAATAAGATCCGAAATACAAGAATCAATTCTGTAACACAAGTATAAGATCCGTAAGACAAGAATAAACCCTGTAACATAAGTATAAGATCCGAAATACAAGAATAAGTTATGTAATACTAGTATAAGATCAAAAATACAAGAATAAGATTAGAAATACAAGAATAAGCTCTGTAACACAAGTATAAGATCTAAAATACATGTATAAGTTCTATAATACAAGTATAAGATCTGAAATACAAGAATAAGTTCAGTAATACAAGTATAAGTTCCGTAAGACCAGGATATGCTTCATAGTACAAGTATAAGATACGAAGTACCAGTATAAGTTTTGTAGTACTTATGGGTACTTCCGTATTAGGATAAGTTCAGCAATACCAATATACGTTCCATAATATCTCTGTAGTACCTACGGGTACCTCCAAACAAGTGTAATCTCCATAGTATAAGTATAAGCCCTATGGTATAAGTATAAACCCAGGCACCTTAAGGTACTGTATAAGCATAAGCTTTGTAACTCCTAATGAGAGATAGTAATATGAGTATGTGGATACAATTGGCCTACATATGTATGTCTCAATATCGCATACGAGGAATCTGAATAAATATGGGTCCTACGGGAGATCGGAATAAGAATAAGTCTGCCATAAGTGTAAGATCTGAGTAAGCATAAGTTTGCTATAAGTATAAGTTCAGTACCGTATACGAGAGATCTGAATAAGCATAAGTTTGTTACAGGGATAATTATGTATGTAAATGTGTTATATGAATTCATGAAATTTTGATATCTGTTTCTGTTATATGTTTATTATGATTCAGTATAAATGCATGTGTATCAAGATAAGTTATATGATATGTTTCCCACTAAGCTGCAGTTTAGCACGGGCTTCTAACTGCAGTACAAGAGAAGATGTCCGAAAACTTCCGCATACTGCTAGGCCAGCACACTAGTAGGGGTTCACTACATGTAGGTTCCACGCTCTGATTTGTAATTGTAAAAGTACAGTTTTGTGTTTGTAAATGGGACTCGGTATATGTGTATAGATTTTTTATGGACACCACTCCAATGGTAGTTCTTTTGATATGTATATGATATTTTGATTCTATTATAAGACTTGGGCCATACCCAATGTGCACAAGTTCGCTTAAAAAAAAAAAAAAAAAAATCGTAAAGAGTCCCAAAGATATACCGTCCCTGAACCCTGGCTCTGGACCGCCAATCGGGTCGGATCGAATCTGGGTGTGACAAGAGGGCACACCCGACTAAAGCATGGAGGAGCTCCTTAACCCCCATGAAACTTTTAATCAGACAACTGGAGCGGTCCCCGCAGAACTGGAAACCACTCAAATTTTGATGGAATTTTGCTTTATATTATCAGTTTTAAATTAGATTTTCATTAATATCCTTAAAATTTTCAAATTTGTAAATTTCCTCATTTTCAAGCTAATCTTCTCCTATTTTGGTCTTGTGTTGTCAGCAGGTGTTCCAGCAGCCGGGGGAACTCAAATTTTGCCTGAATTTCCTGTGTTGCAAATTTTCACAACTCAAATTGGCATTCGCAAAGACTGCTCATCGCCACCACCTACAACTCTTCGTTTCACGCTCCTGTAATGAATTTCTATAAAAAAAAATTTGAACCATCTAATTAATGGTCACTAATGACATTAATTATCCATGTCTTCCCACCTACCCCCCAACCCCTATAAAAACCCCCTTTTCCCATTCATTTTCATTTCACCTTTCACCCTCCCAATTTCTGAAACTCCCTTCTCCTTTCAAATTTGATCTCCTCCAAGCCCAACAATGGCGAAGAATCGTGGGGCTCATTCCCGGCCGCGGGTGCGCAGGACCTCCCTTCCCCCCCGCAAGCACCTCCACCCCAGGAGTAGCCGCCACCGCCGGCCCCAACGCAGCTGCCACGCGCCCCGCCGACTCCCTACCGCGCCCCGGCCGCGGCCTCCCGCCCCCCAACCGGCCGCCCGTGGTGATGCATCGATGCCGAGGGCCTCCTTGTGGCCCCACCCGCAGGGAGATATCATACCCGGGTTGGCCCCACTCCGCCTGCTCCATCGCATCCCAGGCCAGCCCGGAGGGCCCCACCGCCCAAGAGGGCCCGGACTTTAGGCCCCGGGGAGTCGTCCACCTCGAGACCCCGAGCGCCACCCTCACCACCTTATCAGGGCATTGCTGGAGCCCCAGACCTATCCCTTGCATCCATTATCAGGTGACCTTACTTCCCTTGCAGCCCCATCCCGGGGAATGTTGACTGTAGAGGGAGAGATTTCAGCGAGGAGGTTTACTACGATCTCTCGGCATTTGCCGAGGACCCGGAGCTCCGAGACACCATGCTCCTCATGCAGAGATACCATCTGGAGCGATTCATGACGCCGCGTCGATATTTTTATCCTCGAGTAGTCATCGAGTTTTATCATATGATGTCATCTAGGCAAGAGGCCAACCCGACTGCTCTGCATTTTTCCATTGATGGCCAGCCAGGGATACTTCGGGCCTCTGACATCACAGCTGCTCTCCATCTGCCAGTGGTCCTCGCCAACACAGCCAACTATAGATAGTGGCCCCATCCCTCGACCAAGGAGATGGTCCGGCTTCTCTCCATGGACGCTACTGGTGGGACTATATTATTCAGGCGGCACCTCCCGCAACAGAGTGCTGGAGTAGACCACATTTGAGGTCTAATATGTTTCTTCAAGACATCGCTCGCAGGAGAGGAGCTTATTTTCGAGGTTTTATATTGCATTCTCGTAGGCTTCTGGTCTCGGCCCGGCAAAGCTGGATTATGACGTCCTTACTTCACTTCGAGGACAAAGGTCCACCGCCGGAGTCTGGGCCCCGTGCCATCCATGCCTCCTATTTCCAAGACTCTATGTCAGTATCAGAGCACATCGGGTTCCCATCAGCCCCGATTAGAAAGCCACCGCGGTCGCAGGCCACCCTACTGGCCGACGTTGGTGGGTCAGCTCGTGCCTTTACTCCCGGACTGCACGAGGACAAGTCTACCGGCCGAGGTCCACTAGGGGACCCGGTCCCCATAGCCGAGCACTAAGGAGCCTCCTGGGCCTGGGCCTCCATCGGGCCTCCATCAGTCCCTTCGTACCTCCAATCGACCATACCTACAAGAGCTCCGTACCTCCAACTCCGCACTTCAGGCTCGATGCCCCCTATCCCTCCAAAGCCCTCAAATTTCCATGCCCATCGCCGGGCCAGACATAGCTGGGCCGAACACCCCACACCGCCCGCATTCAATAACACCATCTCTACCAAGGACTTTCGACCATCACAGGAGGCAAATCCGCACATCTCTCCGCCACTACTCGCCCATTTGCAGCCTCCCATGCCACCCTCGTAGATAGGATGACTCGTGACCGAGGCGTGCCCATGGCCTCGCGACCACCCATTCTAAAGACAATCGCATCCTCATGCAGCCTCCAGAGTCACCAGGCCTCCCCGCGCTCCTCTCATCTCGCCAGCCTTAGCTATCCCTCCCAGATCAACCTCCACCATCAGCCCCCGCCGCAAATCCTTTGATGTGCTGGCGCCTGCAACAGCATCAACCACTCCATCAGCCAAGACTCTCACTGGCCCGTGCCGAGGATGATTTTTTCCACCACCGATTGAGGAGGTACTACCCTTCACTAACTTTCGGTTCCGTCAGCAGGATGCTTAGTGTCGAAGTGATGTTCATACTATTGACTTTAGTTTTGCTTGTACTACATTCTCAAGAAAGCCCATTTTGTATGATTAATGGCTTGTCAGATATTTTTTGCAAAAGCCGAAAATTTTGTGAAATACACTGTGACATATAATACAATCCTATTTTTCTACACTTTCAGATCTCATTTTGCCCCTATATTTTTGTGGTTACGCCTTTCCTGTAAATTGAAAAGTTGAAGCACTGTATACTACCATCAATTGATTGAGTTGTTGATCAGTTGAAGACCCTGGTAATCAACCCTTGTCTTCCACCACTATCTAGCCACACAATACGCTCACACGTTCTTCATCAATAAATGAGAAGCCGCATACCCCCTCCATTTCGCAAAGCCTGCATTTTAGCTTCGGGCTGATAACCTATAAAAGGTTGGGAAGTTCCCAAGAAGGAAGGCCAATGTATCTCCAAAAGAAAAGACAAAGAAAAGAAAATAAAAAGAGAATAGAAAGCCACTTACGCTTAAGATATTCTGGAAACCCGAGCACAAATCTCGAGGGGTATATGGCGAAAGCCTTAAAGCTCGTGCCCTGCCAATCAAGCTGGGAGCCACCACTTAATGCTCGCTACATGGGTGGATGGGTGGAGTTTAGCGAGTTGTAAAGCCGGATTCTTGAAATCATTCAAGTCCGGATGAAATCAGAGTTTGTGGTTGAAAGATCCTTTGACTTGATGCCCTAAACCTTAGTCAGTCAGAGTCATCATGATCCCTCGCATACCTGACTTTGGTGAAGTCGAAGTTCTCAGCATTGTAAATCTTTCTACAAGACAATAGAAGTGTGAAATAAGAGTGGAACCGAATCTATTTACGCTTGGTCACAGCCTAAGGCATCGCGTAGGTCGGTCAGGATAGAAGCCTAGCAATTATCGTAAAGACTGGAATACCTAAAACTTAGATTTTGGTGGAAGTTCGGTTGATTTCCTCGAATGACCGCTTCTAAACTCGTCCCCGTATGGCATTTATTCTCCTGCCGGTTTTCAGACAAAGTCCCAATTTTTCATACCGAAAGTAAGGCTCACTTTTATACACACTTTTGAAAAAGACACAATCCCTTTTTCGTATACATATAAATTGGCATTTGATCTTCCTTTATCATTGCTAAGGGACTAGCAATGTGTCGGTTGGGGGAGTAATTAGTACCCAAATAATGCAATTTTGAGCCTTGTTTATAGCAGGTTTTAAACACTTTCTGTGTACTAATCAACTTAAATAACCTAATTGATGCATTGAGGTCTTGGCTTGGCTACTTATCACATTTTGTAGCTCTATTGTTGTAGTTTTGCAGGACAAATACCTCTTTATCTTCAATCCGACTCAAACACAATGAACCCGAGCCGAATTCGAAGATGCATGATCTAATCAGAGGAGTTTTAGAGCAAAAATGTTGAAGAGAAAGAAGGCAGGGCAAATTTTGCAGGGTTGAAAGAATTCGCAACCTGCAAATTTAGCAGGTTGCGAATTTTAGTAACCTGCGAATTTTCGCAACACTGCTCCAATGCACCTGCTGTTGACTACTTTTTGACCCGCTTTTTGTTTGGCTTTGTACCAATCTACCCTTAATTTCCTTTATATACTTTTGTAATTTCCTTGGTACTGAGCACCTATATAAGCTCAGTCTTGCTTGTAAATCAATCAACTTTTCATTCCATCAATCAATCAATAAAATTGGGCACGAAGCTTCCTCTCCCTCGGCTGGTTTGTGATTTTCTCTCCCTTTTCTTCACTTTCAGAGCCTTCTCACTAGCCAAACACCCTCGATGATGACAAATCAAGGGATGCTCTGGCTTAAAACCCTCATCCTCGCGGAAGCACGGGTGTCAGGCTTGAGGCGTAAGGTGCATGTTCTCATTCTTTTCATATTTGCATTTAAGGGTATTTATGTTCCTAATTCTCACTGTAGGTTAAATCTCTCAGGCATGCTCTCCCTAACATGTATTTGGCAAGCTTTTTAGGTTCAGTGGATACTTATCACTAGATTCACTGATGCCTAGTTAGTTGTCTCCTATTAGTTATTGAATGGTAGGTTTAGGAGGTGTGTTCTCACCATTTGGGAACATTTATGCTCATTAAATGCCATCTTTCAAGAGGAAAACTTTATGGTTTAGTTTTTAGCAAATGAAGATCCGTCGGGAAATGACTATATGTCATGCTCCCCAACACGAGGAAAAAGACCCTCGAGGACATGCCTGCTAACTTAACCCTAAGCCTAGTGACTCGAGACTTCAGGAATCCTCTTTTAACTTTTTACTTCAATTTATTTCCAGTTTTCAACCATTCACCCACACTGTTTTTCACAAACCCTAAAAATCCAATGAGAAAACACCATTTTCAATGCACTGCAACTCTTCTCTCAAGAAGAAAACCCATCCCCATATTCGACCCTAGAGCCACTATACTGCAGTAGCTTTGCTACGTCAATAGGAGGAATTTAGGTTTACAAATATTGTTGATTCCGGAACAACCTACTTGGCTCAAACGAATCGTCATGCTCCCCAACGCGAGGAAAAAGACTCAAGGACATGTCGATTAACTTAGAACCCTAAGCCCAGTGGCCCGAGACACTTCAAGGAATCCTCTTTTAACTTTTTACTTCAATTTATTTCTAGTTTTCAACCATTCACCCACACTGTTTTTCACAATCCCTAAAAATCCAACGAGAAAACACCATTTTCAATGCACTACAACTCTTCTCTCACGAAGAAAACCTATCCCCGTGTTCAACCCTAGAGCCACTATACTGAAGTAGCTTTGCTACGTCAGTAGGAGGAATTTAGGTTTACAAATATTGTTGATTCCGGAACAACCTACTTGGCCCAAACGAATCAAGTCCTTAACTTATTAAAGGTCGTCAACAAAGCTAAGGCCGGTTTTGCAAAGTAAGGGGATACCTTCTCACCCTATCACGAAAAATCGACGTGCACTGTGTGTGGTTAGCTAAAGGTGGAAGACAAGGGTTGAATACCATGGTCTTCAACCGACCAGCAACTCACTCATACATGGAACTAGTCTAGCATTGATGGTAGTTGCAGCATTTCAGTTTTTCAACTCACATGAGAGGCAAACCATACAAAAAAATGGTGGCAAAAATCGCTGCAAAACTGTAGAAACAATGGAGTCGTATGAAATATATACCTCGCAGATTTCACAAAATTTTCGCTTTTCAAAATGAAGTATACAAAGAAGCCATTAACATACAAAAATGGGCTTTGTTGAGCAGGTGGTACAAACATAACTAAAATCAGCAGTATGAACATCACTTCCAACACTAACTCTCCCCCACCAAGTATGCCATTGTCCGCAATGGGGTGTAGATCGAAAGAAGCGGAGGAAGTGGTACCTCCTCGCCGGTGGTCGATGAAGAATCATCCTCAAGCCCCGGGATGTGCTAAGGTGTCGCCTGGAGTGGCTAATACCGCAAAGAATCCCAACAAAAAGAAAAACAAGCCAAACAACTTATCACAACAAGATTATTAACAAAACTTAAACTTAAACAAAACTAAGCAATTAAATTAGTGACTTCTGAGATACTGCAGAAGCCACTCCCAAATGTGTAGCATGAGGGTCTCATGGGGGGTCCAGGAGGAGAATCTCCTCCTCGTTCTAAGAAGCAGCTACGCAACATGTATTTCACTCTCTGGCCCATCGACTGAACACTCTATTATCATTTAGGTTGAGCAGGTCCACTGAACCATTGGGGTATGCTTGATGAACGATGAATGGTCCAATCCATCTTGATTTGAGCTTGCCTGGAAAAAGGTGGAGTTTGGAGTCATAGAGTAGGACTTGGTCCCCCTGATTGAAGTTCTTCCGGGTTATGAGCTGATCATGCCACTTCTTTAATTTGTACTTCGTAATTTTCGAATTGAAGTAGACATCATTCCTAAGCTCTTCTAACTCATTGAGATCAAGGAGTCTTTTACTACCACTTCTTCCTACGTCCAGACCACTTTTTTTTTATTGCCAACCACGCCTTATATTCAATTTCCACAGGAAGGTGGCATGCCTTGCCATAAACTAGGTGATAGGGGACATTCCAAGGATGGTCTCAGAGTTGTCTCCGTATGCCCACAAGGAATCCGTAAGCTCGAGAGACCAATCCTTCCCCGTCTCAGTCTACCACTCTCATTAATATAGTCTTGATTTCCCTGTTGGCTGGTAGTTCACTTGGCCACCGGGTCCGAGGATGATACCAGTGGCCACCTCAGGCTTGACACCATACTTGGATAGGAGATTCTCGAAAGGTTTGTTGCAGAAATGTGAACCTCCATCACTGATTATGGCTTTGGGGACTCCGAATCTAGAGAAAATGTTCTCCTTTAAGAATTTCAATACGGTCTTGTGGTCTACTACTCTACACGGCACTGCTTCGACCCACTTCAACACATAGTCAACTCCTACGAGGATGTAAGTATATCCGAAGGAAGTAGGAAATGGTCCCATGAAGTCGATGCCCCAAATGTCAAATAACTCAACCGCTAGAATAGGGTTAAGTGGCAGCATATGACGACGAGAGATTTTTCCCAACCTTTGGCATTTGTCGCATTGTTTGCACATGGCATAGGCATCCTTAAACAAAGACGGCCAATAAAACCCGTCTCACACCTTCATTGTCAAGCTCGGGAAGCGAATGACTTCCATGTGCACTCATGGCGTTGGTCGAGCATCCCTTCTTGTTCTCCTTCCGACACACATTTTCTAATTATTTGATCAACACAATATTTGAATAAATAGGGTTCTTCCCAATAGTAGGAGTGGACTTTTGCATGGAAGAACTTCTTGTCCTGTGCTTTCCATTCCGCTGCAACTCTGCTACTAAAAAGTTAGCAATGTGGGAAACTATGAGCAATCATTCACGTTGAGTAGAGACTCCTCTCGGGAATTCATACTGAGGGTCAGGGGTGTCGCAGCTATGGTTAGTCTGCAGAGGTGATCAGCAACAACATTTTCTACACCCTTCTTATCCCGAAACTGCAGGTTGAATTCATGTAGTAAGAGGACCCACCTGATAAGCCTAGCCTTGGCATTTTGCTTAGTGAGCAAATATTTCAAAGCTAAACGACCGGTGGAAGATAATTATATCTCCGTCATCAAATACGCACGAAACTTGTCCAGAGCATAGACTACTGCCAGCAATTCTTTCTTGGTGGTAATGTAATTCCTCTGAGCTTCATTCAATGTTTTGCAAGCATAGTAAACCACATAAGTTTTTCCCTCTGCTCTTTGTCCGAGGATCGGCCCGACAACAGGTCGACTGGTGACGCACATAACCTCAAAAGGCAATCGCTACCGTGGCCCCCACTATTGGTGCGGTGGTTAAATAAGCCTGAGCTCTTCAAACCTTTGCTGACATTCGAATCCCACTAAACTTAGAATCTTTTCTAGAAGCTATAAAGTGGCTTAGCACTTTGAGAAGTCCTGTATGAACCTCTTGTAGAAGCCTGCATGCCCCAAGAATCGCTCATAGCCTTAACATTTTTTTTTTTGGGCGCTTGGAAATCAAATCAATTTTTGCTTTATCAACTTCAATTCCTTTCTCTGAAATAATATGACCCAATATAATGCCCTGGCTAACCATAAAATGGCATTTCTCCTAATTCAAAGACTAGGTTTTCTCTACGCACTGAGGTGATTTCGTGCTGATTAGGCAATCCTCAAACTCCCTCCATAGACTCCGCACATCGCCCATGTAAACCTCCATAATGCGCTCTACTCAAATCAAAATGCCGAGCATACATCGTTGAAATGTGGTAGGGCATTACAAGGCCAAAGGGCATCCTCCTCAGACATACGTGCCAAACGGGCATGTTGCTGTCTTTTCCTAGTCCTCTGCAACAATCTCAATTTGGAAATATCATGAATAGCCATCCAGGAAACAATAGAAGGGGTAGCCAGAAATCCTCTCAAGCAGTTGATCCATGAATGGAAAAGGGAAGTGATCCTTCCGTGTTACTTCATTTAGCCTTCGATAATCAATGCATACCCTCCAACCCGTGGTAAGGCGAGTGGGTATCTCCTCTCCTTTTTCATTGTGCACGTTGTTACCCCGATTTCTTAGGGCACTACTCCAGGTTGACTCACCCAAAAAGCATCCGATATGGGGTATATGATGCCATTACTCAGTGCCAGCCTTAAGACTTCGTCTAATCCATTCAGATATGTGGGTTCAAATTCTTCTCCGTGGTCGCCTCACTCGACTTTGGCCTCCTCCTCTAAGTAGATGTGGTAGGAGCATACCGCCGGGCTAATGCCTCAAATCGGTAATTTTCCGTACTAAGGGCTTACTTGTTCTCTCCGAGGATCGCAGCAAAGTTACCTCCTGCGGCAAAGGCCGAAAGCAAGGATGAAATGACCACTGGACACTGCTCCTACTCTTCCAAATAAGCATACTTCAGCTCCACAGGTAAGGGCTTGAGCTCCATTTTCTAGGGCTCACTGATTTCCTCTTCGATTACCAACGGAAAAATTTCATGTTTTCTTCTCCAGTGTCCCTGCACAAATTTCATGTCAACTTCCTGCTGCTCTTCTGCACACTTAGCCAATTCTTCAGTTAGTGTATCCTACATCCCCTGCTGATCATCTTGTTCCTCCAGGATGGTGTCAATGATGCATACTGTGCCTCGACATCTTCCACTGGTCGCATGTGCTTTTACTTAGGTGGAAGATGTTAAGCCTTAAGGTCATGTTTCAAGGTGAATTGCATGACACCATTTCTACAATTGATAATTGCATTGAGGTGGCCAAGAATATCTCTCAAGATGATAGTACATAATTGGCCCCATCGCCGGTTCTCGCGGTCAAGTACAACAAAATCTACATGATAGTAGAACTTGTCCACTTGTATCGGACATCTTCCACTCCAGTTCCTTCAAGATTTTGATTGACCTATCACAAGAGACAAGCAGGATGGAGGTGGCCTTTAGCTCCCCCAAGCCGAGCTTCTTGTACATCGAATAAGGGAGGAGATTCACACTTGCTCCCAGATCTAACAGTGCTTTCTCCACTCAAATGCCTCTTATATTAACCGAGATGGTCGGACAACCCGGATCTTTATATTTCACTGGAGTCTTGCATTGGATAATGGCACTGACTTGTTCAGTCAAGAAGGCTTTTTTGTCGACATTTAGCCCTCTTTTCACTGTGCACAAGTCCTTTAAAAACTTTGCATAGGTGGGGACTTGCTTGATCATGTCAAGTAGGGGGATGTTGACCTTTACTTGCCTCAATACTTCTAACATTTCAACCTGATTAATGGCCTTCTTTTTAGTTTTTAATGCCTGAGGGAAAGGTGGGGATGTCTTATTTTCTCAATACCGTTTGATCACCACCCTCCTCGTTCGCCCCTAGCTTCCTCGCCTCGGGTCTATTGCCTGGGGTGATGGTCGGTGTTTTGCCACTCCGTGATGATTGCCTTGACCTCATTCAATTTGGAATTCAGTCACTGGAGGAGCTCACTTCATGTAATCCCCGGGTTTGGTCAGGTCTCGAGAGTGGAAATTCTCCCTTTCTTGCACTCCGGCCGCTAGTCAACTGAAACTGAGTAATCAGTTTATCTATTTTTTGCTTGAGAGGCTCTCCAATGTTTCGATTTTCTCTCGAGTGGTCTCGTTACCACTGCTTCTCGTTTCTTCCAAAAGTGACCCACAACCTTGCTCAAATTTACAATGGCTTGCTCTACAAGGGATGAGGGTGAGGGTTGTTGCTGCTGTGAACCTGTGGGAGCATAAGCTGGGGGTTTTGGCTTCCATGATAGATTAGGATGATTCCTCCAATTTGGATTGTAGGTGTTCCCATATGGAGCGTTTGTTGGTGGCCTACTTTGACCCACTATACCGCTTCAGATCAAATCCCTTACTAAGGAGCAATTGGAACAATGATCTTTCTTGGTGACTAATGATTGGCAATTAAAACAGGATCGAGAGGTACTGTGTAGTTTCACTTAGTGCATGCATGTAATTCTCATGCCGATTTGCAGATTTAGCTCTCTTCCAATCTTCTAGTCAAAGAAGATAGCTTCGCTTTCATTTCCACATCCTCCGACAAACAGTATATACCCTCCCCTTTGGTTTGCTGTGTAAGCCGTCTCTTACCTCCCTTTAGCTGGCTCATCCTGCTTTCGAGGTCCTCAAAGAACATAGTTATGAAATCCATGGCTTCATCAGATTTTGTTGAGGAAGTCCCCCCACACATGGTCTCCAAGAGTTGTTTCATGGAAGCGGGACATTCCATCGTAGAAGTGATTCACGTGAATCCGTATCAAAGCCATGGTGAGGGCAGTAATCATGGTCTCCATATACCTTTCCCAAGATCGATAAAATTTCACCGGCCATGAGCCGCAAAGGTGTAGATTTGTCTCTTCAAATTGTCGGTCTCTGTGGGCACCGAAGAACTTCTTCAAAAATTCGTCGGCAGCTCTACCCAGCTCCCCACGGACCTTAAGGCCCACGAATTAAGCCAATTTCGCTTTGTCTTCGAGGGTCAAGGAAAGCCACTGAAAGCAAGTCCATATCAATTGCACCTCCTTAAAGCTGTGCAAACTTCCTCGAAACCCTGATATGCGTGTATGGATTTTCATTTTCCATACAATGAAAAATGACGGCACCAAATAAGGCCTCACCGCCACATCCTCAAAGAGGGTATAATGCATGAGGGTGCACTCACCCTCGCCGTGGGGTGCATGTGATCCCTCATTGACCTATAGGCACGGCCCGTGAACCCCTCGCTGGCCTCTCGTTGCCTCTTGCCGGGCCCATCTAGTCATACACGCATCGGATTTCATACCCTTTATTCAACTGAGCACTAAGCCTTTCCAATCTCTGTCCCAAGTAAAGGTTTCTCGCCCCACGCATAAGCTACTATGAACACACACAACAAGCAAGAAACCAACAAAAACAAGGCTACTAAAGGTTTGATGTTAGTTAAATAGGTAAAAACAAGAAAAATATGTATGAACAAGATAAAGTTCCAAATTCCCGCAATGAACTCAGAAACGGGAAAATGGTAAAAATAAAAAAAGAAATGAGAATTCACCAATACTGCGGATGTGGATCACAAGTTCATAACTTCTCTTTCTCACCAGTGGCACCATCCCCTGCTGAACGCGCCCATTTGATTCGGGTCAAGCAGCAAAAGTTCCCAATCAATAAAATTTATATCATAAATCCCAACGTCACAGTTAGAAGCACAGTGATAGAAATGGGCCCAGGGTCAAATTGATGTGGACGTGGCTTTTCTTCGCGAGTAGAGTCGTATAGCTGGGATTTGAAAATGATGTTTTCTGATTTAAGGTTTGTAAAATGTGTGGGTGAATGGTTGAAAACCTAGTAAAAATAAATCGAAATAAAGTATGTTAACTCCTTAAAGTCTCAGCCACGGGCTTAGGTTCTAAGTCAACTGACATGTCCTCGAAGTCTTTTCCTCACACAGGAGTGATGACTATAGTCATTTCCCCGAACCGATCTTCATTTAGCTTTAAAACCTAAACCCTATAATTTTCCTTCGAACACGACATTTAATGAGCATAAATGCTCCTAGACGAGAAAACATACCCTAAACCTACCCTACATTAACTAATAGGAGGATCATTGAACCTGGTATCGCGATCTAGTGATAAGTATCCACTCGAACCCCAAGTTTCTTGCCAAATTACGACGTGAAGTGGAGGCATGCTCGGGAGATTTTAACCTAGGTGAGAAGCAGAACACAAACACCTATAAATGCTTACATGAAAAGCAAGAGAACAATTAGTTTACCTTTAAAACTAACACCCAAAGTGCTCTCCCCCAAGGATGAGGGCCTTAGCCAAGCATCCCTACTGGCTCACCTACTGGCGTGTTTCGATGTGGTGAGAAAGTGCAAGAAAGTGAAGGAAAAATGAGAGAAAATCATAAACCAGTGGGGGGAAAGGAAACTTCGCGCCCAATTTTATTAAGTGATTGATGGACTGAAAGATTTATTGATGTTACAAGCATGACTGAGCTTATATAGAAGCTCAGTACCAAGGAAATTACAAAAATGTCTAAAGAGACCAAAATTACATCAAGGGTAGATTGCATAAAACCACAAAAGTGCAAGTCAAAAGGCCATCATAGGAGCGTGTGTGGGAGCAGTGTTGCAAATCTCATAGGTCGCGAAAATCATAATCCTGCTTAAAATTAAATTTCGCAACTCATTTAATTTCAGTTGCGACTCTTTTCGCAACCCCGCAAAATTTTCACCGTGTTTTCCTTCTTCAAGATTTTCGCTTCCAAATTTCCTCTGTCTGTCATGCATCTTGAATTCAACAGTTCATCGTGTTTGAATCTGGATTGAAGATAATGAGGTATTTGGCCCCAAGAAACTACAAAATAGCTACAAAAATGTGATTAGTGAAAGCTCCGGGACTTCAATGTATCAATCAAGTTATTTAAGTTTATTAGTACACAAAAAAGTGCTCAAAACTCCGCTATAAACAAAGGGCTCAAAATAGCTAATCTATTTGGGTACTAATCCAAAGATTCTTACTGCTATTTGATAATCTTGTCGATGAACGTTCGAATGTATGGAATTTCTTAAAGGGTCAATTGTATGGTGTTTTCAAGCTAAGATTTGTCGATTTTTTTTTTTTAGGATCTTCGTGTGTCATAATGGGCATAAGTTTTTTTGTAATTTATTTTTGTAAAAATCTACACACAAAAAGATCAAATCAAGATCTAGAAAGTGATCAATAGATGATTTGTAGCGGCCAATTTCTCTCTCAGCCTTTCTATACCTTCAAAAATCGTCTTATATGGACATCTAGAGAGAAATTTATCCCTAAAATACGAAAAGATGTTCAGGGATACGGGATGATGGGAAACAACTTCGTTTCCTATTCTTTTTGGCTCTTCATTACTTTATTTTCTGGGCCCTATGGCCTGTTGGACCGCAGATCGTGGACTCCAAGTCCAAAAGGCCTAAAAGTGTTTTAAGGTCTCATGGAGTAAAAATCGACTCAGCTCATTAAAGAGTTTGAATTTTACCCAAAAAAGTTTTGGGTTATTGAATCAAGAGTTGGGCGGATCGTAGCTGCGACAAAGAGCTGAAGTGTATAAGGATGTTATGTAATTGTAGAAGCCTAACTTTAATTTATTGGTTTATTTATTTATTTTATTTACAAGGGTTGTAATTTAGAAATACCTAAGACACCCTAGCCGCTTTATTTATTTATTTTATTTTATTGTTATTGATATGATTTGACACATGTCCATGCATTTAACACGCCATACATGAATGCCCACATTTAATGCAGACATGATATCATTTTTTTCCTAGAACACATAATTAGGATTGTCCATGTGCTTATCTTGTTCATATTTGATGGAACATTTAATTAAATAATGTGCTTAGTTTAATTAGCCAAACTTGGTAAAATTCACATTAATTTAATTCTAGGTTATGTATCATCTTGAAAAGCCTCCAGATTTTTTCCAACGCTAATAAAATGAATATATTTTATCGATAAATGGTATTTGACTTCTAGCCCAACTATTATATATACTAGTTTCCCTAATAGTTAAAGTCTACTTAATTTATGGATTAGATTGTCTAATTAACTTAGTACCAATAGGATTGAACTCATAATTTGATTAGAGTTCACATCTTAGTAATTAATTATATAGGATATAATAATTGGCTAGGATTATAAGACATGATGTTTTATAAATAGAAAACACTTATTTCAAAATAGTGAGTGGGAGAAGGTTATATGACAATATACCCTACGGTCTCCATTATTAGTAACACCGTGAGATACAGATAGGGCCTAGCAATGCTTAGGATTTGTCCTCCTACCTGAGGTTTCTATCTATATTAATATCAAGGTCTGACTTCCTTAGAGATAAAAATGAGGATGTATTTAAGGATTGTCCTACCCTGCCATATAATTGAAGTTAAGTCATTAAATCTGAAATAATGGGTCGCACACTCACAAGGGTATGGTTAAACTGTTCATCATACCTTGACCAAATTTTGATGGTAGTTAATAAGTAAAAGAAAATATGAGATATTTGATTTTTGCTTATTAATTTGAGATAGTCTCAAAGTTGATTTGAAATTGGTATGACAGACCCTACGACCCATATTAATTGTTGAATCAATTTATCGTGGATTAGTATAAGGTTTATGTGTTTTACTTACTGCATTCATGCATCACGTTTACTTTTCCAAAGCTTGTGATATTTATTTTCATTTATAGTAATTGTTTGAGTAATTTATCACCAAATCACATTATCGCTACTTCGCAATATGAAAAACTCTGAGTGGTGATAATTTATTAAAATGAATTAAACATTAATATTAGGAAGTAATTGTGGAGGAACCTAAAAAGTTCGTTTTCACCGAGGAATGTCCTCCGTAGCCCTCACGTTTTCTGGGGACAGACAGAAATATATGATAGTCGGATTCATTCCTTAACAACAAAGCCCGCCGTTACATGCTTGTTAGCATGAATGATGTTCTGGTGGAAGAAGCATGAGGACATGGAGACTACATATGAGATATGGGAATCTCTCCGTGCCATGTTCAAGCAACAATCCGAATGGGGCCCATCAGAAGCTACCTCGTAGCTACATGGAACGCTAAGATGAAGAAAGGGAGTTTCGGGCCAGTGGAACATGTTTCTCAACATGATCACCCCGGGATGCACGAGACGAAGATACATGGGGCCACCATTGATGAGCATACTCAAGTTAGTATTATCCTCGAGTCCCTCACACTAGCTTTCTCGTAGTTCACTACTAACTATGTTATGAACAAGCAGCAGTACAACATGACTCAGCTCCTGAATGAACTGCAGACTTTTGAGGCCATAAGTAAGACTAGGCCCAAAGAGGGAGAAGCAAATGTTGCTGAGCATAAGCCATCTTCCTCTTCTGGTAGCAAGAATAAAAAGAGGAAGAACACACAAGGTGGGTCTGGAGCACAACCTAAGAAAGGAACCAAAGGCAAGGGAAAGAAGAACAACCCCAAGGATAAGAAGCCTAAAGGAAAAGTGTTTCATCGCGGTTGAAGGTCACTGGAAGAGAAACTGTAACAAGTATCTCTCCGAATTGAAGGACAAAAATAAAGGTAAATATGATTTACTGGTTTCAGAAGCCTACTTAGTGGAAGATGATTTGTCACCCTGGATAGTTGATTCAAGAGCCGCTAACCATGTTTGTTCTCCTTTGAAGATGCTTAGTTCTTTGAGGGAACTTGCTGATAGGGACGTTACTATGAGAGTTGGCAGTGGGGAGGTCATCTCAGCAAAGGCAGTGGGAGTCACCCGTTTAAATTTAAGGAATAAATTTCTTGTTTTGAACAATGTATTTTTTATTCTTGGTTTTAGGAGAAATTTGATTTCTGTTTCTATGTTGCATGAACAATTATTTAGTATTTCTTTTATTAAAAATGAGATTGTTATTTCAAGAAATGGTTTAGATATTTGTCATGCAAAACCTGAAAATGGGCTATAAATCTTAAGGTCAACTGGGTTATCATTAAATACCCATAATTATTCGTAGTAGAACATCCTAAATCTAACAAACGGCCAAAAAGTTTCCCATGCTGATTGGATTCCGATACGAACCCCGCCAACTGCGGAGGAGCATCTGCGTGATCGAATTAGCCTCCCAAGAACCGCCTAGCATTCGCTCTCGATGGATGACCGCGACCGTTGCTTATAAGGAAGCAAGAACCTTGGTATATGAGGACGCCTACAATCATGGAGATCCGGGATTGATAAGTTCTACGAACGCTACTAATAACCGGGATGAAAGTTCAAGGAGTTCTTTAAAGAACCAAAGAGAAATTGAAACTCAATTTTATAAATGCTAAAACTTGAAGAATATAGGATAACAAGCCTTTGGAATAGGCCCAAAAAAAATGAAGAATAGAAACTAAATATTCAACCACAAGGAAAGTAAATATTTGGCCAAAAAAGGAAAGGAAACTAATTTATTTTTTCCTAAAGTAACACAATAATTAAAAAAAGAGGAAACTAGATAATTCTAGATAAGGCTTCGGGAATCAAATCAAGACTAAATTAGCAGCAAATCAGAACAAACTGGCACCAAATAAGTTCCCAAAATAAAGAAATCAAAGAACAATCGAACCAAATCAGAAGCTCCAAAATAGCAGCTAAATCAACACCAAATCAACACCAAATCGCCTCCAAAAATAGCAGCAAATCAACAAGTCAAAACTCATTGGCTCGTCCAAGTCCGGATTTAATCGTTGACGGATGTGGACCATCTGCTTCCTTTTCTGGAGTCAACACGAGCTTCTTCCACGCGGGCATCTCGACAAACATGAAGGGCTTCTTTTGAACCTTTTAGCCCCGCTCGCGGCCATGTGGGCCATGGGACTTCAAGCGGGTCCACACTCCCTTCCTTAGCCCCGCCCATCATTCCCTCCTCTTAGAAAGGATTTGTCCTCAAATCGTCACCTGCATCAAAAGGACTCAAGTCGTTGACGCAGCAGCACCACAAGATATTCACCGGCAAATCTAGCTTGGTATGCATTGTTATCGATGCTACGAGGACTTGAAATTCCACCATCGCCTTCCTGGGTGGAGCAACTGGGATCGCCCAGGCGGAAATCTTTCCTTGCGCATGTGCACCCAAACCCACCCCAGTTCAAAGACTACGTGGCGCGCCATTGCCGTTTTCGCATATTGTTCGTAAAATTTTTCGCCAATGTCGAGTCTTGCCTTCTCATGAATCCGCTTAACAAATTCTCGCTTCTTTCGCTTTAATCTGTGACAACATGCTCGCATAGGTAAAGGAGATAAATCTAAAGGGGTTAATGGATTAAAACCATACAATCTCAAAAGGCAAAATTTATGGCGAATGTATAAGACGATTATAAGCAAACTCAACATGTGGCAAAATTGGGCTTCTCCTGTGTTTTAATGTTCTTTTTAATGATAGCCCTCACCAACGAGACAAGGCTCTGTCTCACTACTCTCGCCCGATCGGGCCAGGGATGGTTGGCAGAGAAAACAATAACTCGGGGTTCCCAACTTTACACCACAAGGTCTTCCAAAAGTAACTCAAAAATTTTGCATCTCTATCCGAAACAATTTGTTTCTAGGCATACCATGCAATCTCACAACCTCCTCGAAGAACAAATTGGCAACATGAGACGCGATCATCCGCTTTGTGACATGACAAAATGTGCCATCTTGAAAACCTATCCACAACCACAAAAATAGAATCCCTACCATGTTCAACCCTAGGTAGACCTAATGTGTAAAGTCCATTGAAAGATCAACCCAAGGTTCACCTGGGAATAGGGAAGCAGTACAAGCCATGGGGTTGCACTCGAGATTTAGCTTTGCCTACATGTGATACACCTCCCACAAATCCTTCTCAACATCTCGCCCATGTGCTGTCACAAAGTACTCCCGCAAACTCTAAGTCTTCAGCACCCCAAAATGTCCCATCAACCCTCCACCATGAGACTCCCTCACTAATAAACTTAATGGAACAATTAGGAATGCACAACCTATTTTCCTGAAACAAGAACCCCTCATGTCTAAAGAACTCTATTATGGGCCCTTTTTCACATCACATATTCAAGCATTAAAACTTCTGTCCAAAGGATACAATTCTTTAATGTGTTCAAAACCAAGCAATTTAGCATCCAAAGTAGAGATTAGGACATACCTCCGTGAAAGTGCATCGGCAACAATGTTTTCCTTAATTGTTCAGAATTTCTATTTATTATACGGAAAAGTTTCACAAACTCCATCCATCTGCATGTCTCTTATTCAACTTATGTTGGCCCTTCGGGATGTTTCAATGACTCGTGTCGGTGTGGAATCACAGAAATTCTTAGGCCAAAGATAATGTTGCCAAGTTTTCAAGGTCCGAACCAAACGTAATTAAATCCTTTGTCATAAGTAGTGGTATTTCAGTGGCTCGCCTCACTGAAGCTTCGCTAAAATATAAATGGGTCGCCCTTTCTCAGATAAGAACCCGCCAATACCAAGACCCGAAGCATCACATTCCACCTCAAAAGCTTTTCAAAGCAGGTAAAGCAAGTAAAGGAGCATGAGTTGTTTTTTCTTTTGATAACTTGGAATGCTTTTCTGCTCTTCACCCCACTCCTTAAACCCAACATCCTTCTCGATGACTTCTAAGATCTAAGGCGGCTATGCTACTAAAGTCTCACAAACCGGCCGGTAGAAAAACTAGCAAGTCCATGAAAACTGAACTTTACTCACACTTGTTGGACTCGCCGCCAATCGCCACCTTCTCTTTCATCAACCTCGTATCCTCGTGCACCAACAACAAAAACCAGTTAAACACGTTTATCCGCAAGTGCATCGCACTTCTTAAGGTTAGCAAGCAAACAATCTTTTCTTTTCGAAGTATATCCAAAACATATTTTAAAATGAATCAAGTGATCATCCAGTTCTTGCTATAAATGAGGATATCACAAAATAGACAACCACAAATTTCCCAATGAAAGCACGCAAACATGACCATTAGTCTCATGAAGTGCTAGGTGCATTAGTTAATCCGAAAGGCATAACTAACCACTCATATAACTCCATATTTGTTTTTGAAAGCGCTCATTCATCACCTTCTTTCATTCTATTTGAAGGTATCCACTTTTCAAATCAATTTTGAAAGATACAAGAACCATGCAACTCATCAAACATATCATCTAACCGAGGAATGGGATGACGATATTTCATCATATATTATTGATGGCTCCTAAGTAATCAACACACACATCCTCCATGTCCCATCCTTTTTAGGAACCAAAATAACCGAATCCAAGACATGGACTCAAGTTGTCCCTCACATATCCCTTTTTCCATCAATTCACCAACTGTTGGAGTCTTTTGTCTCCCTCTCGGATTACTTCATGGGGCGCCGGCCTGCTCGAATGGCAGTACCCGTGAACAAAATCAATTTGATGTTCGATCCCTGGATAGAGGTAACCCATTCTAATTTCCTCAAAGAAAGACATCTTCAAATTCCCGCAAAAAGTGAGACAATAGAACTAGCAAAGAAGTGTCAGGTTATTAGGTATTAAGTGCGCCTCTTTGTACAAAAGTACAATCGTAGGCTTGTTTAAGAACAATGCTTTCTTAACCTCACTCTGCCCTTGCATAGAAATCGTTTTTTTCTCCTTTTCTTTTAAATTTTCATTCACTAGATTTAGCACTCTCTTTCTTTTCGCTTCTCACTCTTTTCAAGTTTTTTTCTTTGTTCACTTTTCTTTTTTCTAATTTCCCTTTTTCTTTTGTTCACTTTCTTTTCACTCTTTTTCTTTGTTCACTCTCTTTTCACTTTTTCTTTGTTCACTATCTTTTTGCAACCTTACTGATCTTCATAAACTTGACTTGGTGTCAAAGAACAAGAGTACTGGCCTGCTGGCTGTGCACTAACGAGTACTTATCGTGAAGCCGTCAGGTTGAAACTTTCCTATCAAATTGCCATGTCTTCTCCTAATAACAAGTGCCTACCTTTGCATCGGGAACTACATCACACAAAAACTTCATCTTCAGATTTCCCAATGCCAAAAGCGACTAACACTTGTTTATTCACTCCTTCATTCCCCACTAACACCAACCACGTAATTTATGGTCGCAGGATGCTTACATGTCGCACTCCTAAGCTCCACCATGGTCGGGTGCTGGCAAACATTAGTGCACTTCCCCATCAATGATCACAACACCATACCTTGTTTCGACGTGGCACCTAGTGTGAAAAAATGTTATCCCGCCAGATCTTGTCATCTTCTTTAGCTTGCACACTTAAGCCCTCCCGCCACCATTATTCTCCTCGATCAAAGATAATTCTCATCATCGGCATCCTCTAAGGATGGCATAGAATCACAATCCGACTCATTGTCTGTTTCAATCTCACCCATGTCCCGCATCACCATGACTCCTTTGTTCTGACATCGGGCTTGCAATATGACCCCCGCCGCATTTAAAACACATAATATCACGATTCCGAGTAGTGAAAGAATCGGTTTACCTTTGATTTCCTCGGGGTTGTTCCTCTTGTTTTAGTTCGTTTTGCTTCTGGTGTTAGTATTTCTTCCTTTTCCATTGATTCGATTTCCACATAGATGAACTCGACCGTGTGTAGAACGGTGTCGCATCACTCTCTCCTTCCTGACTTCGTGGATTCCCTCGACCTTGGCGCCATACGCACCATATCCTCCAACTCACATAATGTTGCAATTCCACCAGATTTTGAATTTCTCTATGAACCCGCTAGAAACCTTGCCATGGTAAAAGCCTCTCGATCTTCAATATTCGGCTCTAGCCATTGCAACCTCCATCTCCTTATAATACTCCTCCACACCTCGATTACCTTCGAGTTTTGCGACTTGTTGTACGATTCTCAGGTAGTAGTGGGAGTCGAGACCAGAATCTGCTTCCCGCATCACCTCTTCATCTCTTCCCATGTTTCCACCGATGGCTCCCTATTCCGTCTCTTATTCAACACTAGTTGGTCCCACCACACAATGGCATAATCTGAGAACTCTATAACAGCAAGCTTCACCTTCTTATTTTCAGAATAATTGTGACAATCAAAGCTTGACTCTACCTTATCTCCATGAATATGCCTCGGGATCATTCTTTCCTTGGAAAGATGGAATCTTCATCTTAATGTTTCCCAAATTATTATCTTCTCGATTCCTATCTTTACCTGTATCTCCCCCATACCTCACCATTGCTAACACCGAATCATAACCATTCTCGTCTTCAAGTCTCCTTCGTCATACTCTACTTGTCTACCCAGCGCCCCTCTTCTTGCGACCTCTCTTTACACGCCATTGGAGGGTTTCGTGAGGTGCTGGCACAGCTCACCACTACCATGGAATTGTTCCAATTCAGCCCTAAACATTCTCTGTACTTCGCTAGTTAAGGCCTGCATAATGAATTTCATGTCAATGCCTCCCGCCACACCTTCAGATGCGTTGTTGTCTGACATAGTGCTGCAAAAACAAGGTTAGAAAAAAATGTGAGACCTCACAAATCACTCGCTCACGGGTTTTTCACTCGAAGAATGATTCACTCAGTTCGCTCGTGTTTTCACACAATATATTTGGCTTTTTATCACTCTAATAATCTGACCACTCTTGCCTTTTTTCACTCAGAATTTTCTGTATAGTTTTTGAACTAATCAAACAAATCAGATTTTTCATAAAAATTCAATAAAAAAACTATCAAAGAAAAGAAAGAGACGGGTTGGTGGCATTAGCAAGATCCAAGCTTTACTTATTTATTTATACTATAGGCGGGGATTGGATTTATAGAAGCCCAGAATGATGATAAACTTATAAGTTTTTTTTTTTTTTTTTTTTTTTTTTTTTTTTTTTTTTTTGACGGATCCTTTTTCTTTACTTTCCTTTTTCTCTTTTTTTTTTTTTTTCTTTTTTTCTGTTTTTTTTTTTTTTTTTTTTTTGTAACAGAGATGGACGATTGAATAAAAAAAAGAAACAATAAAAAATTATATCGTCAAGAATAGAGAAGAAAATCGGACTTAGGATGGAGTAGATAATAGATTATATGTGAATGAAATTGGGGATTAGGCAGATTTAGAGTATGGATGAGAGTGGTGACTAGATGGTTTGGACAAAGAGAAATAAATAATATTAATAAAAGATAGGCAAACCAGAAAATAGAGCACATTGCTCGATACCAAAATGATACGAACAGTCAACTTGTGAGGAGACCGTGATCGGAATTAAGCTCGGAAGAACACGCCCTAAAATGTCGTCTTGGATGGATGACCATGACCACACCGTTGCTTATAAAGAGCAAGAACCTTGGTATATGAGGCATACAATCGGTGATGGAGTCAGATTGATAAGTCTTGATAGGCAGCCACGGAATAGCAGGTAAGTTCAAGGAGTTCTTTAAAGAACCAAAGAGAAATTGAAACTCTCAATTTTATAAATCCTTAAAACTTGAAGAATATAGGGATAACAAGCCTTTAAATAGGCCCCGAAAATGAAGAATAGAAAACTAAATATTCAGCCACAAGAAGAAGTAAATATTTGGCCAAAAAAAAGAGAAGAAACTAATTTACTTTTTCCTAAAGTAACACACTAAGAAACTAGATAATTCTAGGATAAGGCTTGGGAATCAAATCGGCCTGGAAATTAGCGACAAATGGGAACAATCTAGCACCAAATAAGCTCCCAAAATAGCAGCAAATCGGGAACAAATCAGAACCAAATCAGCTCCAAAATAGCAGCAAATCAACACCAAATCAGCATAATCTGCTCCCAAAATAGCTGACAAATCAACAAGTCAAAAAACTCATTGGCTCATAAATTGATACAGTTTAATTTGATGATGTGGACCGTCTTCGTTTCGCTTTTCGGGGTTGAACACGAGCTTCTTCCACGTGGGCATCTCGGTTAAAACATGAAGGGCTTCTTTGAACCTTTTAGCCACGGCTCGTGTCATAGGGGCAGTGGGACAGCGGTCCACTCCTTCATAGCCTGCTTCCATCGATTAGGTGCCACGGTAGGGTGATGTGGAATCAACAAAATTTATATTCCTAAGTTTCTCTTCTTTGTGAATCAAGCTCACTGCAGTATAGCGGTCTAAGGTCGAACACGGGGATGGGTTTTCATCCCGAATGGAGTGCATCGGTGTTTGAAAATGGTGAAGGCTTTAGTTTGGATTTTCGGATTTTGTTAAAAGCAGGGGAGGTTGGTTGTTCAGTTGGGTAATGTAAACTAAATGAAAGTGTGAAATGGTAACCTTGAAGGCTTGGGTCACTAGCTTGACAACATGGGGGTATTACAGTGTCCTCGGGTTCTTTCCTCGCATTAGGGCAAATGACATATAGTCAAAGCCAAAACCAGTTCTTTGTTTAGCTATAAAACCTAACCCTAAAAACCACTCCTATTTGAGTCGACGAGTACTAAACATTGAAGTCCCATTCGGTTTGAAACCACAACGTTTAACCTCATTCCCACGGCTCGTAAATGACATCTAAGAATGTTAGTGCATCTACCATTAAGAATGCTGCTTGAACCACAAAAGCATGCAAGTATTGACCAAGGGAAAGACATTAAATGTATTAAACTTCCTAGTTTGGAAAGTTGGGAACCATAATCAGTACAGCAACATTGGCTTGCATGAGGACAACTGCGGTAACCCCAAAGCCAAGCTAGCAACCCTCCTCTTCAAGGCTATGAGGCTTAGCCAAGCATCCCTTGAGTTGTCATCCTCAAGGGGGTGTTTGGTAGCCGAAAATGAGAAAGAGGAGAGAGAAGAGAGCAAATAGAACCACAAAATGAAAATTTGTGGAAAAGCGTATTAAATGAAAAGTTGCTTAGGGTTACAAAAGGTGGGGTTTATATAGTCCAACCCAAGTGTTGAAAATACAAAATGCTAAAATGAAATTACATAAGGGTCAAAATGGTAATACATCAAAAAACGTGGTCGTTTGGGATCAAGTATACCAAAAACATAGGAAATTTGAGATTTAGCTATACGAGGAGATTTAAATAGCAACGAAAATTTGGCTATGCTAGCGAGTCTCGAAGATAGCGAAAAGTGGGAAATTTAAGCTATCAACGATAATTCGCTAACTAGTGAAATTTAAGCTAACCTAAGCGAAATTTTTGTGAGATAAGCGAGGGTGGAAGAAAAACTCGCTAGGCCTGTGATAAATTTCGCTAGTTCGCGAGAAATTTCGCTAACTAGCAGTGTTCGCTAGGATTAACGAAATTTTTCGCAATCAGCAATTTTCACAATCATAGCGAAAATCACCAGGATTGCTCACCGCTTCTGTTTTGCTCTTGCATCCTCTCTGCACTTCTTATTCATCACTTTGCCTTGATTCTTCTTCCAGAATCTTGATATTTCATGCCCTCGGCTGGTGAAATCATGGGGATTCTCACATTCAACTTCAATGAAGCTATGTATGATCGAGGATTCTCAAAAACACAAAACTATCCAAAACAATCTCGAAATGGAATTAGTGAAACTAAGTGGACCTACACACATCAATTGGCTTAATTGATATGATTAGTGCACAAAAAGTACTCAAACCTATCTTGAATAGGGCTCAAAATAGCACTTTTTGGGTACTAATCCCACACCCCCAAACACGTTGCTAGTCATAGCAATGTTAAAACAAAAATGGGATGCATCTTTGTGCTTTACAAAAGTATATTTGGGTCAAAAAGTGTATGTACGGATTAGCTTTACGCCCCAGCATGAATAATTTACACCTGACTATGGCTCCGACATGAGAGAGCAAAAACCATATGAAACAGTTTTAGGGCAATGCGATTTCAGGAAATCAACTTGAATTTCCACCAAAAATCTAATTGTTCTAAAGGCATGATTGAACCAATGAATTGCAATGCTATTCCTGCAAACCCCAACTCTTGCCATGGCCTTAAGCGTGACCAGCCCTAAATAGGGCTAACTTCGCTCTTATTTCTTCACTTGATTGCTATGTAGGGTTGCAATGCTAAAAACTAGACTTCACCAAAGTCCGTGTAAAGAGGTCCGCAGACAGTAATAGTCAGGTTTAGGGCATCAAGCCAAAGGATCCCTTGACCACGAACTTCTGCGAAGCTTCACCCGGACTCGAATGACTTGAAATTAAGCACCTACAACACGCTAAACTTCACCTTTCCACCCGTGTAGCGGACACAAAGTCGATGACTCCCAGCCAAATTAAAGTTTAGACATGGGCTTTAAAACTTTAAGCCATACCCCTCGAACCGTGTTAGTTTCAAAGCGAGTGTCAAACTTTTATTTGCTCTTTTTCTTCTTCTTTTTCTTTTTGCTTTTCTTTTCCTTTTCATTTTGGAAGACTACATTGGTCTTCATACTTACGAGTAACAAGCCTATTATGATTATCAACAAATTTAAGTGAGCTTGCAAAGTGGAAGAGGTACAAAGCTTCTCAACCTATTGTAATTTTGCAATCTGGTGTGCGTGTGTGAATCGACTAAGGGGAAATTTTAGGGTTAAGAAAATCTTGAAATCTCAATTGACCAAAAACTAAATCATGCATGGTGCTCTATCATTAGGGTAACCTTTTAGGTTCTAATTTTCCAAAAAAAAGACGAGAATATATACACAAAATGGAACCCAAAATAGGTTAAAAGTTAAAGAAAAATGAAAAATTTAGAAGCCTTCATAAAGGATCACGTAATAAGCGATCAGCGAGGGAATTTCAATATCTGAAATTACTTTTAAATACGGCAGCATGGAATGCAAACTAATGGATGGAGATGTACCACCTGAACATGATGGTGGAGAAGGGGCATCTCCATTTGTTAATTCTTTGCATTTGTCGACAAAAGGAAATCCGATCTCAAACCTGGTTGTAACCCTGGTACGAAACAAAGGAGATTTTAATCGAAACTAAGCGATGAGAATAATTGTTTGTTGGAACAAGCGGTAGCCACCCTTATGAAGTGTGATTGTAGGACTCGGGGAGGGTCAATGAGGAGAATTTCCTCCACTGACGATCTGGCGCACAACATAGTTTTGCGTCGTTGACTCGTCACCACATCATCATTTGGATCGGTAGGTCGGCGGAACCGTGGGGTATGCGGCTGAACAATGAATGGACGGCGTCCGCCGCGACTTGAGCTTGCAGGAAATAGATGGAGTTTGGAATCATACGGGGAGGACTTGGTCCCCTCGCTGAAATTCTTCCCGAATTATCATCTGGTCATGCCATTTTTGATCTTTCCTTTGCAATCTTGAATTTAAGTAGGCATCATTTAGGTATTTCTTCGACTCGGTGAGATCGAGAATCTCTTGGCTCAAATATACTTAGATCCGTGTTGACTTTTGATTTATACATGCCTTATATTCGATCTCCTTTGGAAGGTGACACGCTTTACCATAGACCAGCCGATGAGGACATTCAGACATGTAAGAAAGAGCGTACGTAGGCTACGAAGCAGAATCAAGCGAGTTTGATGGACAGTCTTTTACCGTGCTGCACTACATATCGAATGGTCTTAATCTCTACATTAGCAAAGTTCCAGCCACTTGTTTGAGGATGGTAAGAATTGGCCACTCGTGTTTCACACCATATTTAACCATGAGGTTTCAAAGGTTTGTTGCGAAATGCGAACCTCCATCGCTAATAATAATAATGGCTTTTGGCACCGGACCTAGAAAAGATGGGCACTTTTTCAGATTTAGTACCACTCTGTGGTCATTTGTTTTACGGGGGATTGCTTCAACCCACTTGGACACATAGTCCCTCCCACCAAAATGTATTTATGACCATAAGATGTGGGAAAGGGTCGTGAAATCGATACCCCAAACATCGAATAGCTCGACCACTAAAATTAGTTGGGAGCATCTTGTGTGAGACAACTTCAGTCTTTGGCACCTATACACACTCGGCATTTGGTGTGCTTCCTTGAACGAGGAAGGCCAGTAGAAACTAGGCTGCGACACCTTTATTCTTTGTCTTTAGGGAAACAAAGTGACACCACGAACTTTCGTGGCGGTGTTTGAGAGTACATTGTTCCTCTTAGGCACACACTTCTGATTGTCGATCTACGATTATTTGAATAAGAAGGGCTCTTCCCAATAAAAAAGATGGATCTTCGCAAAGAAATACTTTCTATCTGTTCTTTCCACTCACGATAGGATTTCTCTGGCGCGAGAAATTGGCTGTATGTGAGCATACTAGGGGAGCTTTCTGATTTGCATCGGGGGATTCTTCGGAGATTCATCATTGATGGGTGGGCTAGGTGTCATGGGCTATTGTTAACCTTGAGAAAGATGATACGCCACTACATTTCTACCCTTCTGTCTTTAATTTGCAAAGTTAAACTCACGAAGTAAAAAGAACCCATGGATGAGCCTTGCTTTGCATTTTAGCAGTGGGAGATATTTCAAAGCGAAGATGGTCCATGAAAATGACTATATCGGACGATAAGTATGCTCGAAAATTTGTCTAAGCATAGACCCACGCCAACAATTCCTTCTCTGTAGTAATATGAATTCCTTTGTGCTTCATTGAGAGTTTCTTTGGCATAATAGATTCATAGGTTTCCGTCCTCTGCGGCGATCTTGCTCAGATGCGTGAGATCAACATCACGCACCTCGAAACTCTCACGAAAGCATTCTTTCTCTAAATAAATTTAGCATCTTTTCTAGGAGCTTGTAGAGAGGGGTTTAGCAATCTTGAAGTCTTTTATGAATCTTCTATAGAAGCATGACCAAGGAATTACTTTGCTTGTTTTTTACATTCGTTGGGGGTGGCGGTTGGAGATAAGTTCAATTTTGCTTTGTCGACTTCTATTCCCCTATTGAAATAATGTGCCCTAATACAATTCCTTGGATTAACCACATAAAATGGCACTTCTCGATTAAGCACAAGGGTTCTTCTCTATGCACCTTTGAGATGGCTCAATTAGTGGACATTATTCAAATGCCTCCATATACGATGATGTCATCCATGTATACTTCCATTATGCGCTCCACCATATCGCTAAACATGCTAAGCCCATCTCTGAAAATTATTTGGGGCGTTGCAAAAGACCAAAGGCATCCTCTATAAGCATATGTACCAATGGACAAGTGAAAGTGGTCTTTTCTGATCCTACAGGGGCAATCTCTATACGGAAATACTGAATACCCATCAAAAAGCAATAGAGCGGTGTCAGGAAACCCTCTCAAGGGCGTCGATGAATGGGGAAGTGATCTTTCTTGTTACCTCATTAGGCCTCCTATAAATCTATGCACACTCTCAATAGGTAGTAAGACGGGTGAACAATTAACACCCTTTTCATTTTCACAGGTTGTCGCTCACGACTTCTTAGGCACCACGAGTTGGGCTCACCAAGTCTTCTCGAAATAGGGTAAATGTCACAGGCTTGGAGCAATTTAGGACCAATGCAAACTACTTCCTGCAGTGGGGGTTCAGCCTTACACATTAATTTGCTATTCAAACTTAGGTTTCCTCTTGAGTAAATAACAGTGGGTGCGAATTCTTGAGACATGCCTTTTAAATCGAAATTTTCCATGATACTTGTTCCTTTTGAGAAGGTCTGACAGGTTATTCTCTTATTAAAGTGGTCAACGATGATGATGGCGGACATTACCCGTTTCTTCGAAATGCATACTTCAACTCAGCTGGGGAGGGTTTGAGCTCCCAGCGGTGGGGTTCCACTGATTAGTCAACGTTAATAGAGGTAGGATTTCTATTTTCTCCTCCAGCTACCCACGTACTAAGTTCATGCGAGTGAGGAGTTCTGTTGTTCTCAAGGCACTGAGATAACTCTGGGGTTAATACATGCTGCTAACACTCGTTAGCCTATTCTTCGAAATTGCATCCTATCATACAAACTTGCTTCAGTCATCTTCCTACGAGGTGCATATGTCTTTTACTCGAGATGAAAGATATTAGTTTCTGGGTCATATTCCCAAATGTGAGGTTGCATAACCCCATTCAGCGGAGTTTATTATGGCATTGAAGTAGCAAGAATGGTGCTAATATGATGGGCACATGATTGGTTCCCCACGCCCGCAGGCTCGGTGTCAAGAATACGACAAAGTCCCTTGGGTAGTAGAATCATCCACTTGTATTAACCGTCTCAATGGTCCCCCCTTTGGTATCTTAATAGGTATCGGCTAGTGACCGGTGTGATGGGCGTGGGTTTAGATTTCTGAAAACCAAGTTAGTTGTACATGGAATACGGCAACAAGTTCACACTAGCTCCCAAGTCTGGAGGTTCTTTCTCCCGCTAATGCCTTCAATATTGGCAGTTGTAAACATCCGGTCTTTATATTTCCACTTGATCTTGCGCTCCAATGATAGTACTCACTTGCTTTCGATCGAAAGGCCTTCTTGTTTACATTAAACCCTCTTTTTACAGTGCATAAGTCCTTCAAAAATTTCGCATAGGTGGGGACTTGTTTGATGTATCAAGAGAGAGAATGTTAACTTTGCCGCAAAACCTCTGAGGCTCTGTTTAGTTAGAATTTTCTTTTTTGGAAGCTTGTGAGAATGGAGGAATTTTGTCTTTTCTTCCATTTGTGTGATCTTCTTGCAGCGGAGTCGGCTACGGTGGGAAATTTGAGGTTGGCTAGGATTGGGAGCTGTGGTCTCGGTTTACCACTTCTTAAAGTCTCTTGCCTTTACTTCATCAATTCTTGCATTTGGATCATTAGTTGAGCCTATTTGTGCGCCCCTTTCTTCATTCTTGTGGCCCAGGAAGGAACCTTCCCTTTTTAAGACCTACTTGTTTCTTGGTTGGGCAACCTTAAATCTCAGTGCATATTGTCCGGTTTCTGTTGAGCGAGCTCTCAAGCGCTTCAATTTTTAGTTAGTCCCGGACATTAATTTTGTACGTTCTTCTACAATGTGCTACCACTTTACTTAGTCGGGATACTTTGCTCATGGGAGAAGATATTGGGTAAGGCTGTTCATTGTGTTGATAATGGAGACAAGCTATTGTGTGCTCACGGAGGATACCTGCGAGGGGTTTGGCTACATGACGAGGTTTGGATGATTTTTCCAATTACGGTTATAGGTGTTGCCATATGGAGCATCTATGGGTGGTTTATTTTGATTTAGGACATGGGCATGCTCTTGACAGTGCTCTCCAGGATGACTATTTGTTTGATAATCAAAACAAGCTGGATGAGATGCAGGTAACTCATTCTTGCTTGCGTTTAATGAAGCTACCATTTCGGCTCCTCCAACCTTTGGTCGTGGTAATTTTCCTTCATTTACGTGTCTTCGGAAAAGTGTATAATGCCCACTCGTGGTGGTTGAAGGCTTTTGATCTTTAGCTTCCCTTAGTTAAGTTTCATCCATACCTTTGAGGTTTGGCCACATGGTCAAAAGTCCATGGCCTCATCAGTTTTGCTCAAGTTACCTCCACACATGGTTTCCAATAGTTGCTTCATGGTGGAGACATCTAATGCTAGAAATGGTTCACTAGCGTCATGTGTCAAAACCATGGTGTGGGCATACATGATGGTGTCAATGAATCTTTCCCAACACCGATAAAACTTCTCATTGTCAAAGAAATTTGAGTAGGTGTAGATACGTCTCTTGGCCCCGGTAGTCTTTATTGTGAAGAATTTCTTCAAAAAGTCGACTTGAAGATCGACTGATTTCTAATCGTTCGGCCTTAGTGAATTGAGTGTTTTGGCTTTGTCCTTGAGTGTCGGTGGAAATGCTTTCGGCAGGCAAATCATGTGTCAATTATACCCTCCTTAAAAGTTGTGCATACCTCCTCAAAATCCGGTATGTGAATATAGTTTTCATTTTCCCATACCATGAAATGTGGGAGGCCGGAGGCAGGTAGGGTCTCTTTGCTACATCCTCGTGGGAGGTATGGAAGTGCGGGAGGAGTACTAACTCTAGGAGGGTGTATGTGTTCCCTCATCGATACGCTATGCCGTTTGATTTATGGGGAAGTGTTTGTTGACTTTCTTTGTTCCTTAGGTAGAGGATCCATTTGGTCGCTGTGCACCTTGATTTCTGACCTTGTTCAATTGGTTTTCGCTCTTGCAATCTACACACGATGTCCCTACGTCCAGTCTTTGCATAAACACAATTAAACAAAGTAAACGAGAACAAAGAACGCAAAGCTTGCCAAAGAAGTCGGTGTTAGTTAAAATGGCGGCGCAGAAACAAAAAACGGTCTGTGTGCCAGTGAAAACTTACGATTCACACGCACTAAATAAAAAAGGGTGAAGGTCACCAGCACTTGCCAATGTGGATTACAAGTACATCAACTCATCATGCGTAGTTTGGCTCATCGACAGCAGCGCATGCATTTGATTCGTGCCACGGTGGTGATGTGAATCGACAAATTTATATTCTAAGTTCCTCCTGCTGGTAGTCAAACTCTTTGCGGTATAGCGATCTAGGTCGAACAACGAGGATGGGTTTTCATCCACGAATGATTAACATCGGTGTTTGAAAAATGATTGAGGCTTTAGTTTTGATTTTAAGTTTGTTAAAAACGGGGAGGTTGGTTGTTCCTTTGGTTGTTGTAATGGCTTAAATGAAAGTGTGAAATGGTAACCTTGAAGGCTTGGGTCACTAGCTTGACAACATGGGGGTATTACAGTGTCCTCGGGTTCTTTCCTCGCATTAGGGCAAATGACATATAGTCAAAGCCAAAACCGGTTCTTTGTTTAGCTATAAAACCTAACCCTAAAACCACTCCTATTTGAGTCAACCCAAGTACTAAACATTCAAAGTCCCATTCAGTTTGAAACCACAGCATTTAACCTCATTCCCACGACTCGTAAATGACATCTAAGAATGTCGGTGCATCTACCATTAAGTACTGAACCTAAGCATAGCAAGTATTGACCAGGGAAAGACATTAAATGGCATTAAACCTAGTTTGGAAAAGTGGGAACCATAAATCGATTACACAACATTGAAAGCATGAGGACAACTGCGGTAACCCAGAATATAAGCTAAGCAACCCTCACTCTTCAAGGCTATGAGGCTGCAGCCAAGCATCCCTTGAGTTGTCATCCCCTCCAAGGGGGTGTTTGGTAGCAGAAAATGAAAGAAAGAGGAGAGAGAGAACAAATAGAACCCTAAAATGAAAGGCTGAAAAGCGTATTAAATGAAAAGTTGTACAGGGTTACAAAAAGGTGGGAGTTTATATAGTCAACCCAAAGTGTGAAAATACAAAAATACCTAAAATATGTGAAATTACATAAGGGTCAAATAATTAATACATCAAAAGCATTAATTAGTTTGGGATCAAGTATACCAAACACGAGATTTGGCTATGCGGAAATTTAAGCTAGCATAAGAAAAGGAGCTGGCTATCTTGCTTGAAATTTAAGCTAACTGCTTAATTCTCGAGAGATAAGCGAAAATGGGAAATTTCGCTATCAACGATTAATTTAAGCTAGCTAGCAAAATTTATTAACGCTAACGAAATTTTGTGAAGATAAAGAAATTGAAAAACTAAGCTAACTAGAAAATTCGTTAAGCTAGGATTGAAATTTTAGCTGGAAATTCGCAATTTCCATAATCTAAAATGGCCCACCGCCAATCATAGCGAAAATCACAGGATTACTCACACTTCTGTTTGCTCCACCATCCTCTACTACTTCTTGACTATCCTTTGCCTTGATTCTTATTTGAATCTTGATATTTCATCGCCTCGACTTCCCGGTGAAATATCGAGGGATTCTGCTTATTTCAACATAATAGATGCTATGCTTCTTGATCGAAGTTCTCAAAAACTTTGCAAAACTATCCAAAACAATCTCGAGAAATGGAATTAGTGAAACTAGTGGACTTGTCAGTGGCTTAATTGATATGATTAGCACAAGTACTCAAACCTATCTTGACCAGACTCAAAATAGCACTTTTTGGTGCTAATCGATGATGCTCCCATATCTTTGGCATCTCATGTTGGAGCTACGTGGCTGATAAGAATAAACCGATTAGTAAGGATGGTCCTTTAAGAAAGCTAAATGTTGGCACTCTTCTGTTTGTGAATCTGTTTAGAGAAGGTAAAATGGCTGAGACCTTTCTCGGCAAAGAGTGAAGAAAAGATTCAAAGGAACCTCTTCAACTTGTATGCGTCTGCGGTCCACTAAGTGTACAAGCTAGAGGTGGTTATGAATATTTCGTCACCTTCATTGACGATTATTCAAGATACGGTTATGTTTACCTAATGCATAAGAAATCTTAGACTTTTGGAAAGTTTAAAGAATTCATGGCAGAAGTTGAAAAGCAGTCAGGTAAATCACTAAAAACTCTTCAATCAGATCGAGGAGGTGAATACCTTGATACAGAGTTCAAGGATCTCATTTTACGGAGAGTCCTATCTGACTCACGGCACACAGAACACCACAACGAGAATGGTGTTGCGAAAGGAGAAAAACGAGGACATTACTAGATATGGTTGGGTGTGATGTTTACTCCTCATTACCAATCTCCCATTTGGGGATATTCACCACAGCGTGATTTCCCATTTTGAATGTAGTTCCATCTAAGTCAATCAAGACACCCATAAAGTTGTGGAATGGACATAAACTTGGATTTCACGTCACTTTTTCGCATATGGGGGTGTCGCTGCGTCTTTAATGTAAAGACCGGAAGTTGGAACGCACAAAGGGTGTGTATGTTTGTAGGCTATCCAAGGCACAGGAGGTTTTCTATGGTCTTTGGATAAGAAAGTATTTGTATTGACAAATGCAACTTTCTCGAAGATGACTATATATGGCGAACTTGAACCTCGGAGTAAGGATGTCTTGGAGATACGTTACGATCAAATCGGAAAAATCTGCATCAACCAGCTGACTGACGACAAAGTCGGGCCACTATTCCTATTGAGTGTCTGGTACCTCGGCGTGGTGGGAGGGTAGTGAGACCACCATCCGTTACGAACATGAAAGAAAGTACAATTTCTAGTGTCGGTCACTAGCAGGGATGAATCCATTGACATGCAGTGATGCCATGGATGATTCGAAACCAGGACAAATGGCAAGATGCTATGAACCCGAGAAATGGAGTCATGTACTCTAACTCTATCACGGGAACTTGTAGATCCACTAAGGATGTCGGGCCCATAGGATGTAAATGAAGTCTTCAAAAAGAAAAAGAGGCATAGATGGGAAAGTGGAGACTTTCAAGCTAGGCTAGTGGCAAGTTATACCCAAAAGAGTGGACTATGAAGAAACAAGCCGGTATGTGAGAATCTATTCACATTCTTTTTTATACATATTCGCTTGTCGATTATGGAGATATGGAAAATGGATGTCGAAGATGGATTTTCTGAATGGCTATCTTGAGGAGAAAACATCTACATGATACAACCATAAGGTTTGTGGCTAAGACCATGACAAAGATGCGCAAAGTTGCTTAGGTCCATTTATGGTGATATTAAAAGATCTTGGAATCTGTGTTTTGATGAAACTATCAAAACGTATGGTTTCAAGAGCAAAATGTTGGTGAACCTTGTACATCGAAAGAAAAGAGGTGGTCTTCTTAGTTCTTTACGTGAATAATCATCTCTACTCATTGGGAATGATGTAGAAGAATGTAAGAAAATGGCTAACTAAGCAATTTCAAATGAAGATTTGGGAGAAGCAAGCTATAAACTAATAGATCAAGTTATAAGAGATTGTAAGAACAAGCTTTTGGCATTGTCTCGAGCATCTTGCTCTTGATAAGGTGTGCTTTCGATTTTCAATGCAAGATTCCAAGAAAGATTCATACCGACCAGACGAATTATCCTTTCAGGAGCAGTGTCCTAAAGACACCTCAGAGGAAAGAGGGTATGAGGCAGTTCCCTAATACCTCATTTGTGTGGCGACTCATTTACATATATTTATTGTCTGGCTGATATGCATGTCTTAGTGGGATAGTCAGGTCGTTTACCAATCAATCTGGAATGGGTCATTGGATAGCAATGAAGTATATTCTCAAGTATCTTAGGAGAAAAGAGATTATATGCTTGTGTACTCAGGTGGAGACCTAAACCCTATTGGATATATTGATTGGAACCAATGAGGACAAAGATAGTCGAAGGATTGACATACGGGTCAATATTCACTGCCAGTGGTGATGTCGTGAGTGCGGAGAAGTATCAAACAGTAAATGTTGTGGATTCAACCATAGGAGCTTGAATACATAACGGCTTGTGGGCGGTTAAAGAATCGATCGGCTCAAAAGTTCTGCGATGCGGAAGTAGTTCCAAACATGGAAAAACCACTTGTTTTATTACGCGAAAATGATAGTGGAGGCGGTGGCAAACTCCAAAGAACCAGGAGTCACAAGAGGGAAGCATATAAAGGAAGTATGATCTGTCTGAGAGATCGTACATGGGAACATAAGCTAGTTATGAAGATAGCGTCGGAAACGAACCCTTGTGGATCCATTTACCAAGACCTTACGAAGGGTGTTCACGAAAGTCATAGAGGGGACTAGGTTTAGAAGACATGTCTCACACATTTTAAGGCAAACGGGAGATTGTTGGGCATGGTGCCCCTAAAAGCATGTAATTACTAATGCTTTATGAAAACAATTTCTATATTTGATTCTTTATACATGTGTTGTATAATTTATTAAATATCGGAAAATCCAAGTTTAATACGTAACTATAATCTTAGTATATAACAGTTATATATGGAGATGATCAAGATATAGATAATAAATAAAGCCCATGCCGTATTAAATCAACGTAGGGATCTTTGATCTATAATACTACTAAATGATCCTTTGAACATTGAGAATACGATGTCTGATGCGGATTCTGCGATGTGGTGACAATAAAATGGAGGTGCTTTTGCTCTTAATCTAATTACATAGAACGAGGACAGTTTATGGATTAAACTCTTAACTAATATACGATTACAATTAAGAGTTTAAGGGTGTCACTGATGATCATATGCGAGATTGATCTTAATCTTTGAGTAGCTATGGACTCTGTCTGTTCAATAGGGCCTTTTGATTCATAAGTTACGGTACGTCTGGGCGGGGCCCAATATATGTCTTGGAGGCTATTGAGATAGGTGGCTGAGAATATATGTCCACTACAAATATGGAATCCAAACCCTTCTTGAGGGTGGGATGGTGGTTCCCTTCGGTGTTGAGCCCAGGCGAACGATTTGGCTGCTCTAATTTATAACAGGTTTATAAATTAGCGTTCACTAGTGAATTAATGGAACTTAAGGATAAGGAATATCACTAGGGGGGGTAAAGCAGGTAATTTCACCTAGCTCGATGGACGATTTTGGAGGATTGAATTGTAATGATCATATCGATAGGCGGCTTAGTGTCATTCGTAAATTATTACGTAATTGCAAGAGTTGAGTTTCGGATTTTTAGTGGAATATCTTTGGAACCAATAAATTAGATTAATTGATTAAAGAGTTTATTAATTATCAAATTTAGTAGACTTAGATACAGGTCCATAGGTCCTGGGTCGCCTACATGGAAACTTGTACAAGATTAAATTAACAAAGAAATCCTTGGAGGGCATAGTTGTAAAAGAAATTGTTTCTTAGCAACTATGTAGTACTTGTGGATAATTAAATGTTAATTAATTATTATTGAATTAATTAGTGTAGTAATTATATATGGATAAACGGTTAATTTGATAAATTAATCCTATTTATTTTTTGTCACTTAATTTGAATTAATTTTAATTCAATATTTAAATATGCCACTTGATCCAATGGTTGAGATCAATTCAAGGCATATTATAAATAGATGCAAAACCCTAGGTGTCAGGAGTGATAAAAAATTAGAGAAAAAAAAAAAAAAGAAAAAGTTTCACTTTTTTTGCCTTCATCTAACCCTCTTGATCTCATGTGTTGAGAATATCAAGAGTTCTAAAAATAAAATAACTGTTAATCAAATACGCTCTACGTGCCACAGCTAGTGAAGAGGAATGGCTTGGAAGATAGTGGAAAACATGGAAAAAAAAATAAAAGGACTTGAGTTCTCAACCCTACTTGCCAGAAAAATCTCCTTAATTTGATTTAGGTAATTCTTCTTTATTGTTTGTTGATTAGTATGCATGTACCATAGGATCGTAAAAAGAGTTTTTATTAATTTTTAAAATTTTCTGGACAAAAATCTCCACTGCAAACTTTGTTTTGAACTTTAATAACCTTCAATATGGCTCGTGTCCCCAGAAAATTTTCCACAGTGAAGAGGTATTGGTGAACATCAGCCCTAACCAAAACTCCTATAATAAGCATTTTAATATGTGATTGTCATTGTATTTGAATAGGAACTGATGAGGAGGAAAACCAGCATTGAAGTCGAGATTCAAAGGTGGAATCAAAGCAACGATTTTTGGTTTGTTCTCGAGCTCTACTCTCTCTGTTCTAAAATATTTGAATAATTACGAAATGATTTGGTGGAATGATTGACAAGAAAAGTGCATATTGATTTGTGTTTGAAATGATTTGTTTAAGTGATTTGGGACAATTGTGGCAATTTGCATAAGAAAATTGCATGAATGTGAAATGTTCTATTTTCATACATATATATATATATATATATATATATATATATATATATATATATATATATATATACACTAATATAAATTGTATTTAGAATGATTTTAATGCCCTTTAAAGAATGTTAACTTAGTTAGAATTCAAGTGAAGGATAAATTGGTATACACCAATAAGTGTCGAACAAACATACTATTGTGGCATACTCGTCCAGTAGCCCGGTAGGATAGTATCGAGTAGTGTACATAACAGAGTACATATTGATATATATATATATATATATATATATATATATATATATATATACCGACCTGTAACCCAGTGGGACCGTGTCGGTGATTCATTATCTTGTGCACCGAAAGCATAGGTTAAATTCGATAAGGGTAAATGATCACGAGATTGAAAAGAAGTGCATGATTTGTGATTTGAATGATTTGAGTGCATATGAAATTACATAACTAGGAAATTACCAATGAATTCTAATTGAATGTAAATGAAATGAATATATATATATATATATATATATATATATATATATATATATATATGTGTATATATTGGTCATTGAAAAATGTCTGTATTGTTTATAAACATTACATGTTTTAGATTTAAAATGAAATGAAGAGAGAATTGTATAGAACCACTAGGCATGAAAATGCTTAAGCGTTATTTGTCTTCTTGTGGTACTAAGTAGAAAGTAGTAGGACCGAAGATCACCGGCGAATAACATCAAGCAGGCCCGAAGTATAAGTAAATGCTCGAGTCCATGCATATTATTCCATTGATGATATTTTGTAACATATTTTGCATTGAATTGATGATGTAGAAGTCTTCATGAAAGAGAATAGTTTGACTCATTTTGTTTGGATATTAATGGAATGTGTTTAAAAGAGAGGTGAACTCTAAGAGTATCATTTTGTAAATGTATTTGAAAAGGGCATGGAATGCCAATTTGTATAAATCTCGTTCAAGTAGGGCAGTTATGAATACATTTGAATTAGGAATGTATATGTATTATTTTATGTCAAAGAATGTGATTAGGTCAATCATCTTATACTATAAATAATTATGTTTTTTAAATGAATAATTATTCATATTAGAAATGGGTATATGAAATATGTTTAAATGGTAGTCTTTAAAAGGTAAAGAAGAGCCTACACGACAAGCGAGAAAAATGGAAGTCTAAGCCAGATGGTTGTACCCGAGAGAGGGATAAGTAACCTAAGATTCTAACCATAAATCAAAATGACACACTAACCACGCATATATCCATGAAATCCGACTCAAAAATTTGTCTTGGTCTTCATTGGATAAGTCATTCCGTGACACTCCAGGCATTGATATAGCCTACTTATTTAGACCTGCTCCAAACTCCTAGCTTAGTTGAAGGTAAACAATTGGGAATGACTCCCAAGCAACTCAAGAAATCAATGAGGAATAATCGACCAAGACTAGTGATTCGGAAACAAGGGGACATAAGCGCGCCCCATAAACACAAACAAATCAAGCAATCATGCAAGAGAAAGGGTAGCCACATAGAAATCAGTCATGCACAAAGAGCAAGCCTACCACAGAATCTACACACAAACTAACCATCTATGCCAATCAGAAACATATAGCTAGGTACCAATCAACCATGAGAAACCATGCTATAATCCCACGGAGTGAACAAACAAGCCTGGAAACAAACCCGCAGAAAGTGTATGCGAACACCAACCGGTAAGTGATCATCAGGTCATTTGTAGCCTAAGAGTCTGCGGTGTGAGCCATGTTGCTCATTCTGACTCAAGTTCAAGCTTGTGCCTCTTATGAAACAGGAGATTCTAGGTTCGATCCCCCAGGTGGAGTAAGCGATTTGTGGGCTCACCGTCAGAAATGAAACATTTACTCGTTTTAAAAGAAAAAAAAAAGGTTCGTGTTTTCCAAGTTTGGAAATCTATCCCCAATAGGAACAATTTTGTTTAGGTAGCCACTTGCTTTTTTTTTTTAAGTGGGAAAATAAAAGAACAAAACCCTAGGTAACTCGGTCGGGAAAAAGCGGTCCCTAACTAGATTTACGGGTTAAGTTAGGTTACCAATTGGGAAGGTACCCCATGCGAGGTAGCACGCCTCTAGGCCCGAAACTTGGTCTTTACCAATGAATTGGGTACATGGGATCATATGGGTCAAAGATCAATCGATCACTGATTAAACATATGACCAAAATCACACCGATCTGATATCTAACATGCATAAACCTTCGACGAAACAAAACAATGAATTTGCCTTTTTGTGGTCCCTAGCCAGCGCTGCATAAGAGGTTGTCAACAAGCCCAAATGCCTACAAACATCAGTCTGAAACACCATGTATATAAATGCAAATACAAAGCAACTTAACGTACTTGTGGTCCCTAGCCATCTTGGCTGAAGATATGTTTAGTTAATAAGCTTAAGCACACAACATGCATCCATGATCAAGTAACCAAAGTTTGCGTTCAAAATGGAAGTGAATGGAAAATGAGGGGATTCAGGTGTTTCTTTCTTTCCACACTCCCCAAATGACAATTCACTAACCACAATCACCTATTCACAATCAAACTCACCTAACCCCAAGTGTCTAACTCGGAAGCGAGTCTCTGCAATTGATTAGGCTCATATTTAAACAAATATGGCTCCTAATGCAATAGTGTAGCGGACTCAAACCTCAGGGATTACGGCTTGAAAGTGCTAAAATAGAGTTTGCCCATGGTTGTCCCTACACAACGGTTAAGACTAGTTCCCAACCGGTTCAAATGATTGAGAAAAATTTTGAAACTCCGTCAGAAAATTCCTCAAAGAGTAAGGAATCCAAAAAATAAATGGCGCTCAATTCCGAGCTTGGGTGAGTGAGAACCAACTGAAACAGTCCGATGCATTTCTAAAACCGAGGCTGCCCAGAAGAACCTGTTGAACTGGTTCAACCGGTTGAGAAAAATTCTCAAATTTCACCAGAATATTCTTTGGCTAGACAGAATCTAAAAAAACAAAACGATGTATGATTCTAGCAGGATGAGTGAGAACCAAATTAAACAAGCCAAGATGTTCCTTATAGATGGCCAAACTCGAGCCACCCAACCTTATTAAAACTAAGGCCACGAAGCTCAAAAAAACCAAAGAACCTAAACAATGGAGCTCACACCTGTGAACCTTCCCCGTAATGAGCATGAAATCGAGGCCTGCAGAATGACAAGCAGAGGGAGGTCTCAAAGAGCAATCATGATACTTGAATCCATGAAGGTCTCTCATGAAAAATCAAGTCAAGCAGAATTCATGGTAACATAAAGGATTGAAAGCACGCGCTTTCTAACCAATAACAATGCCTTGAAGATCATTATACTTCGAACTAAACATGTCTGGATAAAACTACATGAAGGCATTATATTCTCAAACAAAACTCATATGGGGGACAAATATATGGAAACAGAAAGTATAGGATCTTGAGCTTACCTTATTTCTTAACTACCATGCCTTGACACTCGATCGATAGAGCTTTGATATGCGGTGAGTCCTCATTCTTATTGATCAGCAGACAAGTCTTTCCCCATACCAAAAGTCTCTTCCCTTCCTCACTTTGTAAGAAAAATACAATTCGAAATCACTCAAACGCACCCCTAAGAATATAAGAGATCCTACACTCAATCCATACTCCGATAGAACCTCCTTCCAAGAATCTAAAGAGCTTCAAAACATAACCTTCCTACCCCCAAATCCCAGAAACTCATCTAGAATCCCTCCTCCAAAACTAAGTAGATTCTTTCCCCCAACAAAATGCAAAAAAAAACTCTTTTTTCTCTTTTTTCTTCTCTCTTCCCTTTCTGGCTTCTTATACCAGAACCCCACCTAAGAAAACTAAGCCTCCTAGATTCTCTTCCCCTTCAGCACCAAAATCCCCTCCATCAGCCTTGCAAATCAAACCCCCATTATCTCTCTCTTGCATTCACGGAGGCTAGCTCACTCTCTTCAACTTTCATTTGTTTTCACCACCGTGAACTATATGGATTCATGGCGGGTCAGCAGAACCCAAACCAAGGCCCAAACTAGGACTCCAAAATACTTCCCCAAGATCGATCTAGAGCTTATAAGCCTGAGCCATGGTGACTGGGCCCAAACCACCAAAATTAGTGCTCCATACAAGTCGACTCGATGAACCTGGCCAACCGGATTCCAAATCCTGGCCGTTTCCGACCGATAAAAATTTTAAAATTTCCGACATAATATTCCCTTAAAGAATAAGGAAACTAACAAAAAAATTGGATTGCACTCCAAGTTCAAATGAGGGAGATATGACAAAACAAGCTCTGGTGTTGAATCGAACCCCGTCTCCAATAATGAACTTTAATTGAAATCCAAGAATGTGGAGTCAAGTTCGATAAAAATTCTCAAATTTTTTAATAGAATTATTCTATGAGTGGGAATCCAACAAAATAAATGGTGTATGATTTGAGTTTGGATGAGGGAGATATGATCAAAACAAGACTGCGTCTTCGACCGTATTACATGCTTCAACAATTTTCCTAAATCAAACTTTTGGAGGACCTATGGAGCCGCTGGGAAAATTTTTGAAAGTTTAACATAATATTCCTTGGAGAACAAGGAGTTCATTAAAAAAATGGTGCATGATTCCGATTTTGGATGAGGGAGATATGCTCGAAACAAGCCCAAGTGCTCTGAATTTAGACATGCTTTAATGAATTCTGCCTAAACTGAAACTTTGAGGATCGGTCGAGCTGGTTGGGAAAATTTTTGAAATTTTGAAAGAATATTCCTTGAAGAAATGCGAGTCCACAAAAATCGTGCACGATTCCGAAGCCTGGATGAGGGAGATATGATCAAACAAGCCCAAGTGCTCCGACCAACATACCCAACAAACTCCTATTGAGATAAAACCTGCGGGGCCCACTGCTTCCCTGCGGAACAATGCCAATAACCAAAAAAAGGCCACGATGACATCATGAACTACACACGCACCAATGGACCACATACAATCCCACCCAAGGCTCTGAGACCGACTAAGTTTCTAAAGGGCCCTAACGCCGCCATATATGAACGACAGAGTGACACCATAGCTTAAAATGCAAGTGTTGAGGGAAAACAAGGGTCTACAAATTCTGTAATCAATTTTAATTGTTTGAGGACAAACAAATAGTCTTTTTTTTGCTTGAGGATAAGCAAAACTTTTAAGTTTAGGGGAGTTTGATGAGTCTAAAACTCATATATTTTTAAGTCCATTTTTAATGAATATTTAAGGCTTAAAAATGCAATTTAGTGCAAAATCATGGAGTTTTCACCTAGATTTGTGCTTGTACGAATTCTAGAGCAGAAAGTTTTTCACCATCAAGAAACAAAGAATTAGTGATCGTAAATCAATGTCACGACATTGGATGAAGCAATGTCACGACATCAACCAAGGAATGTTATGAGATCAAACCAATGTCACGACATCGGTTGAAGGGAGAAAAATAGAAAAGTTCAATATCGCGACATTAATGGCAACATCAGGACTGAATGTCACGACATCAAGCCTCAAAGTCGCGACATCAATAAAAGTAACAAGGGCAGTCAAGTTGCATCATGAATTGAATAATGTCGCGACATCGAGATCCAATGTCGCGACATCAGCTAAAGCAAGTAGAGTAGAAGAGATCCAATGTCGCAACATCAGTACTCAATTTCGCAACATCAATACTCAATGTCACAACATTGAAAATCAATGTCGCAACATCAGAACAAAGCCTTAACACTCAAGACATCATCTAAAGAATGTCGGGACATCAACTCAATGTCCCGACATTGACATATGGACTCAGAACATCAACTCAATGTTGCGACATCAAGACATCAACCACGACATTTACTGAAGGCACCAAGATAGAAGAAGCGATCTCGTGACATCAACTTCCTGACTCACGACATCAAAGCCAAGTTCAAACATTGAAAATACCAAGTCTAAGATTGTCACGACATCAAAACTCAAAGTTGTGACATTAGACTAGGGGTGTAAGAGTGACGAAATCAAATTCCAATGTCGCGACATCAACAACGACATCATCGGTGACATTGCATAGATAAGAAAATTCAGTGACAACACCAAAAGCAAGGTCGCGACATCACAGCAACAATGTCACAACATCAGCCATGACATCAAGGCCTAATGATTGGGGCCTATAAATAAAAGCTCCTAGGGTGGAGTGCGTAGTTTTTCAGCCGCTCTCAGACATTTTTTAACTTTTGAGAGGAGTTGAAATCTCCTTTGTATATATTTTTCTTTTTCCTTTTCTTTTTTGTTTTCTTTTACTTTTCTTTTCTTTTCTCTTTATTTCATTTTCTAGATTTATTTTTCTTTTAGGATTAGAGTAGTGGATCTGAGAATAGATTTCAAGATGAATTCATTGTCTATCGAGTTTCATTTATCTCTGAATTCAAGTGGAGTCTGGATATTTTTCTAGAGTTCAGTTATTTTAGTTTTATTTCAATTTCAATGAATTTGTTTGATCAACTAGTCATTGTTAGCTCAATCTAGGCTGCAGGAAAGGATGCTTTCCTCCTGAATGAATATGTTATTTTGATCTTCATTTGTAGATTTAAATGTTATTGTGGGTATGAAAACTGGATTTATTTAATTTGTATTGCTCTCTTAATTAGCTAAATATCAATGTTATGTACCTAGAAAGAGTCAGATATGTGCTCGCTTCAAGATCCCCGAGTGATATACAGGATGGATTCCACCCAAGAGCAAAAAGACCGCCACTTAGGTAAATTGGACTGATATTCATTGAACTAATGCACTCTAAAGATCAGTTGGATAAATAATTGGTGAAGTTCTAACCTCTAATCTCAAGGTTCCTCTCGCGACAACCAGAGGGTTCCAAGACATAAGAGTCGCCTACTAATCTATCAATTTAATCCTTAGAAGTTTCACCTCAATTTGGTAGAATAATATCAATTCTGTGTTAGCTAAGATTCTAATCAAGGAGAGATGGCATTTTAGTCGAATTGATGGTTGAGGTACCAATTGCATTGGAGAAGGCTTGCATTATCCTGTCTATGGGGGCAAGAAGTTTCTAGTCCTAAGAAATGGTCAGGAAGTACCCTGCTTAGGAAAACAAATCCAAATCTTTAAAAGAGGATAAAATCCTAAAAGTAGCTAATTAGACCCATTGACCTGGTTTAGGAATATGGTCAACGAATTAGTGACATGTGTAGTGTAAGGTGGTATTCCAAGGCTATACTACCTTGCTATTGGGCAAATCCAGAGTTCTTATCCTTAACAATACTTGTTCTCGAACCCCCTGCAAACTTATCATCATAACACTGATTTTAATCCCAATGTTATTTCTACTCAAAGAAATCTCTGATTCTACTAGATTTTATTTCTTTTTCTTTAAATAACAATTATTAAACATTATTTTATTCTGATTATTTTAAACAGTTCAAACTTCCATTTAGAGGTTCAAATAGTGATTTACTTTAGTAGGGGTAGTTGATCTTTAGATTTTTCTCATCAATCCTTGAGGGAATGATAGCTGGACTTATAATCCACTTTATTACTTGTATGACCTATGCACTTGCAATGATTTAGACCAAAATGAGTTTTAAATACATATTCTTACATGCAACAGCAGAAAACAGTCTTTACATATTTATATGGTCTAACAAGTTTTTGGCGCCGTTATCAGGGATTAGACAATAGTCTTCTAGTAGCCTTGTCAAGAATTTTGTTTAGTATAGAAATGGTCTTAACATCGCAGTAAAGGCTGATAGAGTATCAAACATCCCAATGCTAGTGAATAACATTTTGCACATATTTAATAAAGTTTATAATTATCATAAAGTTAAAGATAACAGTTTCAAACATCCAGAGAGAGTTAATGACAAAGGGATACAAATATTTATTGAGTCACGAGATATTAAGAAAATCTTATCGCGATAAACATTCACTTAGGGAGGCTTAAATTCTTTGTCGTGGATATTAGTTTGTTGAAAGATCTTTAATACGACATTGTTCTAAATTTAATAATCAATTCGTCGCGACATAGAAATTTTATTGCACACCGTCTCATGATCGATAATTTGAATGTCACGACATAAATAAAAATGTCACTACCTAATTTTGTGGTTTCCTTTAACGCTATTGTTGTATCGCGTGGACATGAATATTGTTGTTGCGACAAATTAATTGTCACAACATATTCCTGGACCTATAAAAGAGGAAATTACTCAACCGCTTGAGACTCAGACAATTTGAAACATCTCTTTCATCTCTCAAGCTTCTGTTCCTAGAAACCTTCCTCAACCTTTTCCTAAAACTCTAAAAAAAAACCAATCTTAGTTACCTACCATGGCGGAGCAAAGAGAGTTCCGATCCCAAATCTAAATAAGATGACGGAAGAATATGTCGAAGCAAGTAAGAAGCTGAATACCAGAGCTTCGCATCGCCGCCATTCAAGAGGAAAGGGCAATAAGAAAGAATGTAAATGTATAACCACGATGAAAAAGATACCAAAGAGAAAAAGGAATGTAAAAGAGACAGAAACATAGCAGTGTGTGAAGTGAAGGTAATAATTTTTGTTCGACAGCTTTCACTATCAATATCAAACATTTACAGTAGAAGGACTCATAGAAAGATGTTTGATGTCAGCTCATCTCACCATTTAAAGAGGTGATTGAGAAGAGAGCTTGGAGTCTATTGTGCAAGTACAAACTAACTAGGTTTGTTGTAGTTGTCGCAAAGAATTTTGCAAATATGAATAGAAGAAAGAGAAGATGCTGCTGTCTGAGAAAAAATGGATCTCCTTCGACAAGAAAGAGATCAACAAGACCTACATAATCAAGTGTCAGGTATGGGTGGATCCAAATCTCAAGAAGTTTTAGCTTGTTTCATCACTTAGAAGATTGTTGAGTTGTGCCTACTGGAGTTGAAAAGGCAGGAATCAGAATGTGCGAAGAACCCCGGTGAATCTATACATTACAAGAGGATCAATTACTAGAAAAACAAAAGCATGATTTTACTCACGCTCACCCTCCTACCTTCAAAGCACCTAAGCACAGTGCAAAGGAAGAGGCACTACTTCTGTATGCTATTCTAAAGGCAAGAAAATGACCGCAGATTATCGAGAAGTCAATTCTGAGCTACTAATTAGGCACTCTACTCGTTGTTTGATCCTACACCCTAGCAACCATCACCGTGTCAGGCACAATATATGGCAAGAACTTGGGAAAAGAATGTATAACCAGACTTCCCTCTGACCTTATTGAAATAACTAGACCTCCAATTGACAAAGGAAAGAAAAGGTCTAAGAAATTGAAGAAGAAGACAGAGATGGCATGGAATGAGTGCTTCATTGTGGTATTTCAACGAAAGAAAGAGAAAAGAAAAGTAGTATTTAAGCCCAACTGAGTCTATCTCTAAATGTCATAGAATACCAGAGATTAGGGAACTATGAAGCTCAGGGCAGCAAAGCAAATGCAGTGATGAATAGAAATGTTGTGAGAGAATGGAGCAAGGAAAAGGAGAGAAAGTAACAAACCAATCAAATCTGAACCCAGAGTCACCACGAGTATTCTGATATAACAAAGAAAGAGAAGGTTCAATATATGGAAGAGGACAGGATAGTGGATCTAGAGTGGTTGAGTTGGAGGAAAAGTGTTTGAATGAGAGAAGAGCTAAGGCGCCAGAGACATACAATCTAGGAGAGCCAAGTAAGCAAGAACATGTCAAAAATTACTCCAAACATGAGACTAAACATGCAGCCTTCCGTAATCTAGGGATCGAGCTTCTCCCAGAACTACCTCACACTCGCAGAGAGAGTTTGAGGTCCTAGAACTAGGGGAATTGACTGTAAACAAGTAATACATTGGTAGAATCAATGTGTAAGAGGCAGAGCTCAGAAGTGGAATTTTCTAAACTTTAGATCAACATGAAGATGCGGTCGCAAAGAAAGTGACAATGCCAAACATCCGTATTTCTCAATTATAAAATCTATATCATAGTGCCTAAGGATGTGACAAACCCTTTCATACCTTTTACCAACCCTGAGGAGCCTAGAGAGATACCTTTTGCCCCTATAAGAGCATTACCTCAAGATGAAACTTATGGTACAATTAGAATATCACGAAGAACCTTGCATATAAATGGAAAAATATAGCATGAACAAGCACAAAAGGCAAAGTCCAATGTAGGGCTAAAGGAAAATAAAAAATGAGTCTCTTGTATGAAAAAAAAAATTTGTCTAAACTCTCTTTGTAATTGCTCCAATGAATGTTAAATGTTTTTGATATCTGCAAATTGCAGTTCGCAAGCTGTACCCTTACATGTTTTGTTCTATTCTCGAATAAATGGAATATTTTGAGTTAATAAAATTGAATGGCGACAGCCAAGTTGTTTTAAAGTATGATGATTAGGTTGAAATGACCATTGAATCAAATGAACTTTTCATAGCCGATATAGCACAAACAACATGTTTAGAACCCAAACAGAAAATTAGTGTATGAAATTAGAGTAGATGAGCTTAATCGAAATTGGAAGTCAGGATGTTATTAATGAATAAATTGAATTTCAAGACTCAAGAAGATTTAAAACAAATGATGGAACAAATAAAGACTTATAATTCATCTTTAAATAGTTTTAGTTCCAAGAACTCCCAAAACATGCACATGGTCAAAATTACCTCACAACCACTCATAGCTTAGATTAGGTAATACCCTCGAGTCCATCATAGTTTTAGTCTCCCGTAAGTCCTAGAACTTGTTAGATTATTATTCAATAAAATCCTAGAAGCTCTCAACCAAGAAATGATTGAAATATCCTGAAAAGTTTGAGCTCTTCAAAACTCCATCTCTTGATATAATATATGTACACACTTTAGTACCTTATTGAGCCTGTTAATCGATACCCCAACAAAGTTTACATGTAAATACATCCTCGTAATAACTCTGGAAAAAGAGTCCTGGAAGGTACAATGAGTGCAAAAGAAATGATTTAAGAGGACAAGTTTGGGAGAGTATTTTTTTTAAAGAAAAGAACGATGAGAATTAAGGATGTGAAAAGTGGGTCAATTGAGTGAAGATGTACTAAAGAAGGTGCACAACAAAATTTTAAGAAGCTTAAAAACAAAAGTATCAAGGTGGAATTAGTTTTGTCTTGTAGCCTTTCCTCCCTTGAGCAATTAAGTTCTTAGGGGTGCTTCAACACCTGGGCACTCTAATGCCAACTCCGGGGTATGGGAGCCACTAACCCAAGTTCTTGAAGGGCAGAAAGTTTAGTATGTGGAAAACATTACACATTCCATAAGCCTTGGATAGGAAATGAAAAGTAAAAACTTCTAATATGCAGTTAACTAAAATGTGAATTCTGAAAGTGGAGAAAGAAAGCCACAATGGAGAGTATGCTAAAAGATGCACCCAATCAAGTTTAGGGGTGCTTTTGAAAAAATGTGTTGAATAGAAAAGAAAAGATGAGCAGCATGAAGGCAAAATGTTGAGAAAGTACATGTAGCTTGGGTAAACTTGAGCTTAAAATGAACAGTTAACTACCCAATGCCCAAGACAAACATTACAAGCCTACAAAACCTATTTGATGTTGAAGGTTATATCTGCCTACATTAGTGGAGATTAATATGACCAACAAGTCTATGGGACCTTAGAAAAATCAGGGAGAAGTTTACTATATGAATAGTATCTCAAAAGATTAACTAATTTTCCAAATTGATACATAGGGAAGACCATCACACACTCACTAATCCAAGGTAAATTGAATTGTTCACACTATATGAATTATTTTTTTAGTGAACTTAATTGAAAATCTTCTTCATTCTGGATTTGAAACTTGTTCATAAGTAATATAACAACTATCCCGTTAAATGACTAATAATTTAAAGGAAAAAATGTATGCGAGAATGTGGAATGTGGAGTCGTCATGAACATTACATGCACTTAGGTAGGGAGTAGCCCTTATAGAAGGTATTCCCTCTATTGGGTGTAGCTCACCCTTTATGGGACAACCCTTTTAGGTGCAAGGTCTGATGACTTGGATCGACGCCGATTTAGGTCATGATCAGGAAGTTAAGGCCAACATGTTACTTGATAAATTTCTTTTTTATAAAAGTGCTTGGATCAAACTAGTTCCAAAGACGCACCTTGTATAAAAATAATTGTAATTAAATCTCTTTGACCATTACACATAGTCGTGATGTAAAATTAGTAAGAGGGTCATGATTGGACTTCTACGATTGTATCTATGTATTAGTCTCATATTTTAACTTTTAAATATGAATGAATTGGTCCCGTGGGGACATCGAGGTGGTAAAACAGTAACCTTGTCCATGGGCAATGAAATCATTCTGCACCAAGACTTGCACAATGACCGAGTAGTAGAATCTCCGCAGTTGACAACCAGTCAACTGACTCTCGAAATCGGGGTGTCACAAATTTTGGTATCAAAGTTAAGGTGCATACGAATACCTAGGCTCAATGGGATGGGCTTCAGACCATGACCATTGTGCAATTTTATGAATGCTATGTAATAATGTGTTATGTTGTGTGATAATGCGCAAATTGTGGGAAATATAAGCATGATAGTATGTGTATAGAAAGCTTAAGAACACTAGGGTTGTGGTAACATAACCTTGGGGTTCTGAAATAAACAGTAGGCATGATAGTTCGTGAACTGATAATTACTAGTGTTTGGCATTGTGCACCAATAAGGAAAGAAAAAAAAAACAAATCTCAATTTGCTATTTGACATGTGTAGATGGCAAGTTGAGGATGGGGACGAGAGGTCGTCCATGGGGCAATAGCCAACCACCACCTATTTTACCAAATGCATCTTATAGAGGCTGGGCGCCGCAGCTGCCACCACGGCGGTGCTAGTGTAGTCAGTCAGGAGGGTCGAGTAAAATTGGTTTAAAGTACATCATCCCCTAACAAATCATGGATAAGGGGATCCATGGTACGACCATTGGTTTCGACAGTCGAGAAGGTATCGAGGCCACGTGAGATCACCGATGCAAGAAAGCATAAGACTAGCTATGTTCCAATGCTAGGAAGGTGAATCCTTGGTATGGTGGGATTGGGTCAAGTGACCTCAAAGAATCGGAGGCAATGACATGGGAGAGTTCCTCAGAGCTCTTCATGGGTAAGTTTTCCCAACATCAGCTAGACATGCAAAGGTCTTCGAAATTTCTAGGAGTTGAGCCAAGTGATACAAGATTCGAATATGTGGCTAAGTTTACTGAATTAGCACGTTTCGGGGATGATTATGTGGACACAAACATGGCCAAGGTGAGAAAGTTTGAGGATGGTCTGAAATTGTCCATCCAAGGTAAGATTGTAGGACTTCTCTTACAAGATAGGGACTTTATGGTCAAGACAGCTCTGGCCATTGAGATGAAGGTAAATTATGCAAAGAGCATCCGAGATGCGGGTGCTAGTGATAAGAGGAAGGAGAACTACCAACGCACCCTTCCCACGACAGGAACTGTCGGGTAACTCCATTTAAAGAACCTCCCACCCAAGCCTCACTGACCGACAAGCTACCATGTAGCCAAGCCGTTAAAATCGCTCGAACCGGTCTTTGAAAACGCTGGTTATAAAATTCTCACTTTTCTATCAAAATCACACCTTTAGGTTTAACAAAACTGGCAGCATAACGATCGCAAGGCGGTCAAGCTCCGAATACAAAAATCACCTGTGATAAAAATGCACTTCCAATATTTTCCAAAAATCCAACTGTTACCATAGGGGCGACCCTCTGGTCCTCAACAAAATATAAGATACGAATTAATCCAACATAATTTCATCGCAACATGTTTTTCTCAAAACCATGCATGCATATTTTACAAAAGATATTTACATATACAAAATGTCACATTTTAACATTTACTGGCAAGCATTTTACACCTATCTTTATATATACATACAACACGTCAGTTTGTGGGACTCGAGGATCCCGTATGGCGTCTTTCTCGCTTTCAAAGACTCAGACTCGAAAAATTATTTAAAAACATAAAATTGTGAGCCAAACGAGCTCAGTGAGTACTATAAGTTCTAAATGTTACTGTCTACTGTTTATACCTCCTAATATGAAAATCTGTACATAAATGGTTGTAAAACTATTATTGAGAAAAGTGAGTTTTTGCTATGAAAACCATTTCTGAAAACTATCAAGCATCGAAAAACTATTTCTCTTGGTGGTTAATATCCGAAAGTAAAGACATCAGAATCAAGTACCAACCAGAATGTGGGTCTTATTTCCTCGAATACTCCTAGACGTGATGCCACGGAACCTCAAAACCTGGCATTGGTAGTGAACCTCGGAACACTACCCGTCTAATATGGTCCAGTGAACACGGCCGGATCTCTATAAGCATAATGGAACCTCATAACCAAAATGCCCGGTGATGGAACCTCGGAACCAACACCTCATCACCATGGACTATGTCAACGCTCTAACTATCTATATACCCTGAATGTGCAAAGGGCGACTCACTATATAAATATATACTATATGACAGACCCCTTTCCTATTGACAGGGAATCTGCCGGCAACTCCACAGTAACCTCCCAGCCAAGCTCGCTCGACTGACAAGTTACCATGAAGCTAAGCTGCAAATCACGAAACAATATTTAGAAAACATCGTTATAAAATTTTCACTTTTCTATCAAAATCACACCTTTAGGATTTAACGAAAACTGCAGTGCATAACGTGGGCCGCACTAAGTGGTCAAGCCCGAAATACAAAAATCAATTATATAAAAAATAAAACACTCCCAATATTTTCCAAAAATCCAACTACAACCATAAAGGACCTTCGGGTCCCTCATCAAAACATAAGATACCGAATCAATCCAACATAATTTCATCGCAGAACTGCTTTCAAACCATGCATGGTATTTTACAAAAATATATTTACATATGCAAATGTCACATTTAACTTTTACTATCGCTTACTTTACACCTTATCTTATATATATACATACAACACAAAGATCTAGACTGAGGATCCTAAAAAGGTCTTTCTGTCAGCGACTCAACAGACTTAAAATTATTTAAAACATAAAATTGTGAGCCAAATGGGCTCACTGAGTACTATAAGTTCTAAATGTTGTTGTCTCGGCTGCTTGTACCTCTCCCAATATGAAAACTGCATGCATATGGTTGTAAACTGTTATCGAGAAAAGTGAGTTTTTTTGCTATAGAAACCATTTCTAAAATCGTTATGAAAACTATTTCAAGCATCGTAAAAATTGTTTCAAGCAGGTTAATATCCGAAGTGCTATATCAGAATCGAAAAATAACCACGTGGCCCATTTCGAAATACCCCAGACGCGGATGCCATGGAACCCCATCCCGGGTATCTACAGTGAACTCCGTAACACTACCCGCCTAATATGGTCCTAAGGAAAACGGTAATCTCTATAAGCATAATGGAACCCTGAATCAAAATGCTCCTGATGGAAACTCTAATCCAACACCTCATCACCACATGTACTCATGTCAAGGCGCTTAACTATCTATATACAATTCGAATGTGTGTGGCGACCTACTATATAAATATATACTATATCTAACCCCTAATCACACCGTGCAATATAGTTAATCATAATGTCCCATAACCCTACTCATGCATTAATCCGAGATATCCGACTGAAATCGAGTCAGGCCATCTAGGGGTTTTCTAAACCACAACCGTTTGGCATCGAAATCGAAATTTTCTCTCACGAGTATAACAAGTGCGAGGTAAAAATGCTTTACTAATTACATTATATTTTCAAAGCACTTTATAAACTCAGAATTTAAACACTTTCGCAAACGACAGTACTCACCTTTTCTCGACTAATTTCTTTCACTCTGTCACACGCTTAGATTACCGCCGTATGCTCCAATCGCCTACACAATCCATGCTACAAAGTACCTAAAATGCCCCCGCCCAACGCTTTAACCATAAACATACAGCGCTTTCAAAGCGACTATAACAAACGAACTCGATTCTAACAAAACTTTACGTAAGTTAGTCACATTCGATAAGGACATCAATAATATGAGGTGAAATTGACCAAAATGCCCCTACACATGAATTGCCCCATCAAAACTATTCGTTTTATCAATATTTTCAAAACGACTATGTTATTCGATGTATTAGACCACACATGTCACCACACAAACTGCCAATTTGCACACTGTGCTACAATTAAATTTTTCGTAAATTATGTGGGCACCAAATGCTATTGACAGGCATATGGTTAAATTCTAGACTCAAGGGACTTGCCATAGAGTCTAAAAATACCCAAAATATTTCGAAATTTATGTTTGACCTGGCCCAAATAAAACTCGAAATTTTCAACCCTAACTGGTCCGAAAATACCTAAAATTCACTCGAATCGTCTCGAACACACCCGAAAATTCCTAAAATTCCTAAACTTAGTCCAAAAATTTTGGAACCAAGTTTACAATCTCACGGCTCTAAGAAAATTCCAAGCTATTACATAGCCTTTAGCTCGAAATAACACAAATGCGAAAATTGGTTTCCACCTCAAGCTGACAAAACGCTAAGATATCGAGACCTACGCTGCAGCCTCGTCACAGAATTCAACTTTGCCTTCTACTCCGACAAATCTACTGGGTCCGATTTCCATAACCGAGAAAGAAGCTTAAGAGAAGAAAAATAAAAATACATTCTCTATCTCTAAATCTCATTCTCAACCGTTCAAGAGAAACTTTTTGATTTTATCTTTCTTTTTTTTTTTCTTCTTTTCAGGTTTACTTCTTTTTTATTATTATTATTATTATTATTATTATTATTATTATTATTATTATTATTATTATTATTATTATTATTATTTGGATACCTACTATATTATTCTCATTCTCGTCCTGTTTCATTCGAAAAATTTTATTTCTTTCGGGCCCAATTTATTTTAACTTAACTTAACTCCAGCCATTTCCTGACTTCCGAGATTTTCATAAAAATCTCATACCTGAAGTCACTGGCAACTTATCACCCAAAAATTGGGTGAAAATACTCTAACCTGGTCTCGTAATTCGACTAAACTTTTCCTGGGTCACTAGATTTAGCGAGACTAATTTAACTGGCCAGCCATTTCATCATCCGAGATCTAGAGAATTTTCTAGGGCTTCCCGAACCATTTTGGCAATTTATTATTATTATATCCTTTGAAATTCCATATTTCAGCTTTTTCATCTCCTCCACTTTCCTTAATTGCAAAAGTGCCACAATTCTTTGAAAACTTTACAATTTCACCCTTAAAAACAACTTTCCAAAAATTCTATTATGGCACTAAATAATTAAGGAAGCCCTTGGTGCACATATGTGACCCTATGGTTACACATACCGTACACCCTCTCGGGACGGGGCGTTACACCAGCCGTCTTCTTCTAGATCGGGAAAGAAGCAGAGGACTTCTGCTCCACAAGGGTTTCAGAGACAAGGTCTCAACTCCCAAGGCCAAGGTCGGGATCAATCATCCCAAGATGGGAGGCACTTCAGGGCTCCTAGCCAGCCAAGGCAAAGAGTGTGTTTCCAGTGCCACCAGCCTTGACACTTGAGACAGGATTACCCTCAAAGGCAGGGATCCCAAAGTAATGGGACACCCACGCCTAATCACTGCATGCATTAACGTAGTTTGTTCCTCCAAAGATGTGGGCCGTAGGAACTGCATCGCCGTAGATGTTGCACAAGCACCCACATTTCCGCAGATGGGCCACATGGGCCAGGGCATGGGTCGAGGTTGAGGACAAGGTTCACAGACCAGGACTTAGGGGACCCATGGCCATGTCTACGCCTTTACACCACACAGATCGGCGTAGCGATCGATCTCTTATTCAGTATGTTTCACTATCTCAAGCAGTAAAAGATATCGTTGATTCTAGTGCATCGCATTCATTCATCAATGCATCATGTGCTAAAGAATCGGGGCCTAAAGGTTGAGACCTTGAAAATTCGTTGCATGTAACTCAGGAACTAGGCAGGGGGCGATATGATATGTCAGGCTATGAGTTGTGAGATCCAAGGATTCTATTCACGGTGGACCTTTGGATTATGGACATGTCGGAGTTTGATGTCATCCTCGATGGATTGGTCGAACGCCCATCAGTGGTCGCCATCGACAGAGATCATAGGAGAGTTACCGCCACACATAGGATGGTATTCGTGTTATGCTCTAGGGACAACATGATTCTTTACCTGTAATGGGTACGACTTTCAAGTGGCACCCGCAATCGACACCGGGTTGGTAGGTCTTACTTCTTGAGGACGAGGTGAGACAGATTTGAAAGCTCACTCCCGAGTCGTTTGTGAGTAATCCATGATGCTGAGTATAAAATATGATATGTAAATGTCTCATAGAGCATTCATTATTCATGTGACATGATATAACTTGCAATGGCATAATTCAGATCGCATATGCACTCCGGGGCACGTGACAATGGGTGTGAGTGCATGGTTAGTAAATCAAAACTGCGTTTGGTGTTTGATTAGGTGGGCTCTGTAATTAGAACAACGTCTAACAGAGTCGCACAATTGATTAAAATGGTCAAGAAAATATGTGACGGGTATCAGCAAGAAGGGATAGATCCTCCCTTGGGTGAAAAGCCATCCAATTATGGTCGTCTAGTCTCCAAAGGGTGGAAGGTTTAAAAGTGTCGGTTTATGGCTCGCGGTGAAACACCAAAAATCCTCTACTCATAAAAAGGCGCATGGTTGTGAATATAAAATGATCATTGTAATGTATCATCCAAAAAGCTTTTGGTTTATAAACAAATGAAATTTGTATTGAAAATGATCATTGGATGTCATCCAGAATGACGGTTTTTCACACATGGGCTTAGGCGTTGTGTGAGGGAGTCGGTGAGGACTCGAGCGCATGGTACATGATGAGTCGCATCTCATTTCATGGCATGGCATGTAGGATTCCATATAGAATTGGCATGGCCTTGTTAGAATGTGAATGTGAAATGTTGAGTGAACATTACATGTGCACTTAGGTAAGGAGTAGCCCTTATAGGAGGTATTCTATGGGCGGTCACCCTTTATGGACAACCCTTTAGGTGCGTGGCCGACACCTAGTGGATTCGCCGTGACAAGGCCGTTATCTCCAAGAAGGCCGACATGGCCTTGATAAATCCTTTTGTAAAAGTGCTTGGATCAAACTAGTTCTAAAGACGTACTCGTACAAAGAATTGTAATTAAATTCTTTTGGACTATTGCTAATATAGTCAGTTATGTAATATTAGTAAGAGGGTCATGATCGGACTCTTGCGGACTGTATCTAAGTGTATTAGTCTCATATTTTAACTTAAATATGAATGAATGGGTCCCGGTGAAGGGATGTATCGAGGTGGTGCCGAGTAACTCGGTGTCCTTAGGCAAATGGTACCGATTTGGTACCAAGACTTGGGTGCACGATGACCTGAGGTAGAATCTTCCGTAGGTTGACAACTAGTCAATAGGACCCCTGAACATTGGGACGTCATAGTCACGACATTTCAAAACTTTGTTGTGACAAAGAACAAGGAAAATGGCAGCAAAACATTGTCGCGACATTCAAAATTATATCACGATAGAGAATGAAAGGAAGTGCCAGAAATAATGTCGCGGCATAAAAAATGAATGTCACGACAAAATAAAAGGCAAAGGACTGGAAGTATGTCATGACAGTTAAACCTTTGGTCACGACAAAAGTTTGTAAGAGTTCAGTGCAAGGCAGAGAAGCTTGTCACAACATAGAAATGTATGTCATGACACAATTTGAGTAGAGGACTTAAGAACATTTTCGTGATATTTCTTTCTTTATCGCGACAATTATGGAGAAGAGACCTTAGGCATATACTAAAACTCTGTCACGACATTTGTAAAGTTTTTCAGGAAAATCACTCAAGAAGAATGCCAGTTAGCTATGTTGCGACAAACCCACAATAGAGCCTTAAGACACATAAGAAAGTTGCAATGTCGCGACACAGACCAACTTTGTCGCGACAAAGACATCAACTGGCCTCGCATTGAGTCCACAACTTCACAACACCAGCCCAGCATTTAACCTATAACAAGAAGCTTAGTGGTATTATGGGGAGTCTTTTGGACTCTTTCATCTAGCTTTGAGCTTTTGGGAGGAACTGAAGTCTCTTTTGTATATATTTTCTTTTTATTTTTTCTTTTCTTTTTATTTTATTTTAGAATTAGAGTAATCGATTTGAGATGAAATGTGGAGCTAAAATCATTGTATATCGAGTTTCATTTATGTCTGAACTTAATTGGAATTTGGAAATTTTTCTGGAGTTTAGTTATTCAGTTTAATGACAATTTAAATGAATTTGTTTAATCAACTAGTCATTGTCATTTGTGATCCATTTATGGAAGGTTAAGCTCCCTCTAGGAAGGAATTTTCGTGTTTTGGTGATTGTTTGTGGTATTTAATGATGTTTTGGGTATTAAAACTGGATTGATTAAATTGGTATTGTTCTTGTAATGAGTTGTTCTGTATATCAATGTTTTATACCCATAAAGAGTTGTATCTTTGCTCTAATTTCCAAGATCCCTTTAAGTGACATAGAGATGACTACCTAAGAGCAAGGAGTAGACTGAGGTAAATCAGAATGATATCATTGAACTAATGAACTCTAAGTGTCACCTGTACCATGGAGGAAGTCTTAAACCTCCGGCTTCAAGGTTCCCTCTCTAGGTGACGTTGTATGTGTTCTCATGAATAAGAACCATTTGTCGATAAATCATTTTAACCTTAGAGGTCTCATCTCACTTTTGGCAAAATACACCCGATCCTATGTTAGTTCGGGACTTAATCAAGGAAAGAGAGGATTCTAATGAATTGATGATTGAGGTACCAATTGTATTGGAGAAGGCTTGTGTTACCCTATCCATGGGGACAAGCAATCTTCATTCCTAAGAGATGGCTATGAAGTATTGGTTTAGAAAAAATATCCAAATCTTAAACAATATCAAATCCTAAAAGTAGCTATTTAGACCCATTGACTTGGTTTAGGAATATGGTAAGCTCAATAGTGAAATGTGTAGTGTCATGAGGTATTCCAAGGCTATACACTATTCTGCTCTTAGACCAATCCAGGATTCATGTCCTTCACAGTACTTTTTTTTTAACTTATTGCAAACCAATAATCATAACACTGATTTCATTCCCAATTTTATTTCTACTTATTGAAATCTCTGATCCTTCTTGTTTAGATTCTTTCTTAAATTTGAAGAATATTTTACAAAAAAATATATTTTTTTTCATTATAGTTTGGTTAGATATTTCACAAATTATAGAAAACAGCAGTTCAAATAGTGATTTTCTTTATTAGTAGGGGTAGTTGATCTTTAGATTTTCTCATCAATCCTTGTGGGAATGATATTCGAACTTATAGAGTCCACTTTATTACTTGTATGACCTATGCACTTTCAGTGGTTTAGACCAAATGGAATTTTTAGTATATTATCAAAAGCAAACATCTGAAATTTTGTATGAATTTGGTCTATGTATAAATCAGTCCAACACTCCCAATGCCAAAAACAGATTTTAAAGATATGATTAGAATCAAAAGGAAACTATGTCCTTAAAACCCTAATGCCACAAGGTTGATCACTCCGTTGATAAGTTGGATTTGCATGCATTCAATCAAGAACAAACGGAAACAAAGCAACATCTTTCTTAATAAACTTTCATCGAACATAAACTCTCTGTTCTCCAAATGTTGATTGCTTTCTATAGTCAAAACGACCCCAAAAAAAGCCCTAAACCATAAAAACGAATTGGCCCACTAGAATGAATAAGGCCTAAAATAAATCATTAAAAGAAAAATAAAAGGAAACCATAATTAAATAAAGGAAAATTAAGTATTAAAATCCTGAACTTTCATGACTTTTGCATTTAAATCCTGAACAAAAAGTTTTCTTTTTAAATTTAGCAACTTTCATGAATTTTGTTTTTATACCCCCAACAAGACTCCAAACCTCTACCATGTCCAACATGGCACAACGAAACAACGTCATTTTGATGCTAGAACTATAATTGAAATGAAAGTTGAGGATATAAAAAAAAAAATTCATTAAAGTTGCTATATTTAAAAATCAAAATTTTTGTTCAGGATTTAATGAAAGTTTAGGATTTTAATACTAATTTTCCCTTAAATAAAAGATCCATAATTAAATAACATCCAAAAAAAATGCCCCAAAATTAATAAAATGAAATTCCTAATTAACTCATGCCCTCATTTGGGTCTTCTGAATCTATCTCTTCCACAACAAGATAGGTAACCATGCTTTGTGAAGCTATGGAACCTTCAAATTTTGTTCTGGAATCTTCTAATGCAGCCTCTTTGTCTTACACTTGTAAGATCAAGCCTTGTAAAGAAGTGTCCTTCATTCTTTTTGTCCTCGCCCAAGCCATTGGACCTTCAATTCCATGCAAAGGATCTTGTGAATATTTGGTCTCATCAATTGGTCCACATCTCGATCTCTATTAATATATCAAGTTCATCTTTTTCACTGTGCGCAGATTGGAGCTTCAAAGAGATTTGCAAGGCTTCACTTCAGGTATCTTTATCACTAGATGGCACCAAGCAGCAAAGTCGTTCCACATGAGCATATGGTGCCGTCCTGCTGAGGGTCAACAACAAGAGGCTTGGAAAAAGCCTAGATATAACACCAACATCTTGGACTCCTTGGAAAAATAGTCACAGTATTTATCTGATTTTTCATAGAGAACAATATGGGTCGGTAAAGTGTACATTTTTTTGGATTGTAGGGACTTTGTTTGATGGAATGATTTGGTACGATAGAGTGGATTCTCCTCTTAACATTGTGCACCCCAGTGTATACGACATTGGTAAGAATCTTCTAATGCAAGGCAAAGTTTTTTGGAGTAGGAGCCATGACGTATATTAAAACTCCAATTAGAGGGATAGAGTATGAGATTAATGGAGAGAAGATTTGTGAGAAATTAGAATACTTGTTATGGGAGCATGTGTTTTTGACACAAAGATAAAATTCCGCTAGTGGATTTGCACCAGCGGTTGTTCAACAAATATGTGGTCCTGGACCATGCATCCTCTATGACTAAGCTTAAGTGTTATGGGATTGACCATGATTTTCCATCATACATAATATTTTCGGCCATTGCATTCTTCCAAGATGAGGTCATAGAATTGAGGTGTCATATTTGGAGGTCTTTGTGATCGATTTCATTAAATTTGGACGATGATTGCATATAGGCCACATGATTGCCTGCTCTAAAAAAAAGTCAAATCCTACCATTTGGTCGTATTTCAACTAGAGTATTCCAAGTGATGGGGATTGATCTAAGCCATGAACCAGACTTTGAGAAACCACAACCTTCTGATAATATCAATGTTATAGCTTTACAATGAATGAAGATCTATCTGTTAGTGAAGTGCACTACAGGGAAATCACTTTTAGCACTTATTGTACATTTTTAATTATTATGGATAAGAGGCATCTTCATTGATTTGATTTTCATTTATTATATGAATTGGTGGCGATCTTTAATCAATTAATGAAGTCCATGATACATAACATAGCACGAAGGAAATCATCATGAGATCATGATAATAAGATTCCAATCATATGCAATTATGTTAGTATCTAAATTATCTCTAGTCATATGATCAACGAGACTGGACATTGTTGATCCGGATAAACTAGCACATGTTATACTCCTTGATTAGATCAAGCAGTGGATCTTATAAACTATAGTCATGAGTTGATTAGAGTTAATGATTGGTGTAATTTACATTAGGTTAATCATCATTATTCTCCTATCATACACATATTTTTAACGAGATTTCAAAGGTTTTAAATCTTGTTTCCTTTATTTTCTTATGTAAGGGAAAATGGAGGTAAATGAGTGAAATCGCAATCAAAACGGAGCAAAAAGGGCATCAAATTCAAAATTAAGCAAAAGTAGTGTCAAGTGTCATGATGTGGCCCATTGACGTTGTAAAGAAAAGAAATTCAAGAATGCAGCAATGTCATGACATGGCTCATAGACATCGTGACATGACAGAGGCCATCATACTATAGACTTACCCGACATCACGATGTGGACTTCAGACGTCGCAATGTGAGAAAGGTTGAACAACAACGATACATACCTCATGTCACGACATGAGTCATGCACATTGCAACGTTAGTAGAAATTCCTTGCTAGTAAACTTGCATTTTTTTTAGACGAAATTATGCATCTATAAAATGAGAGAAGCCCTAACTTCTAAGGAGGATTGAAAGGGATTAGAGAGTACAAAATTTTTGGAAGAAGAACACAAAATAAAGCCCAGGGAGCGATCCAAGACGACATTCCAATAGTTTTTAATTAGTTCTTCTTATCATGGATTCAATTCGAATAATCATAGTTAATTATTTTAGCATTTTCTAGGGCTACGATGTATCCATGATTATATATATATATATATATATATATATATATATATATATATATATATATATATATATATATATATATATATATATTCATATATTCTTAACTTTTTGGATGATTCATAGTATGATTTATTTCAAATAGTTTGATTGGCCACCTTCTATTTGACTTTCGCTTTCAAATCTAAGCTGAGAAGCCAAATTTCTAGAGAGAACTATATGAATTATTGTTCAGCGCCTAGAGGTATTGATATCCTAGGGTTCAACATGGAAAATGAAATTCATAGGCTTAATGACTCCTAAAGTTAGTAATTAGGGTAGAGATGACCTGAACCTAAAATCAAGAGATGTATTGAAAAAACTTGAGAGAGATCAATATAACTGAAGTAAAATATGCCAACAACAATTAAACAATAATGCACTTCATTTAAATCCAATCCCTTGGATCAATTACAATCTTAGTGAAATCATGCCCTAGACCTAGTCATAATTGATAATAGTTATTCTTACATTTCAAAGTCAAGTCTTAGTTTAATAATTGTTTAAGTCCATAGATTGTTAAAGTCAAGTTCTTTTTGAAAAATTAGTTTTAAATAAGTTATTCTTCTGGTCTAAGATCAAAGTAATTGTTAAGTCTATGGAAACTAAACCGAAGACTTGTTAGTCCCCAACAACGGCACCAAAAACTCGTTGAGAACCGCAAGTGCATTGGTCGTACAAATAATACAATGGACCAAAAGTCCAAATATTAAACCCTTAGGGAAGGTGTGGTTTCAGTGAGGATTAAGTACTCCGACTACTAAATTCGTTCACTATTTAAGGGACTCAAGGGTTTGAAGAGAAGTTGTAAAAACTAAGAAAAATGAAACTAAACAAAAATAGGGATGATTTAGAAACATGGAGTAATTGAATAAACATTGGCATCTGGGAGGAACTAAGGTTGGTTATTGTCAATCATGTTTAATGATTCATCTGGATAAAGCATGGGTTGAGTGAATTATAACTTGAATTGGTCTGTTAAGTTGTTAGCATAGCTACTAAAGACTTTGTTAAGTCCCCGACAACAGCGCCAAAAACTTGTTTGCTAATCGCAAGTGCACGGGTCGCACAAGTAATAAAGTGGTTTTCAATTATGAACCGAGATCGTTCCCATAAGGACTATAGGTTTTATGGTGGATTGAGTACCCTAGCTACTCACTTAGTTCACTACCTTAGTATCTAAGCGCTGAGGTGAAATTATAAAACAAATAAAAACAAAACTAACAAGCTGCTGGGTTTGATTTGTGAAAACTTGATTGAATTAACTAAAACCGGGAAAAAACAACTTAGAGAGGAACTAGGATTGGTTATCATCATTGATGCTTAAGGATTCGTCTAGGTAAGGCCCGGGTTGAATGAATTATGACTTGGGTTGGTCCAAGGACTTGGTACAAGATCCCACTTTCATGCTCCCCCTTGTATTTTCTTATATTAGCTTCCTATTCACAATTATGTCCTTCTAGGTCACTAATACGATGCTTTTCTAAGGCATTTTTCCTCGGGAGCTCTATTGGTCACAGTTACGTCCTTGCAATAAAGCTACCCGGACTAAGCTCGGATTAGTCACTGTTACGTAAATGTAATCCGCACTTAATGGGTTTGATGTCTCCTCCTTGTGAAATCCTCCAAGTGATAAACTTTTTTTAATTCCCTAAGTCTCTTTAATAGGCTGACTAGACTCGACCATTAATCTACACCTTAAGAGAATTAGAGATGATTTATGTTTAGTTCCCACGCCACCGTGAATTTTTGTAAAAGGATCAAGATCCAATTCTCAGCACATATTAATTAACCAAGAACTTAATCTTCCAAGGATCTAACACCAAACACAACAAATCAAGTATAAAACAACCAACCAAAATGTCGTGACAATTTCAATATTGTCGCGACAAAACTAAAGTTAATTGGCAGAAAGTTTGTCGCAACAACTCAAACTATGTCGCGAAAATATTGTGATGAATCCCTGAGAAGATAACTGAAAGTTGTCGCGACATAGCACAAAGCAGAAGGAAAAGATTAATTACTACGACAATTCAATCTTTGTCGCGACAATTATGAGGAGAGTACCTGAGGAATCAACTGAACATTTTTCATGACAATCAAAAGTTTGTCACGACAATGACCCAAAGATCAAGCATCGGTGTCACGACCATCTCACAACAAACCTGAAGACATCCAGCAACTCAACATTGTCGCAGCAATTAAAAGTTTGTAGCAACAACTTTCCAGAGATCAAAGGTTGAACAACAAATAAGGAAATGTCAAGACATATCTGGACAACAAAAGATGAGAAGTGATTGTCACGAAATTTCAAACTTTGTCGCGAGAAAGACTTCAAAGGCAATTCTGGAAGACAACAGCAGCAATTGTCATGACAATGCCACGACAAAGCCTAAAGATGTTCAAAGGGATGTTGCAATGTCATGATATTGCTACTATCACTACCGACAATATAATTAAGTGGGCTTACACCGAAACCCATGAAATCTCGCCCAGAATTGTGGCCTAGCATTTATTGACTATAAATAGAAGAAGATAGGGCAACAAAAAGAGGATATCATCACTGGATCAAGGGGGACGAATACGTAAAAGATGAGAGAGAGAATGAAGTTTATATATTTTTATTTTTCTTTTCTTAATTTTATTTTTCATTTTAAGGATAAGAGTAGTTGATCCGAAAGGGGATATTTATATCAAGCTGCATTGTTGTCTGAACTTGAATGGAGACTAGAAATATTTCTGGAAACCATTTTCTTCGGGCTGATTAATTTTTTAATGAATTTGTTTGATCAACTAATGATTGTTACTGGTGGATCCAATATGGAAGGCTAAGCTCCCTCTAGGAAGGGATTAGTGTTTTGATTATCATTTTTGTAGTTTTTAAATGAATGCTGTGGCTTGAAGGCCGATTGATCTAATTGGTACGTTTCGACATACCTATTCTAAATATCGTGATTATTGATTAGTGCCTCAAAAGTGCTATTTCAACCCTATTTATTATGTAGGTTTTGAGCACTTTTATACTAATCAGCGTAATTAACTCGACACATTAAGGTCCCCCGCGCATCGATCGTATTTTTGTGGCAAATTTTGCAACTTTTACGAGCTAATTATGCCAAAATTGTTGAGTCGATCCAAGCACGAAGAATTCGAGGCAAACTCAGCATTGCAGATCAAAGACCAGAAGAAAGAATAGCAAAAAACAAAAGAAAATGAGCAGCGAAATTATGTCAAATTCACTCATGCTGCCACACTATGTCTCCCGCAGCCACTATTCATCCTCACGCCTGCTTCGCTTTTTTGACGCAGCCCCGTTTGTTTCAATTTTTGTTTCTTCCCATATTATCCTCAGAATAGCTTTTGGTTTTAGTTTTTGTAATTTCTCATTCCGAGCCGTATACTAGAGTCAAAGTTTGTAACAAGCAATCAATCCCAATCAATAAAGTGACTGAGAAGCTTCTCCAGCCTCCCGCTCCCTCCCTCCGCTTCACTTTCTTTATTTTCTTTCCATTTTTCAACTCCAAGCCAAACACCCTTTCATGATGACAATCAGTGAGGTTTCACAACCCCTCCCCATCCTTGAAGGGGAAGGCCACTGGGTGCCAGTTTTAAGGTAAACCAATTGTTCTCTTACTTTTCATGTGAGCATTTCTACTACCGCTTATGTTCCCCGCCTTCTCACCTTAGGTTGCAACCCCCAGGCATGCTCTCTAATGTGTATTTGGCAGCTTTTCGGGGTTCAAAGGGATACTTTCACTAGATCCACTGATGCCCAGTTAGTTGTCTCCTATTAGCTATTGTAGGGTAGGTTTTTGAGATATGTTTTCACTGTTATGGACATTTATGCCTAATCAAATGCCATCTTTCAAAAGGAAAACTCTTAGGGTCTAGGTTTTAAAGCTAAATGAAGATCCGATTCGGGAAATGACTATATGTCATGCTCCCCCAACTGAGAGGATAAAGACCCGAGCACATGCCTGCGAACCTAAAACCTAACCCAGTGGCCTGAGACTTCAAGGAGTTCTTTTCTTATTTTCCTTCATTTTAATTTCAATCTGCACACAACCAACCCTCACTGTTTTTACCAAAATCCCCCTGTTTTTATCACCACCTTAAAATCCTAATTTAATTCACCAAATTGAACTCACCAAGAATATTTGTGCAAAGAAAAACCCATCCCTGAGTGCTAGACCCTAGAAACTCGCTATATCGCAGAGCTTTACTAAGGCAAATAGGAGGAATTTGTGATACAAATATTGTTGATTCCCATCACCCCTACCGTGGCACGAATCAAATGGCGCCGTTGCCTGGGATGCAGCTCTAAGTGCAAATGACACTGATGAACACTTATGATCCTCATCACAAGCCTCGTGAATTTCTCTCTGTATATATTTTACTGTTAATCTTAGTTTCATTCATGTACCCTAACCTTTTGTGGATTGTTCTCGCCTATCGGTGTTTGCCCTGCTTTTACTGCAGGAATTTCCAATGGATTAGAAATCCAAGAGGAAGGCTGGTCAAAGTCAATCTCCCACAGAACCTGAACTGAGCTTGAATTGTGATCAAATGGAACACCTAGAGGGAGAGCAGTATAGTCAATACCCTGTGGAGAGAAACCCTAGAGCATACATGTCCATGAGGGACTATAGAAATCCTCCATGGGTGAGTGCACCCTCCTACATGGTGCTCTCACAGATGCACTCCTCTACATCCACGTGATGCCTCTTCTGCCTCACTCAACCACCATAGCCAATCTCCCCAATTGAGCAAGCAATTCTGCACTACCAAGCTGGGCCGGGTGACTGCGGGAAGAAATAAGACATTCAATGCCAAAATAAGCCAAAGAATTTACACTGTGGAGAACTCCTGTATCAGAAAATTAGATGGCTTTTGGGGTGAATTGATCATAAAATTGACAACTTGCGTACATCAATTTCAAGGTTTGACTGAAGAACATGTTCATCAAGAGGAGGAGAATTTGGCGAGGAGTGTATTTCAAGTAATCCACCAAATGCAACCTCGGGGAATTGATGGGAACCACGAGGCTCTGAGGAACTACCAAAGAAGGGAAGTGTGGGAGGCAGAGGAAAGGGGGAAGAGAACCAAAGGCTTACCCTTCACCCAATCCCCATAAATTTGAACTAAGTGCCACCGCCCACCTAAAATGTTCCACCGCGCCAACATCCCCGCCTACACCGCACCACATGCAACACCTGGCACACATCGGGAAAGGCCACCTAATTCACAGGCCTACCCTACAAAACGTCAAGATATTAGTGGCCACTGTACAAGCCTCTGCCACTACAACAAAGACACAAGCAACCGCCACGTATGGCATACGTGCTGGTTCTCGTGCCGGGTTCTGATTTCGGGAGCACCAACCTCAAGATTTCCGAGTCTACTGCCTAAAGCACTTCCAAAGGCTTAAAACTGGGTTTGGGAGCACATTTCCCCACTTTTGCTTTTTACTTTATCTGCTTTTATTTTATTTTATTTTATTTTGATTTCTTTAATTTTTTCTTCTTAGATTTTCTAATTTTAAGCATTATTTGTTTTTAGATTAAATTTCATTTTTTTGCACTTTTTTAAATTTTCTGTGCTTTGCTTTACTTAATTTCGAGCAAGGCAAAATAGCTGCATCTAAGAATCCGGCTAAATTTCGTAGGTTGCGACGCGAACCCGCGATTCTCGCAGTCGCAAATTCTTCACAAACCGGCGAAAATTTCCAGAAAATTCGCACCGCAATATCGCTCTGTCTCCTCCCGTGCACTATTTTGTCTTTTTATGTTATATATTATTATTATTATTATATATATATATATATATATATATATATATATATATTTATATTAAAAAAAAAGGGCTTGTCTCTAAATATATATATATATTAAAAAAATCGCACTAGCGAAATTCTCGCACCGCACTTCAATTTGTTTTACTCATAACTTTTTCTAATCAACTCCGCTTTAGGTGTTTTGGAAATCGTTGAAAGCTTAGAGAGTGTAGAATCAAATATATACAGAAAGAACACTTTTTTGAAATTATTATGAAGTGTAATTTTCCAAATGCTCAACTAGTCACTTTTCCTCTCTTTCTTCTCCTAACTTGTTGTTATTTGGAGGCTGAAACAAGTGAATAAGGTAATCGATGGAAAGCTTTATAAAAATTATCCTATCCAAAAAAGAAAGAGCACATCTCATAAGGTAGCACTTCCTTCTCCTAACTTTCAATCACCGGAGCCCATTGCGAGACGGAGGTGAGACATTTGGTTGGGGGAGGATTAGCGAGGAATTTGGCTTTACATTTATGTTTTTGTTTTTATTTTGAGTAAGCCCTTTTTGTGATATTCAATGGTTTTCCGATTTTCTTTTTTTTGTGAAGCTGTTATAATATACAGCTTATTTTGTTCAAAAATTGCACCCACTTTTTGTGGTTTTATAACACCCTATGAGTTAAAAATTTGCAAACTTTAATGCAAATCATTGATGTTAGATTGATGCCATGCACTAGTTGAGTGGATGATTAGTTGAATCCTTACTGCTTTTTGACCTTTTTCAACACCTTTGGCTAACCACACATAATGCACATCGGTTTTTCAACAATAGAGGGTTTGAAAACACCTACCTCCTAAACTTATATAAAAACCTACCCTAGTTTCGTTGACAGCCACTTGTAATGGGTTGACCACTTTGTAATGGGTTTGAAACCCGTGAGATCGAGATCTTCGAAAGAGAAAAGAAAAGAAAGGAAAAAGGAAAAAGGAAAAGAAAAAGGAAAATAAGAAAAATTAGCGCTTTGCCTTGAAACAGAACACGGTCAGAGAGGTATATGTAAAAGCCTTTAAAGCCGTGCCACTAAGCCAGCGGTTGGGAGCCACCACCGACTTAGTGCTACATTACTGGGTGGATAGGTGGAGTTTAACAAAGTTGTAGATCAGTGCAGGTTTTTGAAATCATTCGGAGTCTAGGGGTGAAACACGAAGAGTTAGTGGTCGGGTCACTATGACTTGGGGTGCCACAAGCCTCTGGTGGTTAGGAGTCCTTCGGTAGATCCGTTACATGGACTTTGGTGAGGTCGATTCCTCAGCATTGCACCCTTACAACACAAAGAGAGTTGTGGAATAAGAGTGGGTCCTGATCTATTTAGGTTGGTTAGTGGGCTAAGTGGAGGTAGTAGCTTGGTTAAGGGGAGAGTGCAATTTGGCAGTTTATTGTTGAGAGCTGATCAAACAAACACTTAGATTTTGGTGGAAGTTCCTGGTTTATCGAGAAGGAAGATCTTTTGATACTCCATTTTGTATGGCATTCACTCTCTCGAGATAGTTATTAGACTAAGTTTCGGTAATTCTCTATTGGGGTTAGAACATTGCTTGGCGTTTTGAGCGCAACCTTTTGTAACATTGTTTTTTGTTATCGTTTTTGTATGATCTCTCTTTCTTTCTTCTTTCATTGTAGGGACTAGCAATGTGTAGGTTAAGTGTGATTAGTGCTAGAATTTTATTTTAGACCTTTGTTTGTGAGGTTTTGACACTTTTTGCTGTCTGTCGAGGCGTAATTAACTTGGAATTTTCACATTAAAGGTCCACGCTTTTCACCTACAGCTCACATTTTGTGGCAAATTTTGCGAGTTTTACGAACTAATTATGCAAAATTGTTGAGTCGATCAAACACGAAGAATTCGAGGCAAACTCAGCATTGTGGAATCGAGGAGCCAGGAAGAAAGAATAGAAAAAACAAAAGTAGACATGAAATTATCTTTGCGAGAATTTATCACCGCACCCTTTGTTCTATATCTCTACTACGACCGCTATTCTATCCCTACGTAGTTCTTGCTTTTGACGTTATTGCTCTGTTTGTTTCTTTCAAATTTTTGTTTCTTCCATTATTATCCCTTGTAATAGCTTTTGGTTTTGCCCCAGTTTTTGTAATTTCCCTTGCTCTGAGTAGTATATAAGCTAGAGTCAAGGTTTGTAACAAACAATCAACTTGACATCTTAATAAAGTGTGAGGAGAAGCTTGACTCTCAAAACTACCTCTCTCTCCTATACACTTCACTTTCTTTTTATTTTCTTTTCCATTTTGCCAGAATTTGCTTAAACACCTTTGCGAGTGACAGATAAAGGATGTTCAGCTGAGCTTTATCCTTGAAGGGAAGGCCAGCAGGTGCAGTTTTAGGTAAACCAACTATTCTCTTGCTTTGTGGGCATTGAAATTTGTTTATGTTCAGCCTCACCTTGGAGTTAAAATCTCTGCAGGCATGCTCTCCACCCAATGTGTATTTGGCAAGCTTTTTGGGTTCGAGTGGATACTTTCACTAGATCCACTGATGCCCGGTTAGTTGTCTCCCTATTGGTCTGTCATGAGTAGGTTTTTGGGAATATGTTTTCAACTTTGTTGCAGGGACATTTATGCTGTCGAATGCCATCTTTCAGAGGGAAAACTCTAAAGGTGCCAGGCTTTGCCCAAATATGAAGATCCGATTAGGAGGAAGTGGATTATATGTCATGCTCCCCAACGTGAGGAATGAGAACCCAGGGAAACACGTGTCGGTTAACCTAAAACCCTAACCTAGTGGCACGAGACTTGAGGAGTTCTTTTCTTATTTTCCTTCATTTTAATTTCAATGCACCACAACCAGCCTCTTGTTTTGCCAAAAATCCCCACATTTTTATCACCACCTTAAAATCCTAATTCCAATTCTGTCGAACACTCAGCATTTAAGTCGTTTGTGCAAAGAGCCATCCCCCTGAGTTAGGCTAGAACAGTATCTTTGCAGTGCTTTCAATGATGGGAGGAATTTAGGATATAAATATTGTTGATTCGGATCCACCCCCTAGCGACGCGAATCAATTATACCTAGAAAAGATTTGTATCTTTGCTGCGATTCTATTGAAGTGACACAAAGAGGGATAATTTCCTAAGAGAAAAGAGCGTAGCTTTTTAGGATTGTATTAATTTGATACTCTTAGAGTGTATACTCTATGTATCCTTTGTGTGATGAATCACGAGGTGATGAACACAACCTCTAGCTTCAGGTTTAGCACGGTGACAATAAGTGTGTTCCCGAGGCATACGAACCACCTATTGGTTTATCAGTTTAATATTTAGAGGTTTCATCTCATTTTGGTAGAATGTTTCTGCTTCTGTTGTTGGAAGTGCTTATTCTTATCAAAGTGCGGATAGTTGTACTAATTACATTTGAGGAGGCTTGTGTTACCCTGTTTATGGGGGCAAGCTGATTTCAGTCCTGAAAAATGGTTGATGAGTACTGATTTAGAAAAAGCAACCAATTCTTAAAGAGAATCAAATCCTAAAAGTAGCTATTTAGACACATTGACACGGTGCAGGAATATGAAGATCTAAATGGTGAAATTTATAGTGGTTGAAGATATTTCAAGGCTATACTATTATGCTCTTGGACAAATCCAAAATTCAATCCCATAACTATGCTGTTTTGAATAATATGCAAATTGATGAAAAGAACACTAATCCCATTCCTAGTGTTTATTTAATCTGGGGTGAAACCTTTAAATTTGGGTTAGACTTCAAGCATCTTTTTAAATTAAGAAAATTTTCCAAGAAACACTTTTATTTGGTTATGCTAGTTAATCCCACTCATTAAGAGTTAGAGGGTTTAAATAGTGATGATCTTGAGAGTAGTAAGGGAGATTACTTGATTTTTCTGATTTTCCTCCATCAATCTGTGGGAATGATTTTTAGACTTATAATCCACTTTATTACTTGTTGACTTGTGCACTTGTAGTGATGCAGACCAAATTAAATGTAGAAAATTGATTATAATATAAGAAATAGAAACTTTGGTCTGAGCAATAACTCTTTGGGTACAATTACAGGGGACTTTAGTTAGTCTCTAGCAGTAGGACACAATGCTTGTATCAATTTGGTTATCCCAACAATCAACAAGTTTTTAGAGTCACTACCGGGGATCCTACAGCAAGTTACTACCTCCCACTTCAGTGAAAGGAATCAGGAGTTTCTTATGTCATGCGAGCTTTTACAAAAGGTTCATCAAAGATTTCTCTACAATATAAAAACCTCTTTCAAGCCTATTGATGCATGGAGTCCCATTTTTCTTTGATGAGAAGTGTATGGCCGCTTTGCAAGCTCGAAAACTCACCTTCACCTCCAATTCGTGTCATTATCGGATTAGGGCTTCAGACTTTGAATTGTTATTGCAGCTATTAAGGTGATTAATATGAGACTATTTTGAACAATGGAATAATAAAGTTTTCGTACCATTACTATGCAAAACAAGACTAAATTGCATGGAAATGAATTATGCTACCCGCAGAAAAGAGTTAGCTTCTAGCCACATCACTCTTTTGCCTTTTTGGATAAATTCCGGCCTTATTTGATTGGTAACAAGGTCATAGTCTTCATTGATCACTCAGCCATAAAGTATCTAATGACAAAGAAGGATTCCAAGCCTCACCTTATAAGATGGGTTCTTCTATTGCAAGAATTTGACATGGAGATGAAGAATAGAAGGAGTTACGTGGATAACTTGAGTGAGGCGGGCCACGCTTCAGGGTTAAGAATGCTTGGACAATGAAACTTCTCAGGGTGCTATCAGTAGGCACCACTGCATGAGACGGGTTTCCGCCTTGACTCATGCGATTTTACTCCTTGGGTTGGGACTTGTGGGATTATCTTTGTCATCAGGCCTCCTTGGACATCTTACGAGGCAAAAGAGTTCTTTGTTGAGTTAAGGCACTATTCACTAAGGGAGGACCTGGCGCCTTAGGCATTGTGTTGATTAGATTATTAGAAGATGTATCCTGGAAATTGAAATGAGAGCCATCCTTCAACATTGACATTCATTGGAGTGTGGTGGACACGTTGGTGGACAAAAGATAACCTCAAAGATGTTGCAATCCGGATTCTATTGGCCTACCTTATTCAAAGATACTCACTCATTTGTTAAGGTTTGCAATAAATGCCAAAGAACAGGAAATGTTTCAAACAAAAATGAAATGCCCTTGAATTCAATCTTAGAGGTAGAAATTTTGATGTTTGGGGGATTGATTTTATGGGTTAATTTCCTTCCTCATTTGGCAACAAATACATACTCTTGGCAGTGGACTACGTGTCTAAGTGGGTGGAAGCTATCCCCACTATCCGTTGTGATGCCAAGGTTGTGCTGAAATTTCTTCACAAGTATATCTTCTCGTGGTTTGGAACTCCTAGGTCAATTGTAAGTGAAGAAGGGACGCATTTTTGTAACAAGTTATTTGACTCCCTTTTGTCTAAGTATGGAGTGAGACACCGCACAGTTCACTGATGAGTCCAAAACTCATATATTTTTAAGTCCATTTTTATTGCATTTTTGTGAGCTTATTGCTCAATTTAATGCATAATTATGGAATCTTCACCTAGATTTGTGTTTTGCAGAGTTTTAATGAAAAAGGAAGAAAAACCAGCAAGAAAAGAAGCAAAAATGGCTAAATCAGGAAATGCACTTATGTCATGACATAATTCCTTATTGTCGCGAAAAAAGCTCAAAGCAGCCAATAGGAAAATGTCACAACAAAAGTGTGTTGTCATGACAACTTTAGAGCAGACTAACTAATGGAGCAGTAGAGTAATGTTGCGACATTTGCAAATTATATCACGACATAGTAAGTAAAGAATGAATGAACAATTGTCGTGACATTCCAGGCTATATGGAAACACAATGAAGGTCATAATGTAGAAACATTGTCGCGACATTCATTAACTCTGTCGCAACAAAGAGTTTGTCATTCCAATTAGCCAAAATGTCTGAAACATTGAGTTTGATTCCAAACCTGAATGAGATGATGGAAGAATATGTGGGAAATGAAGTGGAAGTTACTCAGGAACCTTTGACAATAGTTACTCATGAAGAAAGATTATAAGCAAGAACAGAGACTAAGTAACAAACTGAAGAAGGGAGAAAAAGAAAGCGGGGTGCTTAAGAAACTGAAACAAAACATAAGCAAGAAAATCAAGTGAGTGATTTTGTTTCAGAGCGTGCTTATTTCACCTAGAAGGAAAATTTTCAATATAGAGATTTTATTGGAGAAAAGGGGTTCAACAAGCTCATTTCACCCTTTTTAGAAACGATTGAGAAGAAAGAGTGGCACTTGTTTTGTCAGAGCCTAGCTCTCTTGGTTTTTGTAGATGTGGTCCGAGGTTTTTGTTTTGAAGCATGGTGGGATTGAGAGAAAAGACTTGTTATGTTATAGGGAAGTGGATATCTTTTAGCATAGAGAAAATAAATGAAACTTTCAAGCTAAAAGAGCTTAATGATGTTTCCAAGTTCAAGAAATTACTAAAAGAGCCAAATTATAAGAAGATAGTTGACTTGCTCACAAATGGAAAATGGAAATGGGATTCTACAAGGAATAACCCCCATGAATCTATTGCAAAAGGATCATTGACAGAAGAAGCAAAGGTCTGGTTCTACTTTGTTGGTTCAAACCTCTTACCCTCTAAGCATCTCAGTACAGTGAGAAAGAATGAAGCAATACTCTTATATGAAATCTTGAAGGGATATAAATTGAGTGTGGGGAAGATAATAGAGAACTCTATTTTGAGTTACTTTAAAAGTAACTATAGAGGTTTATTGCCACATCCAGCACTAATAACCGGACTGTGTATCTTAGGAGGTGTGGAAGGAGATTGGGAAGAGGAAGAAACATGTCCCAAGACATCTCCCTTGACATTAACTGGCATAACAAAGCCTAAAACAAAAAAGGGCAAGAAGAAGGTTCAGGAAATTGAGGAAGAACAAAGAATTTGCTTGAGAAATGGGAGCAAACATTGTGGTAAGTTCAATAAAAGAAAGAGAAGAAAGACAGAGAAGTTTGAGTCCCATCTAGAATTTGTCTCCAAATATGAGAGATTATCAACAAGAGCTAACAGGAAGCTCAGGACAACAAAGTAGAAATATGGAAATGTTGGAATCTTTGCCGAACAAATGAGGGTAAGAAATCTGCTTGAAAAGGGATAGGCCATTTGAAACTACAATTGTAGTTAAGGAGACGAAAATACGGACAAAAGGGTGAGGAGAATCGATCTTGGGAAGGAAATAAAGCAAAGAGATAAAGAGTGGAAGAAGGAGATAGAAGAAAAGGATGAAAGGTGGATAAATGAGATGAAAAATAGGGATGTAATTTACTGGGAAGAAACAGGGAAGCGAGAATACAATTTATGTGAGATGCTAGAAAAGAGAGACAAAGCCATCAAGGAAGAGATAACTACCTGAGAACAGAGAGTGGTCACTTGGGGGTATATTTCACTGATATTTGATGAACTAATGCACTCGAAGTGTGGTTTTGATTGTTCACGCATTTTGTTTCTACCAGTGTTAGGACAATTTGCTAATGGATATTTTATCACTCTTAGAGGTTTCATCTCAATTGGCAGAATAATCTTGATCCCGTGTTAGCTTAGATTCTAATCAAGGAGATGGAGCATTCTAATGAATTGTATATTGAGGTATCAATTGAGTTGGGAAAGGCTTGTATTTTCTGTCTATGGTTATAAGCAGTTTTCAGTCATCAGAAATGGTTGTGAAGTACTGAAAAGGAAAAATAACTAGATTTGCAAGATGATCAATTCAGAAGTATCCAATTATTCCCATTGACCTGGTTTAGGAATATGGTTATCTAATTGGTGAAATGTATAGTGTCATGAGGTTTTCCAAGGCTATATTACTACGTTCTTAGACAAATCCAAAATTCAAAACCATAACTAACTTGCTATTTTGAACCAAATGCATATTGATAATCAGAAAACTAGTTTATTTCTCATTGTTAATTCAACTCAGAGAAAATCCTGAATCTTTATTTTTTATTTTTATTTTAAATAGAGAAAATTTTGATAAAGAGTTATTTTCATTTAAACCGTTAGTTACTCTTGCAATTCTTTGAAATTATGAGTTCAAATAGTTGATTTCTTGATTAGTAAGGGTAATTGACATTTAGATTATATAATCAATCCTCGTGGGAATGATATCTGGACTAAAAATCACCTTTTATTACTTGTATGACCTGTGCACTTGTAGTGATTTAGACTAAAACCAATTCTCATTATTACATACACATCAGAAAACACTTTCTTATACATTTTTGTCAAACAAAAAATTTTAGGCATTCATGTTGAGGATTAAATTGTCCCTGGTGGTTTTGTTAGAAATGTCTATATAAAATTAGCACAATCATTCGCCTAAGCGAAGAGCATCGATCTCGAACAAAAATATTCCTATTTTTAGCCCAATCATTGACCCATTTCCCAAGGGTATATATACTATACCTGTAATAGCTTTTAGGGAGATAGAGAGAAACATAGAGGAGGTGAAACACACTCCCATTTTCTAGGGTTTTCTCTCTAGGTTTAGTTTTTAGGGTTTTTACTTTTATTTTATCTTTAGCTAATTTTTGGAGCTTAATTGGAAGATCTAGCTTCTAGGGGATTCCTTGTAGTAGTGGAGCTGAGTTTTGGACGATTTTCATTACATATTTGTTTTATATTCCTAAACTCTACTCTTTATCTTAATCTTTCAGCATTTTATTTGTTCCAAATATGGTATTGTTGGGTTTTAAGGCTGCTATGAGTGGCTAATTTCTCCTTTAAATTTGGATTGTTGAAAATTTAGTTGGTTGTGGGTGTTATTGAAAGATTTTTGTGAATCTATGTACATTGCTTTAGGGTTGTATGTATGTGGTTCTACCATAGTTTTCAGGTTTTATCTAATTGTTTGTATTCTAGAGAAAGGGTAGAGTTGAGGACCTAAAGCTCAAGGGGTTTTCGAGAGATGGCTGAAAGAGTACCATATAGGAATTGATTTTACACTAATGTCCTAAAATTGATAAAAATCGAGATTAACTTAATCAAAGAGATCTAGAAACTAGGAATGCTAGTACTTTAGGTGGATTATTAGGAGGAACATCATTCAACCTTATGTGAAGATCGATATGGACAAAGAGTGGAGTCGGAACATAACAGGGTAATTTATTGCATGGACCGAAGGAGACCAATAAATTCTCAGGGCGGAATTTTGCCTTAAAACTAGTATCACATTGTTTAAGCTTCCACACATGAAGGGAAGAAGAATAGGAGTGGGTGTGAGAAATTGAGGGGAGATTCGAAAGAATTGGCCTCATAAAGAGTTCCTTGGAGTAAGGAAATACGAGATTTGTTTTTTACTTAATCGGTATCTTGTGGTTATAGTCGCAAACCGTCAATGGAACAACGACCCTAGTGCTCATTTACAAATTTTTCTATCATTTCGCTCCCAAACATTTGTTAATTTTCAAAAATTATTTTTAGTTTAATTTAGTTAATTTCCCAGTTAATCATCAATCCCAAATGTCAGGTCCATAATAATAATTGAAATTTGCTTTAGTAGAGTGCGATACACTTAAACCAATTTTTCCATGTCGGTTCGATACTTGAGGTTTTTAATTTGAAAGCCACTATATTACTTGTGATCCGTACACTTGCGGATTAGGTTATTTTACTCACAATTTTATATGCACGTAAACGGCCGAACAAGTTTTTGGCGTCGTTGACAGGGAAAGCGCAGTTTAAGTGGAATAGATTAATATACCAACAAAAGAGACATTTGCTAATTTAAGCATAAATCTTTTTGTGCAGGAATTTTATTTTATTTCTCTTATTTTTATTTTTAGTTTAATTTAGTTTCTTTTGTATTCAATTTGTTTACTCTATTTTTCTAGTTTTGTTTTCTTATTTCAAGCACCAAATTTGCATGCATAGAAAGTCTAACGCTAAGTTGTTTCCATTCAATCCTAAAATAGAAAGAACACTGTTCAAACTTAAGAAAGCTAAAGCAGATAATACAAAAATGGAGGATCAGAATAGTGACAGATTCAGTGAAGGTCAGGGGTAGAACTGCGAGTGGGGTTTATCCCTGGGAGGGTTCCTGCATTAGTGCTTGAGCTGCTGCGTGGAAGTGGTCTAGGGTCGAACACGGGGATGGGTTTTCTTCGTGAGAGAAGAGTTATAGTGGATTGAAAATGATGTTTTCTCTTTGGATTTAAGGTTTTTGTAAAAACAGTGTGGGTGAATGGTTGAAAACTGAAAATAAATCGAAATAAAGTATAACATAACTCCTTGAAGTCTCGGGCCACTGGGCTTATGGTTCTAAGTCAACCGACATGTCCTCGGGTCTTTTTCCTCAGCGTTGGGGAGGATGACCTGATCATTTCGAGCAGGATCTTCATTTAGCTTTAAAACCTAAACCCTATAATTTTTCCTCTTTAACAATGGCATTTAATGAGCATAAATGCTCCCATATGGGTAACACACCTCCTAAACCTACCCTACAGTAACTAATAGGAGACAACTAACTGGGTATCAGTGGATCTAGTGATAAGTATCCACTGAACCCAAAAAGCTTGCCAAATACACGTTAGTGAGGGCATGCCTGGGAGATTTTAACCTAAGGTGAGAAGCGAAACCTTGAGCACCCGTAAATGCCTTAACATGAAGCGGGGACGACCGACACCTTAGTGGCACCCATTGCCCTTCCTCTTCCAGGATGAGGGCCTTAGCCAAACATCCCTTGATTTGTCATCATCGAGGGTGTTTGGATGGTGAAAAAGAAAGGAGTCGTGAGAAAGTGAAGGAAAAGGAGAGAAAATCACAAACCCGGTGGGAGAAGAGGAAACTTAGCGCCCGATTTTAGTAGTGATTGATGGATTGAGAAATATTGATTGATGGCCACAGCTTAGCGAGCTTATATGATGCTCGGTACCAAGGAAATTACAAAATGTCTAAAAAAAGACGAAAATTACATCGAGGAGGTAGATTTGTACAAAACCCGCAGGTGGGTCAAAGCGGTCAATGCACGAGTGCAAGGGGAGGCGGTGTTGCGAATTTTTCGCGAGGTTGCGGTACCGCAGCTTCTGCAAAAATTTTCAGCGTGTCTTCCTTCTCTTGACATTTTTGCTCCAAATTCCTCACGGACGATCATGCGTCTTGGTCGGCTGTTCATGTGTTTGAATGGTTGAAAATAATAGGAGTATTTAGCACGCAAAACTACAAAAATAGCTATAAAAATGTGATTGAAGAAGTAGCAAAGTCGGGTCTCAATGTATCAATTGGGTTATTTAAGTTGATTAGTACACACAAAAAGTGCTCAAAGCACACTGCTTTATAAACGGGGCTGTAGCCTTATTTTGGTACTAATCACTCCCCCGACCAGCGCATTGCTGATCCCACGCCTTGGCTGATAGAAAGAAGGACGATCATACGGGTTGTGTGGCGTGCGAGGATTTATGCGATTTCAAAAAGTGTGTGTATAAATAATGCCCTACCCTCAGTATGAAAAATTGGGACTGCATAAAAACCAGCTTGGGAGAATAAATACCATACAAGAACAAGTTTCGAATGGAGTGTCATTCAAAGGAAATCAACTTTGAACTTCCACGAAGTCTAAGTGTTTGAGTTATCGGTTTGCCAATAAACTACTAGCTATTCTCCCAATCAAGGCTACTTTACACTTGATGCCTTAGATTGTTTACCAACCTAAATAGATCCAGTTCCACTCTTATTTCACACTTCTATTGCGACATTGTAGGATCGCGTCTTGAGAACTCGACTTCACCAAAGTACACGTATATGAGGATCCACCGATGACTCCCAACCAGCTGGGTTGGGGCATCAAAATTCGGATCTTTAGACACTTAGCTCTGCAGTTTCTGGGACTCAGTGATTTAGAATCCTTTACACAACTTCGCTAAAGCTCCACCCATCACCATGTGCGAGAGCACTAAGTGAGTGGCTCCCGACCGGTTGGTTTAAGGGCACCGGGCTTTGAAATTTCGCCGTGGGCCCTCGGACCGTGCTCGGGTTTCAGGAACACAAAGTCACGGCGGCTTTCCATTCTCTTTTCTTTTTCTTTTCTTTCTTTGGAAACACATTGAAGCCTTTGCTTCTGGGATCATCAGCTTCATTAAAGGTTGTTGGCTCAGAAACTAAGGCGTTTGCAGTAAGGGATGGGCTTCTGAGCCCTCATTGAAAGTGTAGTACCACTGCATTAAATTAAACTAAGATTGGATGAAAGGGTTGAGATCTGGGAGATCTTTGACAGGCCCCAACAATCAAATCATGAGCCGGAACTGATACAATGGTGATGTTTGCGCGTTGTATTCAGTTTTCCAGCTCACCGGGAGACAGGCAGCTACAAAAAATGGGGGCCAAAAAAAAGTGGTTTACCAAAGTGTGAAACGTGGTATTGTGATATATGACAATTATGTTTCACCAAAGTGCCTCATTCACCAAATGAGTATCAGACGAAGCCGTAACCATCATAAAATGGGCTTTTCTGTGGTAGTTGTTCTGACAGGAACTAAATCAGATGATCTGTGGTGTCACTTCCAGCACTCATCTCCTGACCAAATGTGACATTTGTCCCATAGTGGGTTGTGAGATTGAGTTGGTGGGAGTGGTAGCCTCTAGATGGGTAGTGGGTAGAGAGGCTCTTTCTGACTGGGGCCAGGGTGAGGTGCTCGCGAGTGGGTGATCAGCTGCACCGGCTTGCCAACTATAGAGAAAGAAATAAGCGGGGCTCAAAGTGAATCATAACAGGATCGTCAATGAGCTGAGAATTTAAAACAAGCGAAATTCAGTGTGACTTAGGGATCTTGTGGAGACCCACTCTCCCAATCTGTCATGACTTGGGGTTTCCAATGGGGGAGTGGGGAGGGCTCTCTGAGCTTGATCAGGTGTGTGTGGGTTGAGATCATCATCAGCTGTTTTTGTCTTAAATCTTGCATCCTCAGTGGGTGGAAATGATTTGGGATAACTGTTCGGGGAAGAGTGGCTGGTGTCAGTGATTGTTCAGAGTACTTTGTGTTGACATTGCCGGTTCTGGCACCACTCTGGTTCTGTGCACTATTTTTTTCCACTCTTGTACCACTCAGGCATACTTCATCTGAATTACGCTCCTCATCCTCTTTGGGTGATGGCATTTCGGGTGAAAAATGTTGAGCTCGAGTCATATTGCGAAGGAGGTGCTTGACTCCATTCGGCGTTGTTATGGCATTAGATGTCGGCCGAAATGGCCTCCAGTATGATGGACACTTGGTTAATGCCCTGCGCTTTCTGAGGCTCATTATCAAGAACCACAAAGTCTTAGGGATTATAGGAATTTGTCACCCTTCACCAAAACATCCTCCACACTATTCCTTTAGGATTTTCAACGTCGTCGGCTAAGGATATAGTGATGTTGGTAGACCAGCTCCGAAACCTAGCGCTTGTATCGCGAGTATAGCGGGTAGGTTAACAGCTCCCCAAATCAGCGATTACTTTTATCTATGCGGATCCCTCAATATTGAGCGAGATGGTGGGGGATCACGGATCTTCATATTTTGCAAGGTTTTACCCTTTGGATGATAGAGTGACATCGATCGGGAAGGCCTTCTTGTCGAATGCCAACCCCTTTCTTTTACATTTGTCATGGTCCTTTTGAAATTTACTTATAGGTTGGAGTTTGTTTCCAGTCATGTCAAGCGGTGGGATGTTCACCTTTACTTTTGCTCAGGATACCTTCTTGCTTGGAAGGCCTTCTTTTTGCCTCTCGGTGCTTGGGAAATGGAGGAGCATGCTTTTTCTTCATCGAATCTTCATTAATGAATATGTGTTGAAACACCACTTCCCTCTTTGCTTCTCTGAGTCTCTCGGCCGGGTTTGGAGCAGCTGATTTGCTTTCCAGTTTCCTTACCACTCTCAGGTGATAATAACGCCGCTTCATCCATTTTTAGTGCGAGCTCACTCATTTATGGCTTAATTCATGCACTCACACAAGTTGATAGTGTTTGGGAAGGGAATCTCACACCTTTTTATAACTACTTTCTTCTTGATTAGTGAACGTGATGGATAATTTGCAAAGGTATCAATTTTTGTTGAAGGCTATTCATTGGGCCATCGATTCTTTTTTGTTCCTTATGGATCTTTCTACATTTTCTATTCTTTGAGGTTCAATTGAGCATTGTGGCTTGCTCTACACCACAAAATTCCCACACCACTTAACAAATTCCATCTTGTTTCACCTGGCGGGTGACGAGGTTGGTGACAGCTGTGATGAGAAAGGTGGACCCACATCTTTGTTATTCTTCTTCATATTTACGTACTTTTTGAAACATATCTTTGGAGTTTAGGCTTCAAAGAGAGGTTGGGTGGTTATTCACAGGTTAGGATTATGGGTGTTGCCATCTTGGGCATCCGGCTGGTGGCTGATGGCCTGACATTTGCATTTTCAACTTGATCAAATCCTGCGGGGAAGAGTGGGCGATATCTCCTTGGTGACCCGGGGGTTAGCGGTGACATGGTTTGGAGGGCACCGGTAATTAGATCTTTGGCACCTCCTGTTGATTTCTTATTCAAGTTCTTCCATCCTTCTGGTGGGAGATTGGATAATAACAGCCTTTAGTTCCGATCCTCGGATAATGAATATAGGCCTCCCTTTGTTTATTTGTGGTAGCTACAATTCTCTCTACCTCCCTTGGGTTCGGGATCATCCATCCCTTTGAGGTTTCAGCCCGCAGTTGAGGAAATCCATATTTCATCAAAGATTCTTCTTTGAGGAAGTCCTCATGGAGTCTCAGAGGTTGTTTCATGGCGGGGGACGTTCCCATCGTAGGGTCAGTTCACGAGCATTGGGGCACGTAAGCCGCGCTGGTGAGGACGGGGAGGCAGATGGTCTCCATATGCCTTTCGGCTAGTGATAAAAATTTTCCTTTAATCACTTCAGGGCTGCAAGGTATGGGGAATTTGCCTCTTCAGTGGCCGGTCTTGTGAGCCTTTAAGGCTTCTTCAAGAAATTGCACTGCTGGCCTACACTTTGAATTTCGATGGTACTTGACCTTGATGAATTTAAAGCCCATTTTGGCTTTGTGCACAAAGTCAAGGGAAGCTTTCAACAGGTAAATGTATTGATTGCACCACTCCTTAAAAGTTGTGCAAACTACTCAGAAATCCCGGGATATGCGTGTATGGATTTTCATTTTCATCTGAGTGAGAAAAGTTAGGAACAAGGGCACGAGGAATAAGGCCTCGCTGCCCACATCCTCAGCGGGGGGTATAATGCACGAGGGTGCACTCACCCTTGGGGGGTGTATGTGATCCCTCTCATTGACACAGCCAGGCATTGGGCTCCCCTTTAAACCTGGTAGCTCTTGTTGCTCTTCAGAGTGAGGTTCCATCTGGTTGCTATACGGAGGCGGTTTCACACCCATACATTCCGCTAGACACCTAAGCCTTTTGTCACTGCTTGGTGTTTGCATCCCAACGCATAAGCTGCTATGAACACACACAACAAGCGAAACCAAACGAAAACAAGGCTACGAGAAAGGTTGATGTTGAATTAAAATGAAAACAAGAAAGAAATCATATGAAACATTTTAAAAGTTTAAATTCCCCTACTGCAGTGAAGCTGTAAATGGGAAATGGGGAAAAATGGTAAAATAAAAAGAAATGAAAATTCACGATACTAACGTATTAACCAGTCCAGTTCTGTAACTCTCTCTTTCTGCTGGGCATCATCCCGGCTTATGGCATCATTGATTAAACTTGTAAAGTCTGGTTTAGAATAAACAAATTTGTATCCTGGGGTTCCCTATGGCAAGCGAGAAACTCTCTTCTGATATATATATAGTAGTCTAGGGTGAACACGAGGATGGAGTTTTCTTAGTGAGAGAAAAGGAGTTACGAGTGGATTGAAAATGATGTTTTCTCTTTGGATTTGGGTTTTGTAAAAAAATGTGATGAATGGTTAAAACTGAAAATAATCGAAATATAAGTATATAAACATAACTCCTTGAAGTCTGGATATTGGGCTTATGGTTAAAGTCAGCCAACATATTTTCGGGTCTTTTTCCTCTCTCCGCGTTGGGGAGGATGACCTTTAGTCATTCCAGGCAGGATCTTCATTTATCTTTAAAACCTAAACCCTATAATTTTCCTCTTTAACAATGGCATTTAATATGAGCATAAATGCTCCCGGATGGTAACATACCTCACAAGCCTACCCTACGGTAACTGTGGGAGACAACTAGCGGGTATGCGTGGATGCAGTAAGTATCCAGCAGACAACACTTAAGTATATTAGTGAGGCATGCCTTCAGAGATTTTAACCTAAAGGTGAGAAGTAGAGCATGAACACCCATAAATGCTTACATGAAAAGCAAGAAACGATGACTTACCTTAAAGCGCGCATTGGCCTTCCTCGCCCCCGAGGATGAGGGCCTTAGCCAAAACATCCTTGATTTGTCATCATCAAGGTGGTATTTGGATGGTGAGAAAAGTCTGAAAGTGAAGGAAAAATGAGGGAAAATCACAAACCCGGTAGGAGAGAGCAGCGCCCGATTTTATTGGTGATTGATGGGTGAAGATTGATTACCCGATGTTACAAGCTTGACTGAGCTTATATAGTGCCTGCTCGTTACCAAGGAAATACAAAAATGTCTAAAGAGACCAAGAGTATTACATCAAGGGTAGATTTGCAAAACCCACGGGGGTGCGGTCAATGCCGGGGTGCGGGGGCGGTGAAATTTCGCAACCCTGCGAAAATTATGACTCTATGAAATTTTCTTGTGTCTTCCTTCTCTTGAGCATTTTTGCTCCAAATTTCCTCTGGTTTGATCATGCATCTTCGAATTCAGCTCGGGTTCATCTTGTTTGAATCGGATTGAAGATAATTTGGTATTTGGCCTGCAAAACTACAAAAATAGCTACAAAAATGTGATTAGTAGCAAAGTCGGGACCTCAATGTATCAATTGGGTTATTTAAGTTTATTAGTACACAAAAAGTGCTCAAAACACATATAAACGGGGCTCAAAATAGCCAACATTTGGTGCAATTAGTCCTAGGACACAATGAAATGTCTAGAACTTGAAGAAATGAAGCTCTTAGGCCACATTGCAACCTATGATGAATGAAGATTACTCAGGAATTCTCCATCAGCCCATTAATGCCAATAATCTCGAGTTAAAGCCTGCATTAATCAATATGGTTCAGCAGCAGCAATTTAGGGGTAGCCCTTCGGAAGATCCTAATGGGCACTTGTCTATTTTTCTACAATTGTGTGGCACTATCAAGATGAATGGAGTTGACCATAACATAATTAAATTGAAGGTATTTCCTTTTTCTCTAAGGGATAAAGCAAGAAATTGGTTCAATAGCTTGATGTCGGCTTTAATAGCTACTTAGGGGACTCTTGTGGAGAATTTCTTGACCAAGTTCTTCCCACCATAGTTGACTTCACAATTTAGAGCTTAAATCACACAATTTTGACAAGGTGACCAAGAAACACTTTATGATGCATAGGATAAATTCAAAAAGCTGTTGAGAAAATGCCCACAACATGGGTATGAGATGAGTGCTCAAGTTCAAATATTTTATAATGGTCTTAACTACTCAACAAGGGCACTAGAAGATGCAGCATGTGGAGGTTCTATCACAATGAACGAAGAAGGCGATTTGATGTTTGAAGGGTGGCAAAAAGGGTGATTACCGACCTTCTTACGAGAAGGTGATGGAAGAAAACAAGGGGGACTTCATGAAATTGATAGAATGTCGTCTTTGGAAACAAAATTTGAAGCTTTGATGACCAAATTAAATCAACAAGCTCCTAAGGAACCAACTCTTGGGGAGATTACATACATGCAAGCACAAAATGCTCTTATGCCAAATACTCCACTTCAAATTGAAGATGCAAATTATGTCAATAATAGGAGTTATACATTTCGCCCCACAACAATTCGCCTTCTTATTATCATTCCAAGCTGAGAAATTATGAAAATTTGTCATACGGAAATCAAATGATTGTTCCGCATTAACCCCATCAATAAAGAACCACCATGACACCCTCGTGATTTCAAATCAAAGACTTGTTTCAATTATCGAAACAAATAATTTGGAGTTAATATAAGTACATTGACCATGATGAATGAAATGAAAAGAAGCATGATGAGTTGCGTCCTAACTTCAGTAGCAGGAGAACAATCCAGTCTACCTTTGTTATATGTACACATTAAAAACATAAATATTCAAGTAGTCATATAGGGACTTGGATGAAAAATACAGACAAATCAAGCAAATATTAGCACGTGCATGAAAATCATGGAGACGAATCAGGCCTATCTTGGAGAATCTCTCAAAAATATGGAAACTCGACTAGGTCAATTGGCCTCATCTATATGAGAAAATCCCCAAAAATCATTTCCAAGTGATACTGAAACCAATCCAAAGCAATGCATGGCTATCACTTTAAGAAGTGGAAAAGAGCTTGAAGAGCCGAAGAAGAATTTGAATAAAGAAGAGCAATCTGAAAAAGAGAAGAGGGAAGCTGAAATTGAAGGGAAGATGGAAGTTGAAGTGAACAAAAAAAGAGAAAAGAAAAATTATGATTAAGTTGTCCCAGGAAGAATTTCCTTTCCCGACAACCCTTCCTTATACACTCCACCCTTACCTTTCCATGGGAAATTCGAGAAAAACCCAGTTCTTGGATGCTCAGTTTGCATGATTTTAAAGCACGAGATCAATATTCCATTTTCAAATGCTAGCTCGGATACCCTAACATAAAATTCATGAAGAAGATAATGAGAAACAAGAAAGAAGTTAGAGGCATATGGAACAGCCAGACATGCGAAGTGGAGTGCAATCATCAGCCTGAAAGCTCGAGAAAAACTGAAGATCAGGAACTTTACCATACCTTGTATCATTGAGGAGCATACATTCCACAAGGCATTGTGTGATCTCGGGGCTAGCATATATTTGATGCCATTTTCAGTAGATAAAAAGCTGGATTTAGGGATAATCATGCCTACAGCTTTATCACTTCAAATGGCCGATCAATCAATGGCTTCATCAAAAGGTATTATTGAAGATGTTCTCATAAAAGTAGGCAAGCTCATTTTTCCTGTGGACTTCATGCTATTAGACATGGAGGAGGATGAAAATGTACCTCTCATTCTTGGATGACCTTTTCTAGCCACAAGTCGAGCCCTTATTGATGTAGAAAGTGGAGAATTTACTCTAAGGGTCGGAGATGACAAAGTGCAATTGAGCATCTATAAAAATGACAAGCTTCAGAAGAAAGAAAGTGAAGTGTGTATGAGAATCGAAGCCATACTCATGCAAGGAGTGAAGATCACTAAAAAGGCACTCGAAAAAGGCCCAAGTGTTATCTCACCGAGTGAAGAACAAAGGGGAAAAAAGTGGAATTCAAGCTTGAATTCAAAAGTGGACCAAACTAAAACAAAACCAATGGAGAGAAAGGTGGATGTAATGTACTTTTCAGTTGAGGGAATTGAAAAATCAACTAATGTGAAGAAAAAAAAGAAAAAGAAAAAGACATCCATCCTACCGAAGAATCTCATTCTAGCATGTTTTGGTAAACATGACCAAGCAACTATTATCCATTCCCTGGATTGAGTGTATAATCTTCATTTTTCAAGTCCTAGTGGTGCGACAGGGCTTCGTCGAGCTGTCAATACTAAATATAGCGCTTCATGGGAGGCAACCTAAGTTTTGTAAGAATCCTTTTCTTCCATTTATTTTTCTTATTCTTTTTCAATTTTTCTTCTTAGTTTCATTTTTCTATTTCTGGGGATTCTTGTTTTGTTTTATTTTCGGTTTTGTTTTTTTAGTTGAATGTGTTTGTTAAGTGTTTCAGGTTCACTCAAGGAGACAAAGTCGGGGTAATCTATTTGAAACCGAGTTTTTGGGGGTGGACTAAAACTATGATATTTTTCAAAAAGAGAGAGCCATAGCTTCAAATTGATCTTAAAGATTTAAATGTACAGTTTGAAAACAAAAAAGAGAGCCATAGTTTGGTAACAATTTTTTGGTCCCCAGTTTTTCATTGAACCGCGATTAATTCGGGTTCGCAGAGCGAAAGGTAACCGCTAGCGGTCATGTTGGTTGTGAACATCGGTTACTTCATGAAGGATTCCGCCGCCAAATGACCATATAAATCATAACAACCTTGATTATTGCCCAAATAATGCTATTTTGTACCCTGTTTATTATAGGTTTTGAGCACTCTTTGCGTAATAATCAGCCAAATTAACCTGGTTGACACGTTAAGGTCCTAGCTATACTACTAATCACTTTTTGTGGCAACTTTTGTAGTTTTTACGAACCAATCATGCCAAAGTTTTTGAATCTTCTCAATCACAAAGAATCCAAGTTGAACTCAGAGCCATAGGTCAAAGCATAAAGCGGAGGAAGGACCCAGAAAGCAACACCACTGCAATTTCACACGAGGTTCTTGATTTTACCATAACCCCTATAAAATTGGTTTGACTTTTTTTTCTTGTAATTTTTCTTGTTTTTCCTAAATTGGCCTTCATGTAATAGTGGACAATTCATATATTTTTTTGTAATTTTTCATAGTTAGGACTATATATAATCCCCAAGCTACACTGTAACGCATCATCTTGATCATTAATAAAGCTTTTTAGAGCCCGACTTTGGTGGCTCTGCTCTTTCCATTTTCCCTTCACTTTCGCTCATTTTTTCTCACCTCACCCAAGCTGACCTGCGAGGATGACAACTCAAAAGATGAGTGGCTAAAACCCCTTTATCCTTGAAGGAGAAGGCTACTAGACAAAGGATCTAAGGTAAACTGATGGTTATCATGTTTTTAACACTTGTGTTTACTATCATTTATGTGTCTCCCAGAAGACATGGAAGTGAAAGCAAAACTGTCAACCTTGGCTAGAAGGTTGGAGGAGCTAGAAATGAGGAATCAACATGAGGTCGCGACGATGCGTGAGACACCTATATGACAAGCTTTGCTTCATTTTCGATCTAAGGCATCCAGGGGAGCCGGTCTTATTTACATTTCACTGATGAGGGACATGTTAGCTGAACAAGCCAATGTTGTGGGACAATACAAGCCACCAACCAATGCCCCATACAACAACACATACAATCCTAATTGGAGGAACCATCCTAACCTCTCTTTGAAACCAAAGTCTCCACCATATGTACCCCTATTCATATGACAACCATCTGAATCTTCATCTGAAACCACGGCCGCCTAATACGTCATCTCAGTTGAGGCGAGCAATAATAAGACTTGGTAAAGTGGTTAGTAGTTTTGTAGAGGAAGCGAAAGTAGTGAATGGCATCCAGGCCAATGTGAGGAAAATTAACACGATGGAAACACTTTGAACCAAGAAAATTGAAAACACACGAGTCGATATTGCTTTCGAATTTGATAACACGCAATATTCAATTTACTAGGTTGACATTAACAATGTGAATCAAGGGAATAGAAAATTCCTTCCAGGACACGACCTAATCAGTCCATGAAGTAAGCTCTTCAGTGAACCAGCTCCCGAGATAGATACTGAATTAAAAGCGAGTTATCACTTTTAGGAGTGGTAAGAAAATTGAAACAACACAATACTTACACCCATAGAAGAGGCGAAGAAGGAGAGGAAGCTGAGCGGAAAATTATAATCAAGAAGATGCTTGGGAAAAGAAGAGCACACCCCCACCTTTCCTCAAGCACTAAAAGGAAGAAGAAGGCTATCCATAGAGCTAAAATTCTATGAGTGTTGAGGCAGGTGAAAATCAACATCCCACAATATTAGACATGATTAAGCAAGTCCCGACATATGCAAATTCTTAAAATTGTGCCACACGAGTGAAAAGAGGGTTGAATGTTGATAAGAAATCCTTCCTGACAGAACAGGTCAATGCCATTATCAAGTCTGAGACCCGGTGAAATCCTGAACCAGGGATGTCCTCACATCGAAGGTGAATGGTGGAACTTGTGTAGAGAAGGCATTATTGGACTTGGGGGCTAGTGTCATTTCTTTTTAGTCGGTTACAAGCGTAATTTGGGTTTGGGAGAGTTGAAACCTACTACCATTACATTATCCCTAGTAGACAGATCAATAAAAATTCCCAAAGGCATTGTTGAGGATGTCTTAATACAGGTGGACAAATTATATTATCCTATAGATTTTGTTGTTCTTGACACAGAGCCGGTTGCAGAGGGACCCAATTAATTGCCCATCATCCTTGGGAGGCCATTCTTGGCTACTTCAAATGTAATCATCAATTTCCGGAATGGAATGTAGTTAGCGTTTGCGAATATGACACTGGAACTTAATATTTTCCACTTGAGCAAGGAAGCACATGCCCCGATGGAAGATCGGGAACAAGTTTGTCACATTGATTCCGATGCAGGTGAGCGGTATCAATATGACGACTACGGGAGGGTGCGGAGGAACCGAGGAGAATTTTCGATGAGTTACGGGATCTTTGCGAGTCTTGTGAAGTGCATGGACCTTAGAAAAGAAAGGAAGAAATCCTTCCTTTGTTGACTGAAGAAGATAGTGACAGTGGAGACAGCATAAAACCTCAATAGCCTGACCTCAAACCACTTTCTGCAAAACTGAAATATGCATTCTTGGATGAGGATAACCACTGCCTAGTGGTGATTTATTCATTGCTAAGTACCCTATAGGAGGAAAATCTTCTAGAAACCCTCAGGAGGTGCAAGCAAGCCATTGGATGGAAAATTTTCGATTTAAAAGGAATTACTCCTTTGGTTTGCACTCATCATATATACAAGGAGGAAGCGAGCTAATGAGTGAGACATGACAGGCGACTAAATCCATATCACGAAGGGTGCGCCACGAAGTTCTCGAGCTCTGCAAGGCGCATCATTTACCCCATTTAAGTGACCACAAATTGATCCAACGGCGAGGTTGTTCAAAGAAATCGGGGTGACCCAGCATTCGAGAATGAAAAATGAGAAGATGTGCTCACCGCGCACACGGAGTTGGAGGTATGCATTGACTACAGGAGATTAAATGAAGTGACAAGGAAAGATCATTTTCCTTTACCCTTCATTGATCAACTTCTGGAGAGAATTTCTGGGCACTCATTCTACTACTTCTTGGTTGGTTATTCTGGATACTTTCAAATTGAGATTGTTGTAGAAGACCAAGAGAAAACCACTTTCACACACCCGTTTAGCGTACGCGCTACTGTCAGAATGCCCTTTGGCCTTTACAATGCACCTGCCACTTTCCAAAGGTGTATGCTTAGTATTTTCAGCAATTTGGTGGAGCGCATTATGGAGGTATATATGGTTAATATCACCTTATATGGTGATGCTTTGAAATACTTGACCCGACCTTGAAGCGTATCATTCGATGCTTTGAAAAAAAAACTAGTACTAAGCCCGGGACTTGCCATTTTATGGTGAATCAAGGGATCATCTAGGGCATGTTGTTATCTCCATGAGGGGATTAGATGGACAGGCCAACATTGAGGATTGATAGCTAAGTTATCACCTCTCTGAGAGTGTGAAGAGCGGTGAGGCAGTTCCTTAATAAATGCAGGCTCTACGGGAGATTCGTCAAGGATTTTCGAAAATTGCCAAACCCTGACATGAGCCTCTTGGAGAAGGATGCTAATTTAGTGCAGAATTGAGATCCTACCAAAGAGCTTTGAAGAGCTCAATCCATAAACAATTGCTAAAGTAAGAGCACCAAGCGCGGCCCCACCTTTTGAGGTCATGTGTGATCTGAAGTGATCTTGCTATCGGAGCTTGATTCTTAGACAAAGAAAGAAAATCAGAAACCTTATGTTGTTTACTATGCGAGAAAAACTTTAAAATAATACGGAGAAACTATACCGTAGAGAAGGAGGCGCTGGCGGTGGTGCATGCCTTGGATAAATTTCGTGCATATGGTGGGATCAAACATCTCTTTTACAAATCATTTCAACTGAGTACACTCATACAAGCAAGATGCCAAAGCTAGACTTATTATATGGGTCTTCTGCTCAAGAATTCAAGTTGCGGTCAAGAATAAATCTGAGCAAAGAATGTTGTGGCGGGGGACCATCTCTCAGGACTAACCACCCAGCACAATGGTCGGAGGAGTCCTTGTCTCTAGTTGAAAATGCTCCATGGTATGCTCACATTGCCAATTTCTTAGTAACAGGAGAATTCCCACCTGAATGGAAGGCACAGGACAAGAAATACTTCCTCGCAAAAATCCACTCTTTTGGGAGCCGTTTACGATTCAAATATTGTATCTGAATCAAATAATTAGAAGATGTGTGCCTGAAGGAGAACAACAAGGGATTCTCAACCAACGCGCTGAAAATGCTTGGTGGCAGTTTAACTATGAAAGCGATACATGAAAGTGCTTGATCCGAATATTACTAGCCTTCCCTCTTGAAGATGCTCTAAACTTCTATATCTGAGTGCGATGAATGCAGACTTGGGAAGCTTTCTCGCGAGTCACATGATCTTGGATTGAACCCAATCCTAGTAGTGGACTTATTCGATGTTTAGGGTATTGATTTCATGGGACCATTCCCGGTATCTTTTAGGTATTCATATATCTTGGTGAGGGACACTATTCTTCGTATCAGTGGTCCAGTGATTCCTAACAGTAGTTGATATAGATGATGAAGTTTGAAAGAAAACATCTTCTCCATATTTAGGGTACCTAAGGCCATAGTAGCGATGGAGGCTCACATTTTTTCAACAAACCTTTTGAAACCCTCACAGCTAGTGTAAAATTGAAACAGTAGCCACCACAATCTCACAAAGCTAAATGGACACATGGAGCTTGCCGCAACTGAGAGAGGAGTCGAAACCATTATGATGAAAGTGGTAAACCTTGGCGGGGCCCAGTCTTTCTGTCTGCTAGACTCCTTGTGGGCCTACATGACTGACCTTGAGACAGTTCTGAATGCTCCCTATGTTAGTTTACTGTGAAGCCTTCCCACCTCACCCATGAAATAGGCCACAAGGCATGTTGTGATCAGAAGTTGAACCTAGACTTGGGAAGGACGACCTCAAGGTTCATGACATCAATGGTGGAGGAGCTGAAATGATGCCTATGTGAACTTCCCAATCGTAAAACGGGTTGAAAAACATGACCTTGAATGGTGGATTAGTGGAGGAATTTTGAAAGGGGACAAGTCTGTTTATCTCTGATTCTAGGCGCATCTCTTCCAGTAAAGCTCAAATCAAGATTGGGTGGTCCTTTCCTTTCCATAGAGTCTACACAATGGGCTTGAGTGGAATTATAGGTAAGGACACAGCAGTCATTTAAAAGTGAATGGCGGAGGCTTAAACGTATCTGAGTCCCTTTCGATGAACGGAAGGGCTCCCAGCGGACCTGCAGTTTGAAAAGCTACCTTGAAGTGGGCTTGGTCTCTCAGGACTAAAGCCACACTCCTTTTGCTAGATTTTTTCTTTATTTCATTCAAATTTACTATTTGTTTCTTCATCAACTCTTGGTTTGGCTATTTTTGGATGTAGTTGTTAAAACCTTGTGTCCTGGATTTATGAAATTTTAGTGTTTTTCTTTTGTAGAGTTTTGGAAGATGGGTTTAAATGATTATTAATTGTAAAGTTACCCACAAAATTTTTGAACCTACACAACTCTTGATTCTCTAAACCTTTGGATGTGCCATTCATTTATCTCCCAGTTCATGAAACGCTTGGTGCCAGTGATTGCCAGTGGCACGACATGGGCGCCTGTGCGCTGGTAAACTATCCATGTTTGTTTGTAGTTGACATCTATCAGAGAATTATGGGAGTAGGCATTGGTGCTGCCATCAACCGTCATGATCTGGAGCTCTTGGAGTGCCATTGTGGACAGTGACTCTGGGACCTGTTAGGTACTCTTGGGCTGGTAAAATGACCTCCTCCATTTGTTTGGTGTGGCACCATGACCCTGTCTGGTACTCCTGTGCCTTAGGTCAGCCTTGATCATGTGACAATTGTTTTGCCTCCCCTCTCCTCCTCATCCGACACAGGAGGCCCTGCGCCAAAGCTTGGACTTGGTGGAGAATGTCGACTCACGGCCCGGGGCATCCTTCTTTACCACCACAGGATCTAGTTTCTGAAATTCCTTAGGATGAGTCTCCTGGCTCCATTATCAGAAGGCCTATCCTCCACTATGGCCCCATTCAATGATCGACTCGATGGCCGAGAGGCGCCTGATGAGCATTTTATGACTTTCCATTTGCTTCTGTATGAACTTTAGAATCTATATCTGGCATACGATGCCCACGGAGCCTTTCATGACCCCGCGCCAGTTCTTCTACCCCCGGTTAGTCATTGAGTTCTATAATACCATGACCTCTAGGCGAGATCGATCTACTGACTGCATTTCTCTGCATCTTCTGCAGATGTAGAGGAGAGGCGTCTCAAACCAACGATATAACTGCGTTGACTTCTTTTTGATCTGGTCTGCTTTAATTGATGGAGTATGAGCGGTGGCCCATCCCCTCTACCTCAGAGATGGTCCACATCCTTGCCGAGATACATCGGAGGGAGAGAGCTGGCAGCCACGGTGGGACGGCTCCTGCAGATATGCTTTTGATCGACCATGTACTGCAGTCCAATTTGTTTCCACTACAACATTTGGTGCAGAGACGAGAAGCCATACTAGGCTCCCTCCATAATTTGGAGTTTTTGGTTCAGCCACATGAGCTCATCATGGTATTTTTCATTTCGGGGATAAGATTCTACCGCCAAGAACCTCGATGAGGTAGAGGCCACGTTCCACTGTATTTTGGTGCTCGGGTCTTTAGAGCACCTTGGTTTTCTGTCAAACCCCGAGCAGTGTACGTCATGTTTGCAAGGCGGTATTCTTATAAGTGGCGGAGTTTGTGCCTGGTGCTCCTCACCTCCCACTTGCGGACAGTAGTGGCCTTGATGGTGATGTCTGTGGAGGGATCAGTCTACCTGCGATTACACAGCGAGCCGATTTAATTCACCATGTGTAGTCGCTACGCTGCGTGCATCACTGCTTCCTCGCACCTCTGGTGCCCAGGTCCCTTCAAATTCAATTTGGACAAGTATACTTTCATACATTACAATGGTCTATCACCTTGATTTTTGGCATCATGGATGAAATCATTATTTTTCGACCTTCGCGACATCTTTGTTGCTACCCGTACCACCTTGGCGAGAGGTGGTCGTGAGGGCCTTAATTTAACGGACCATAATCTCATATGAATAAATGCTATCTCTCGATTCGAATTTTGGGCTTGCCTCATCGTCCTTGACGCACCCCAGGCCTCTTTAGCTCACCTCGACAGTGGCGGTGCACCTGGCCATCCATTTGACTGGCTGACTTCTTTGGATCTTATTGCAGTGACTGCCCCCATTGCTCCTTCTCATCCGACTTCATCATATTGCTAAATACCTATGATGATGACATTCCGTGAGCTACCAGTAGCCCGAGGAGCGGCACTCGCCGTTAATTGTCGATCGAGCCCCATTGAGAATGATGTGACATTGGTTGGGAAGTTGTTAGTGAAAGTGGCTTTTATATTATGCCTTCTTTGTTATTTTGAAAGCAAGTCCATTTTTATTGTAGTTCAATGACTTGCTAATGGTTTTCTTTTGCTGATAATAATATAGTCATACCTTTATTTTCAATACATAAAAGTTCTGATTCTGATTTCATTACAGCTAATTTTGTTTAATGTAGCCTATAGTAGAAAATTTAAACATTACAGTGCATTTGTTGGGTTGGTTCTGCCTATCTAAGTGGATGACTAGTTGAATTTCTTTGTTTTCATGCTCTTTCTTCCACTTTGAACTAATCACACCGCCATTTATTTCTGGGTTTCATTGGTGAAAAGCATCGACCTCTAAACCGTACAAAGCCTAGCCTAGTACTTTTGACCACCTTTAATAGGTTAGGACCCCCCTAAATAAAAAGACCAATGAATCTTTCAAAAAAAAAAAGGAAAGAAAAGAAAATTTGGCATGCTTTGTCTTAGGCTTAGAGCAGTCAGGGGTTATAGGCGAAAAGTCTTTAAAGCAGTTGCCTATTATTTGGTTGGGAGCCACTGACTTTGTGTTCATTACACGGGTGAATAGGCAGAGCTTAACAAGTTGTAGGTGCTGGAGTCTCGAACTCATTAGAAGTCCGGGGTGAAACCTGAAGAGTTAGCGGTTGAAAAATCCTTATGACTTGATGCCCTAAGCCTTAATTGGTTGGGAGTCATCGGTGGATCCCCGCTACACGAACATCTATGAAGTCGATCCCTCAGCATTGCACCCCTACAATGCAAAACAAAGAGTTGTGGAACAAATGTGGGTCTCGATCTATTGAGGCTAGTTAGTCTGCAAGGTTTTGGCATATGCTAGGTTGGGGGGAAAGTGCAATTTGGCAACCTATTGTTGATAGCTAATCAAGATAACACTTAGGTTTTGGTGGAAGTTCCAGATTGGTGCTCTAGGAAAGGAGGCTCTTTTGATACTTATCTTTGCATAGCATTATGTCTCTCAAGATAGTTATTTGGCATTGTTTTTGGTGGCTCTTGCTGTTAGTTGGGCATTACTCCCCCCCGCCCCCTTTTTTTGTTTTTGGAAACAACAATTTTTGTGTACAGATATTTTCTATATTTTTTGTTTACTTTCTCTCTTCCATTACTAAGGGACTAGCAATGTGTCGGTTTGGGGGAGTGATTATTGCCCAAATAGTGTTATTTGTATCTGGTTTATTACAAGTTTTGAGCACTCTTTGCGTAATAATCAACCGACTAACTCCTTTTGACACATTAAGGTCCCGCTATGCTATTGATCGCTGTGGCAAATTTTGTAGTTTTTAAGAACCAATCATGCCAAAGTTTTTGAATCAGCTCAATCACGGAGAATCCAAGTTGAACTCAGAGCTATAGGTATGAAAGCGAAAGAAGAAAGCAGAGGAAAGGACCAGAAGCAACACCCTTACAATTTGCAAGGGTTGCAAAATTTCGCAGCCCCTACAAAATTTCGCAACCCCTACAAAATTCGTAGCCCCTGCGAAATTGGTTTGACTTTTTTTTCTTGTAATTTTTCTTGTTTTTCCTGAATTGGCCTTCATTTAATAGTAGACAATTCATATATTTTTCTAATTTTGCATAGTTAGGACTATATATAATCCCCAAGCCAGCTAATCAGAACGCATCATCTTGATCACACACAGCTTTTAGTGCCAAAGCCTTCGCATTCCCGCCTTTCCATTTTCCTTCACTTTCTCTCATTTTCTCGCCTGCCAAACAGCCTCTGAGGATGACAACTCAGAAGATGAGTGGCTAAAACCCCTTTATCCTTAAAAGGGAAGGCTACTGGACAAAGGATCTAAACTGATGGTTCTCATGTTTTTAATGCTTATGTTTACTGTCATTTATGTGTCTCCTTTTAACCCTAGGTTTAAATCCCTTAGACAATGGAATGACCAGTACTTGGCAATCTTTTAGGGTTCAGTGGATGCTTATTGCTAGATCCACTTGAGATTCGTTAGTTGCCATTTATGAGTCATTGGAAGATGGGTCAAGGAGATATGTCTTTAATGTTAGAGGCCATTAATGTTCAATAAATGCTGTCTTTCAAAAGGAGAACTAATAGGGGTCCAGGTTTTATAACTAAAGGAAGATCCGGTTCGGAGACTATAGGTCATCCTCCCCAACGCAAGGAAAAGGGCTCGAGAACCCCTCAATGACCTTTAGAACCCAAATCCAGTAGCCTGATACTTCAAGGAGACTTCTTTTACATTTTACTTCATTATATTTCCAGTTGTCAACCATCAAACCCCTTATTTTTGCCAAATCCCATAATCCAAGCCAAATTAATATTTCAACCCCACCGCAAGTCATTTGTGCGAAGAAAACCCATCCTCAGTTCAATCTTTATCACTATACTACAATAGAAATGCTACGGCAGTAGGAGGAAATAGGTATAAATTTTGTTGATTCCGGATACCCTACTGGACGCGAATCAAACCTTCGCCTTGGCGAACCCCCACAAAACTTTAGTACCTTCGGGGTTCGCCTGCACGAAGAGCCTCACCCAGCAGAACCCCCATCGTCTCTTCGCATGCCCTGCTCACTCGATGAAGGCCTCTTCGCCTAGGCAAACCCCTCATGACTGTTCAACTTTTAAGTGCTTTGCCTAAGCGAAGGCTTCGCCTGCCGGTTATTCTCGATTCCAGCAGTCGCCGTAGGCCAAGGTTCTTTTCTTCACGTCACACACAATTTGACCATCTTTTCCCTCCAAAAACTAGATACTTCCAAGCCACCCTCCCTCTTTCTCAATGGCCCCAAACAAAACAATCTCGGAGAAAAGGAAGAGAGCTAGCTCGAGTTTATGTGCATACCCACCTCTCCCTGACAATCCTGAGAAATTCATCACAAGAGAAGCCAAATCGTTGTACCACAAGCCCCTTTACAATAAGACTTTCGTCCCATAGCGTGGCATCCCGAACTCCAACGTATATTTCAACTTTGTGATCCAGAAAGGTATGTACCTGAGTACGCCACTGATAGCTTCAGCTTGTTAAAGAATTTCACCCAACCTCGTGGGGTCGATTGGTTCCATGGTCTACGACGAGGGAAGTGGTCGTATTTTAGCGGCTACCGCGATAAACCGATTCGCTGCTTCCGTAGGTATTAATCAACAAATTTATAACTCTAATACCATACTAGAGTAGCATAGCTACTATAGTATATGTTCTAGATCGCCCACAAAGACGGGTTTTCTTCATGAAAATGATCGAAAAATAAAGCTTATACTAAGATTTCATTTTCGATATTCGGGTTATGATAAAAGAGGGATTTTAGAGAGAAAATAAAAATAAAAATAAAGAAGAAAGTAAAATCAGGATAAAATGTAAAAAGAAGAAATTCCTTAGAGTTCCAGGTCACTAGGTTTGTGTGTTTCTACAAAGGAGGGTTTTCGGTCTTTTCCTTACATCGGGAGGATAAATATATAAATATCTCCCCAAATCGATTCTACTTAGCTATAATAACTTACCCTAAATAAATATCCTTGAAAAATGGTATTTGCTTCCCATTAATGGTCTTGGACAGTGAAGAGCATCTCCTTGACTCACCTTCCAATGGTCCATAAATGATAACTGACGAACATAACTAGATCTAGCAATAAGTATCTAATGAGCCCTGGAAGCTTACCAAATACTAACCATTCAAGGCGACTTGAAGGGATCGAACCTAGGATTTGAAGGTAATAAAAACATCACCTTGAATCGCCTTCCAATAACCCATAAATGATAACTAACGAACGTCAATGGATCTAGCACAAGAATCATAAACCCCTAAAAGCTTATCGGGCATGTGATCATTCAAGGTAACCGACAGCCGTCAAAAAGTGCTATTAACCCCCGTTTATTACAAGTTTTGAGTACTTTTTGTGTACTAATCAGCATAATTAACCCAATTAGCACATTAAGGTCCCGACTATGCTACTAATCGCATTTTGTGGCAAATTTTGCAGTTTTTACAAGCTATTTATGCCAAAATTGTTGAGTCAATCCAAGCACGAAGAATTCGAGTCAAACTCAAAGATTGCGCATCAAAGACCAAGGAAAGAAGAGCATAAAATGCCAGAAATGATTGTTAAGAAATTGGGCACCGCGAATGCCAGTAAATTTCGCAAATTTCGCAAGCTATAATTTTCGCAACTCGCGAATTTTCTCAAGTTGCACTATTCATCCCCGCAGAACACTGCCTATGTCTCCCCGCACTATTCACCATCCTCTGCGAGATTGACTCATTTTGTTCCCTTTTTGGTTTTCTTCCAAATTTGTCCCTTGTAATAGCTTTTAGTTTTGGTTTTTTGGTAATTTGTAAAGGGGTTTGACTATAAAAGCCCCAGACAAGCACTGTTAAAGATATATCTTCTCCATTAATAAAATCCTGGGCAGGAGTTTTTCCCGCTGTTTTTCTTTTCTCCCATTTTCTTTCCTTTTCTTTTACTTTCTAAGCACAAACAATTTTTCTTGAGGATGACAACCTGCTGGATGGGCTTACTAGGATCCACTTTTCCTCAAGAGGAGGTCATGGTGCTGTATTCGAGGCAACTAACGGTTCTCTGCTTTAACGCACGCATTTATGGGTATTTGTGTTCTATTTCTCAATCTAGGCTTAAATATCTTAAATGTACCTCGATGGACCAAGATTTGGCAATCTTTAGCGTCAAAGGGAGTTTATTGCCAGATCCACTAAGATTCATTACCGCTCTATTTGTCATCAGAGGGTAGATTTATGAGATACGATTCATCACGGGAGTATTTGTTTATAAATGTTGTTTTTCAAAATGGAAATTTTAAAGGTTTAGTTTTTAAAGCTAAATGAAGATCCTAATGGGAAATGATTATAGGTCATCCTCCCCAACGCGAAATGAACCCGAGACCTCTCTGGCCGCCTTAGGACTCAAACCAAGAGTCTAATGCTTCAAGGAGTCTTTTTCTTATTTTTTCTTCATTTACTACTCCAAAACCAATTAAGTACACTACTTATTTACCAAACCTAAAATCCAAATGAATCTTTTCACCCACTTAAGCTCACTGTAAGTCATTTGTACGAAGAAAACCCATCCCTGTGTTCAACCCTAGAGCCACTATACCGCAGTAGCTTTGCTACGGCAGTAGGAGTTTTAGGATATAAATTTTTTTATTTCAGACACCTACTGTGGCATGAATCAATAACCCGAAGGGATTAAAACCAATATTTCAAAAGAAACCATTAATGGTGGAAAATGCCTCCGTTAAAACATGGAAAACCCCCACCTTTTCATCCGATTACTCCAAGGAAACGGAGGGCTTAGCCGCTCCTCCTCTTCTCAGAGGCTATTTAGCTCGCAAGAAAGGGAAGAGAGAAAATAAGAGAAAAACGGAAGCTTCCTGTGTAAGCTTCCCAAATTCTATTACTGAATTTCTAATCTGTTGTCTGGGGTCTTTCAACCCATATATAGTTAATACAAATTACCAAAAAGTGCATAAGTTAACATTATTACACGAGGAAAGACTGGGAAAAAAAATCAAAAATCAAAAAGTCAAAGATACAGGAAAGTCCCAGAAATTTCATAGCACTCTCATGAATTTCAGTAACCCTCGGTGAAATTCGCAGCCGCAGTACGCAGGGCTTAAGTAAAATTCACAACCCTTACAAAATTGGCAAGGTAGCTACTCCATCTTCTGATTCATCTTATGCTTCTGCTTTTGCCTTCTTCTAGCTTCTGAAGCTCTAAACTGAAACTGTGCTCTTCATGCTTTGAGCTCAATTCCCACCTTTGAGATATATAGCCTCCAAAAACAACTAAACTTGCCACAAACATTGATTAGCAACCTTGCTAGGTACTTAATGTGCCTATTAGGCCAATTAGGCTAATTACTACACAAAAAGTGCTCAAAACATAGAGTGTTAAAGGTATAAAACAACACTTTTTGGGTAGTAATCATAAACATACTCGTGATAACCTTCGTGATGATGACAAAGGATTAATTTACAGTATTATTTCTCTATAACACCCCACTACCACCAGATTATGAGATCTCTCACAAGGGGGCAGGGTGTTTGGAAACGCCACTCTTCTACATTCGATGTGACGACATTTATTATGAAGGCCCTCAAGCCAGTGCCAAAGGTTTGGTATAACTTCCTCTATGCCACTCTCAAACCTAGCCTTCATCTATCCACTATGACCAGGGACAAGACGATCCTACTCTATGCAATCGTTCAAGGCATCAAATTTGACGTCGGCCATGTCATTGAGAGGGGGATCTTATAATCTACCCAAAGGCATTGTACCGGAGCCCTTATCCACCCCTCTCTGATCACCCAATTATACCGCAAAGTTGAGGTGCCGATGCAAGAGTCAGAGGAGAAATCCCACCATAAACTCCCGTTGCCGCTTCCCAAATTGAATGATGGAGCCCCGAATGACATAGAGGATGATGAAGAGGGAGAAGCCCCAGTAGCAGGACAGCAGGACAACGAGGATTTAGATGACGAAGAAGACACTATCGACCTTCCACCAACACTGCGAGAGAGTTGTCCAAACTCTTAATTCGACATGACACGCTGGCGGATCGAAAGTAGATGTAGGCTGACCGAGCGGAGCGCAACACGACCTAGATTGCCAACTTGATGCAATTCTACCACGGACATCAGCCGCCCGCCACAAATTTCATCTCCATTCCACCCCCGCTTACCTCCCGTTATCGAGTCGCCTAACCACCCTCAACAGATGACCGCTTTTTTCGATGAGGATCAACATGATATTTGAGGGGAGTTTCTTTTCACTCCCCATTTTATATTGCACTGAGGATAGTGTTGATTCTAAGTTTGGGGGTGTTTCTCATTACATAACTGACTTTGTTTGTTTTATTGATGCGACCCCAAGGCACCTAAAACACTTTAGTTATTTGCTTTGTGTGGATGTTTTATTTTGGATAATATTTGCTTTAGTTTTTCACTATTTTTAGATAACCTGGATGGTTGATTAGATTTTATAATATTTTGATGTGTTTGATTAGTTAGTTTTTAAATTGCATTGGGGGATGGGATTAATTCACTTGTTGGTATATTTCCTTTCTGAAGATATTTGATCGTTATTGCATATATTTCTTGTGTTGAATTATTGAAGTTTATTACTATACCATAAGTGATTCAACCAAATGCCACAGTGTAGAAAAATTTTGAAAAATTTGCAAAAAGTTCTGTTTTAGTTTTGTTTTATTTTGTTTTTGTGGGTCTGTTGTGAGATATTTGGAATGCCAATGATGATATCAAATTTTGTTGTTCTTGACATTTGAATAATGTGAGAGATAGTTGATCTAAAAGTCGAATAGGTTGACCATATAGTGGTACACTTAGCTATAGGTTTGCACAAAAATTAAGCACAAGTCTCTGATACCCTTGTTAGCCAATTATTCTTGATTAGAGAAAAATTAGAGAAATCATAACGTTTAGCTCTCATAAGATTTTAGAACTTGCTTAATTATAATTTGAGGTGAAATCCTAGGTATCACATATTTTGGGAAATGATATAGGCCATCCTTGGAATCGGTTGAGCCTTCTTAGCCTACCCGGTTATGCATTAGTCCATAGTCACCCTATTTGAACCGTAATAGCCATGTTCTATCTTGAAAACCAAGAATGAACACCCATATCCTTTTCTTTTTTTTCCTTCAATCAAGAACCTACATTTTACCCTTAACATGTCGCTTATAAAGCACAAATCATGAGGAGGACATGTAGTTTGGTGGGAATTTTGAATGAAGAGAGTGTGATCAGTACAAAATGTTAAGGAAGGGTTGTTTGATAAGAGCAAGAAAAGAAAAATAGTTAGAAAAAGTGAAAATAAGAAAAGAACTCAAGGAGGAGCAAATTTAACCTTGAGCTACTAAGTCTGTAGGGGTGTTTTAACACCTAATACTTCAAGGCTAACTGGTCTAGGAGTTATTGACCTAAAACTCGCTACATAAGGTAGGTAGAAAGCTTAAAGGGGTTGAATATTGCACTGCTCCATACCATGATGTTCATAAAAATCAAAAAAAAAATTCTTGGTGATTTTGAAGAAAGATAGAAACAAACAAGTTTCGGGGTAAGCAATATGAAAAGCACAATGATGCTAGTTGGGTTGGGTTTGAATGACTCAATTTGAGACATATTGAGATTTTAGAGGATGAAGCACAAGAATAAAAAGGAAAGTGTCCTTGAGTGTTTTTGGGTAAAATCTGAACCTAAATGACTTATTCAACTACCCTTTCACCCTAGCCACACATTACAAGCTTGAAAAGACCTATTTGATCTCGATAGTGTGTAATGCCTACAACAGTTTGAGAATGGTATGCCAAGCAAGCCTATAAAGTCTTAGTCCCTCAGGATTCATGGAAACTCTTGATGAGTGAGAGATCTTTCACATCATGCACTCTCCTAATTCATCTTAATTGCATTTGATTTAAAGAGGGTGAGACTGCACAAACTCACGCTAGAACCTTAATTTAGGTGCATTCAGCTTGTGGTCAGCTTATTAGTTTTAAAAGAACATTATCTTGAAACATTATTCATGTGTTAGAATGCATAATTCTTGAGGCAAAACATTGCAAAATTTACATCTCTACAGACTTACGTTTCATTTTTAATAAGTTAGGAAAATGAGTCTTTGTTTTTGCTTAAGGATAAGCAAAATGTTAAGTTTCGGGGTGTTGTTCGGTGTAAATCATACATGCATTTTGACTATGTTTTTCATGTATTTATATAACTCAAATGCTAAATTCACACCCTATTCATCAATATTACACTAATCCCCCATTCTGTAATGTTTTGTAAATGTTGAAGGAAAAAATCAAGCAAAGAAAGGGTTGAAAGACAAGAAGGCAGAAGTTGTGCTCGAAAGCATTGCTTCACCTAGGTGAGGGAACAGCTTCGCCTATGCAAAGCAGTTCGCCAAGGCGAAGGGGAGCTTTGTTGATACGAAGTTGAATGACTGCAAAAGACCACTCTCAGGTTCACCTAGGCAAAGGAGCAGCTTGCCTTGGGGAAGAGCTTCGCCTAGCCGAAGCTTGTCTTCATCAAGGCGAAGGAAGAATATGCCAGATGAAGACGCCTGTCTTCACCTAGGCAAAGAGCAACAAGCTGGAACAAAAATATTCCTATTTTTAGCCAAATCATTGGCCCATTTCCCAAGGGTATATATACTATACTTGTAATAGCTTTTAGGGAGAGAGAAAGATATAGAGGAGGCAAAACACTCCCATTTTCTAAGGTTTTCTCTCCAGGTTTAGTTTTTAGGGTTTTTACTTTTACTTGATCTTTAGTTGATTTTTTGAGCTAAATTGGAAGATCTAGCTGCTAGGGGATTCCTTGTAGTAGTGGAGCTAAGTTTTGGACGATTTTCATTACATATTTGTTTTGTATTCTTAAACTCTACTCTTTATCTTAATCTTTTAGTATTTTATTTGTTTCAAACAGAAATATTGGCTTCGAGGCTGCTACTATAATAATTTCCTTAGGCTGGTCAGTTGAAATGGGTGGTTGACTTATGGGTTTTATTGAAAGATTTTTGTGAATCTATGCTTGTTCTGAGGTTGTATGTATGTGGTTCTATGATTTTCCAGGTTTTTATCTAATTGTTGTATGCTAGAGGGTAAAGTTGAGACCTAAAGCTCAAGGGGTTCCAAAGTGACAGCTAGAAGTATCCCCTTAGGAATTGATTTTTACCTCTAATGTCCCACAATTGATAAAATCGAATTAACTTAATCAAAGAGATCTAAGAAACTAGGAGTGTCTAGTACTAGGTGGTGGATTTTATTAGGAGGGACATCATTCAACCTTATGTGAAGATCATATGGACCAAAAGGAGACTAATTGGAACATAACCCGGGTAATTTTATTGCATGGACTAAATGGAGACCAATAGGATTCCGAATGACTGATTTGCCTTAAAACCGGTATCACATTGTACCCTCTTTTACCTTTTAAAGACCTGTTCATTTAAACACATTTCATCTACCCATTTCTAATATGAATAATTAATATTCATTTAAAACATAAATATTTATGGGTATATGATAGCATGACCTAAACACATTCTTTGACATAAAAGAATATATATACATTCCTTAATTCAAATAGGGCCCATAACTATTCTTGAATAACGCATTTATACAAATTGGCATTCCATGCCTTTTTAAATACATTTACAAAATGATATTCTTAGAATTTACCTCTCTTTAAACACATTCCATGAATATCCAAAACAAAATGAGTCAAAACTATATTCTTCTCATGAAGACTTTTACATCATTGAATTCAATGCAAAATAGTTACAAAATATCATGAATGGAATGATATGCATGGGACGGAGATTGATTTATACTCCTCTCTATTTAATCTGACTTCACGCCAACGATCTTTGGTCTCCGCTTTCAACTGCACTGGGCAATGATTAAAATAACGCGCTTGCCATTTTCTATGCTTAGTGGTTCTATACAACTCGTTTTTATTTCAATTTAAATCAAATCATGCAATGTTTATAAAACAATGATTTTACATTTTTCACGACTAATGTAAAGATAATATATATATATATATATATATATATATATATATATATATATTCATTTCATTTAAGACCAATTACAATTCATTGGTCATTTCAAGTTATGCAATTTCATGCACTAAATCATCAATCATAAATCATGCACTTTTCAATCTCATTATCATTTTACCCTTTATCGAATTTAACTGAATCCTATGCTTTCTATGGCATAGATAATTTAATCACTCTAAGACAAATTCCGCTAGGCTATAAAGTCAAAGATATATATATATATATATATATATATATATATATATATATATATATATATATAGATGTATTGTATTGTATACTAGGTATTACTCAACCCAGACATAAACAATACCGAGGCATATTGTCCTCGCCGGGCTACTTGACATATGCTACAAACAATGCAAGATAATATTATTTTATATATATATATATATATATATATATATATATATATATATATATATATATATATATATATATATATATATATATATATATTCATTTCTTATTTATCTAATTACAATTATTAGCACATATCTCCGAACCTTACGACCTGGGAGTTGATTCGATCCGAACTGAATGGTGCGACCATATACTGGGACTCTTTACCTGAATTTTATTTTTTTAAAAGTCGAACGGGTACTTGTGGGTATGGCCCACATTTTATAACAGAATCAAAATATTATATACATATCAAAAGAACTACCACCGGAGTGGTATCCATCAAAATCTATACACATTTATCGAGTCCCATTTACAAATACAAAACTGCATTTCCTTTGCGACAAATCGAAGGCCAAACCCACTGAGTGAACCCCCACAAGATGTCACCAAAGGAAGATGCGGAAGTCTTCAGATGTCTTCTCCTGTACCTACACGGATTAAAACCCGTGCTAAGCTTTACGCTTAGTGGGAAACATATGTCTTATGCATATACACATTTAACGCATAAGCCAATAACATATAATATAATTTCCATGCATTTATATTATGAACTTATACAAGTACTTTTTCCATAACAGCCACGCCTTATTCTGGATCTCCGTAGGAGTTACAGAGTCATTCTTATGCGTAACTTATGCTTATAACAAACTTATGTTTATTCGGACTCAGAGGGATACGTAACTTATCCTTATTCGTAACTTATCCTTATAATGTACTTATGTTTTAACTGTGACCCGTAGGGAGTTACGTAACTTTATCCTTATTAAGAACTTATACTTATAATGCATTTATGTTTATTCCTAGACTCCCGTAGAGTTGGCGTAATCCTATTCCTTATGTGTATCTTATAATTTATTCGTATTTCTCAGATGCCGTACCGAGCTTATAATTATAAATGCACTTAGGTTCATCTGGGACTCGTAGAGCCACAGAGCCATGACATTGCAGATGCTCTATACACGTACCGGGTACTTATATCTATCTCAGATCTCCCATAGGAGTTTACAGAACTTATGCTTATATCGAGGTACCCTTAGGTACTACAGAACTTATACTTATACTACGGAGATTACACATGTTTGGCGGTACCCGTAGGTACTACAGAGACATTACGAACATCTACTGCATTGGCGGAACTTTATCCTTATATCTAAGTACCGTAGGTACTATCAGTTTATCCTTATCCGCAGCTTATACTGAAATAACCCGTAGGGGTACTACAAAAACTTATACTCGTACGTTCAGATTCTATACTTGTATTGCTGTAACTTAGACATGTATTTCGCATCTTACATGTCTTACAGAGCATATACTTATCTTAAGGATTCAGACAGATTACGAATATGTACTTGTCTTACTTGATCTTTATACAGCTTATTCTCGTACAAAAGTACTGCAGGTACTACTACGTATTTCTTATACGGAGGTACCCGTGAGGGTACCAATCGACCTATACTTATCTATTTGATACGTGGAGTACCAGAGGTACTCGCGTAACTCAGATTTATATTACCGATACTAAGTACTCGTAAGTACTACGTAACTTCAGACTTATTTTATCGATACGAGTACCCGTAGTACTACTAGACTTGGGTACTTGTTTTATCGATAATGAGAGTACCCATAGGTACTACTCGGACTTTATACTTGTTTTATCGATATTGAGAGCACTCAAAGAGGTACTACCGGACTTATACTGCTTAACCGATACGAGTGGCCCGCAGGTAACGTACTCCGGACTTCTATACTTATTTTAATGATATGGGAGTACCCGTAGGGTACCACTCGGACTTATACTTCTGTTTTATCGACACGCAGAGTACCAGAGGGTACCATCGAACTTAATCGATATTAGGAGTACCCGCAGTGGCCTGGCTGCAACTTAATCGATATTGTGAGTACCCATGTGTACTACTCGAACCTAATCGGGATACGAGTACCCATGTACCACAAAAACTTCTTAATCAAGCACAGGAGTACTTAATCAAATACGGGAGTACCCGCAGTACTACGTAACTTAATCGTATACAGGAGTACCCGTAGTACTACGCAATGTATACAGAGGCAATATCCAGATCTTTATTCTTATTCATTATTCTGAGTCTTATCATATAATCTGTCGATCGCTTAGACCGCAGCAATACTAATAAGTAGACACAACACAATAAGTACCCGAAGATACCAGACAGACTCGGCGCCAGAGCACAAAGCAGATTGGCCGAGTACTAAACAAGAGTGTCGAGCACTAATCGTATCAGGAGTGTCGCGGGCACTACCAGGACAGAGTGCCAGAAGATTCTAACAGAGTACCGGCATTAACTGGAGGCCGGAAAAGACTAATCAGAGTACCGGGCATTTCAATCAGAGGCCGAGCACTAATCGTATACCAAAGTACTAATCGTGAGTGCCAAGCACTAATCGGGAGTACCAGTATTAATCGTGACAGAGTGCTGTGGTCATTTAATAACCGGGTCTTAGGCGCTTTACGCTTATAAGGAGTTCGTAACTTAACGCCTTATAATGTGGGCATTCTTAGCCACATTATGTGTTCATGACATATTGTATTTCACGCTCATGGTCACGGCTATCATTATACTGTGATCATACGATGCTTCATGAACACAAATATACATATCAAGATTTCTATACTTTCCTTATTTCATGCCCTTACATACTGCAGATTTCTCATATACTCTATACTTATACAGAATACTTACATATCTCTCCTCTTGTGGCTTTCGACATCATTCATGTATTCTCGTTTCTATGAATCAACTTTACTTATAAATTGAATCATTCAACGGATCATCCAAACTCCGCTATGGCATTTTCATGCCAACTAGCCTGGGCTTTGTCGATTTACTTAGGACAAGCTTTGCACTACTCATTTTCTGTAGTGCCTTGACTCTATATTTGACACTGCTCTCAGACTCCTTTAAATTTAAGGTGCTAAGGGTTCTATTCAACCGAATCACCCAATTCGAAGCACCTAACTCAAGTTACGCCCAAAACAATTCGACTACTCTCATGATCAAAACTGATGCGTGAATCAGTTTCGCACACGGCCCCACTTTGAGTGAATTTTAAGACCACTTAGAGTCAGAATTTGACGATTCCTATTTCTATATGTTTGGTTTTCCTTGAAGTCTATTTTAACTAGAAACTTGAATAACTCAAATCAGATCAGAAATGAGAAAGTTATGGCTAAAATACGAAAACTGGTCGAAATAGGAAAAGCAGAACAAGGTGTACTGCATGTCTATCATGTGCCTAAAAAGACACGCTGGGTCAAAATGACTTAACCTAACATGTACCCGGTACATGTTCTGTAAAATGTACATGTCACCGAAAAGTGCCCAGAATGTAAAGCCACATTTTCCGATACTTTGCTACCCAATTCAACTCTATACTTCAAACACACATCAAAACCATTCCATATTTCTCTTGTAACCTCTTTTCTACTCAATTCCTCTTTCATTACATGTGTATCTTCAAAAATTTTCCATGAATGTCTCCCAAAACCATTCTAATATGGTTCATAACCCATACACAAACCAAACATGAAGATTAGTTAGGGTTTGTTCTAAACCCTAACTCAATTGCTTTCAATTAACTATGGCAACCCAAAAGGGAGGATTCCACTTATCTTGTTCCATACGTTTTACCAACCCCAAATTCAAGAAATCCAAGGTTAGAACAATTTAACAAAACTCCTAGATTTAAGACAAGTCATTAACCATACAAAACCCAGAATTCCATATTAAAAGTCATAGAATCCATACAATTCCATACTCAAGGTTGCCTATACCTTGGCTTATATGGCTTCTCTTCTTCTTCTCTTCCTCTTCCTCTTCTTTCTCTCTTTCTTCTCCCTCTCTATGGTTCTCCTCTTTCGAGACCAAATTGCCTTCAGATTTATCCCATGGGGTTTGTTAAGGCCATGTTCGCCTTTTAAATAAACCCATTTTGTTTTAAGTTTTCATAATTGCATTTTGTCCTATTTCTTTTATCTCTATTCCAACTTTCTATTTGCCTTTATTTCCATTTTTGGCCTCAAATCTTGTTAACTTATGACTTTAAGTCCTCTTTGGACAATTTACAATTTTATCCTTAAATCTGTAAATTTCCTGTCCTCATTTCCATAAAGGTCATTTTACTCAATGAAACATTCAAATTACGCTACAAAATTTAAATATGTCGAAACTACTAATAGCAGACATTTCGTGGTGTTTGTAATGGTCACTGCTATTATGTAATTTCATATGCACTAAATCATTCAAATCACAAATCATGAATTTTCTAATCTCATTATCATTTTACCCTTATCTAATTTAACCTATGCTTTTTGCATAGGATAACGAATCACTCTAAGACAAATTCCGCTAGTTACAGTTTCAAGATATATATATATATATATATATATATATATATATATATATATATATATAGAGTATATATATATATATATAGAGTATATATACTTAATTGGTGTACACTACCGATATTGTCCCGCTGGGCTACGGATTGATATGCCACAATAGTACGTTTGTTCGACTCTTATTGGTATACCAATTTATCCTTAACTCAAATTCTAATAGTTAACATTCTTTTAAGGGCTTTAAAATCATTCAATACAATTTACAATAGTATATATATACATTTGTATGCAAATAGAACATTTTTACATTCATGCAATTTTCTTATGCAAATTCGTTTCACAAGCAATTGTCTCAAATCCCTTAAAACAAATCATTTCAGCACAAATCAATATGCACTTTCTTGTCAATCATTTCCAAAATTAAAATCATTTCATAATTATTCAAATATTTTAGAAATAGAGAGAGAGTTTGAGAACAAACCAAAAATCGTTGCTTTGATTCCAATCTTCGGAATCTTGACTTCAATGCGGGTTTTCCTCCTTGTCAGGCCCTATTCCAATACAATGACAATTACATATTATTCGGTTATTCTAAGAGTTCTATTTTCAGTGGGAATTGGAATCATCTCATTTGGATAACCCAAACTCAAGTTACGGCATTTCATTGCCAAACTAGTCGATATGCCCAACTCACTGGATCACCCACTATTTTTTTATTTACGTACACTCCAAATTTGTAATGATTCCTTCACTCATTCAGTTTCATTGGCTCTACAAGTTTCTTCTCCAATCGAATCATCCAATTTAGACACCCAAACTCAAGTTATTATGATTTTAATGCCAAACTAGTCGACATATGCCCGCCATCGATCACCCACTGTGTTTTTCGATTTCTAGGATCTTAACTCCATAAATTGATAATGGTTTCTTCTACTCATTTGAAGCTATGTTTCTAAGGTTTCTTCTTCAATTGGAATCATCCACCTGGGATACCAAAACTCGTTATCAGATTTACATCCGCACTACTCTAATTTGCAAAGGATAATCAGATTATTCTTACACATACCCACTTCGACAGACATTTCGGCACTCAAAATAATTTCATACACTTCCTTCAAGTATACATATTACCCTATAATTCTATTTTACTCAAAATTTGAATTCACTCAATTTGGATGTGGTTGAAACTCAACTTATGGCCAAACACCATAACACCGCCAAAACAGAGCATACCCAAGTGAGCTAACACCGAACTCACCTTAAGCCCATATTCCTGAAGCCTTAAGAGCTACACTCGCTTCTCCGATCCCTTCTATAAATTTGTAGCCCTATCTCTTATGGTTCTTTAACAATTAGAATAACTTCATTTGGATGATTCTAACTTAACTTATAGCCAAAACAAGAACATAGGTTTTGAAAAATAATTTACAGCATTTCCTTTGAAAACCCAACATTTCCCTTTTACAAACATTACACAAAACCAATCCAACCAACAATACTCTTCAAAACTCAACCCAAAACAACCCCAAAAGTGGTTTAGCACCAATACAAACCCTTTTACTTGCTAGGGCTTTCCCAAAATCAAAATCACAAAAGATGAAGTTATTTGATTTCTTACCTTGAATCAATTCAAATCTTCTCTCAGAGGTTGCTTGATTTCTTTAGGAAGGAGAAATGGGAAAGATTGCCACCAAAAAACTTGATCTCTTGCCCTAGCTCCCCTTTTTCTCCCTTCTCTCCAAACGCTTTCTTTGCTCTCTAATGAGCTTTCGAGACCAAAATTGCCTCAAACCCTTATTTCTCAAGGCCTTGTTTGGCTCAATTAAAACCCATTTTTGGGTTAAGTTCTCCCAATTTACTATGTAGCCAAAATTTCATTTTATTTGCACTTCAAATCTCAATAATCACACTTAGACATATAACTTAGTCTTAAATGACCCTTAGGTCCTCATTTTCCTCCTTAAGCCTTATTTGGCTTTTCTCATTATTTCATTTCTCATTTTTTTCATTTTAGCACTTCAATTTACTTTTCCTTTCTTATTTAATTCTCTTTGGAATTTAAGTCCATTTTCATTAGACCCTTAGGTCCTTATTTCACAAATTCAAAATTTCCCCTTTTTCTCTTGGGTTAATTTCCGTGTCCGATCATTTAATCACTTAGCATATATCATTCAATCATATGCTCATTTTCGATCATATAATCATTTAACATTTTCATTTAATCATTTATCAATTTTTAAAAACTCTATTATTCGGGATGAGCACTTAAACATGTAATAAACTTTTATAAAAATTATAGGGTATTTTTGGGGCGTTACACACGTTATTTGACCTAGAAAGACCGAAAAACAAATAGGAATTAGGTGTGAGAAATTGAGGGGAGATTCAAAAGAATGAGCCTCATAAAGAGTTCCTTAGGTAAGTACGAGAATTTATTCACTTAATCGGTATCTTGTGGTTATAAGTCATAAACCCATCAATGGAGACAACCAGCCCTAGTGTTAATATTTAAAGTTTTCTCTCATTTCACTCCAAACATTTGTTAATTTTCAAAAATTATTTTTAGTTTAATTTAGTTTAATTTTAGTTAATCATCAATCCCAATCAGTCACATCTCTTAAATAGTGAAATTCTTTAATAGCATGGGTACTTAATCCCCACTTAAACCAATTTTTCCTCGTGGTCTGGAGCATTTGAGGTTTTTAATTGGAAGCCACTATATATCAGATCCAGGCACTTGTGGATTAAGTTGTTTTTACTTACAATTTTATATACACGCAAACAGCCAAACAAGTTTTTGATGCAAGGTTACCAAGGAAAGGGTTGTCCTTAACTATGTTATCCTTCAAAATACCAAGTTTGATGTGGCTAAAATCATTGAGGAAGCCATTGGGGACAATAGAGATGCAAGGAAGAATTTGAGCTACCCCTTTCTCATCTATCAGTTATGCAAGAATGCAGGGGTAGAGATCTCAAATCAAGAAGAATGGCTTCACCCCCATCAAGGCAATATTTATAAAGAAGAAAGGAAAATGAGCCTTGCCTAAACCTGAAGCTAATATAGACTTAGGAAATGAGTCTGCTAGTGAGGATGATGAGGAGCAGCCACCTCATGAAACTATACCCCATGATGAGGGTACATCATGATCAACTCCATTAGCTTATTGTTAAGGTAGATTCCTTTTGGGGCGAGCACCAAGAGTTTCAAGTGAGTTTCAATCAGCAATTAGAGGAGCTCATAACCTAAAATGCCACCATTTTGAGCAATCAGAAAATTGTTATAGCACAGCTAGCTCAGATCCTCTCCCTCCATGCCCTACCACCACCACCACCACATGGAGATCAGTGAGATGATCACATCTGATCATCAAGGGAATCCTCTTGTCTCTTAATTATTATTCTTTCATTGAGGACAATGTATCACTTGAGTTTAGGGGTGAGGGTTGTGGTTTGGTTGAATTTGAGTATGCTTAGATAACCCTTGTGATGTTTTAGCTGTTTTAGGTGTCAATTGTGTTTGTGTTTGCTGCGTGTTCTCATGCTTGCTTGTTTGTGTATGGTTTTTCTAGTTTAGTTAGGTTTGTTAGCTTTAGTAAGTTGTTTGCTTTTCTAGTGTCATTGCATGTGTCTAGTAATGTCTTAGGTTGTGTTTTGTTTGTTTGTGAGTCTGCATGTGGCCTTTATCTTTTGTTTTTAGTGTGTTTTAGTGTTAGAGAAGTGTTCTAAAGGCAATCGCCATTAGCACTTATTGTATGCACTACATATTATTTAATATGAAAGGCCTCTTCATTAATGCACTACATATTATTTAATCTGAAAGGCTTCTTCATTAATTTGATATTGATATAGATCTTTAATTGAATTAATGAAGTCCAATGTGATACATAAATATAGCACAAAGAAGTCGCGATGGGACTAAGACAATAATATTCCTATCATGTGCAATTATGTTAGTGTCTAATTATCCCTAGTCATAGGACAACAAGACTCAATGTTTTATCCAGATGTACTAGCACATATCATACCTTGATTGACTGCCAATAGATCTTACAAACCCGGATCGCGAGTTAACGTAGTTGACATGTGGATGCTTGCTAAGAGTAGCTAAATACATCGAAGACCTTTCATGAGACAATCATATGGATCATCTATTTAAATGTAAATGATTGTCTCATCATAGGAATGGTGCAAGTATCCTTACACTTGAGGTGCTCAAGGATATCTTGGATGTTGATTCTATACTTTGACCTCGATCCATGTCAGCTTCGGAGGTCGCTCTTGACAGATACTGATACTGAGGTAAGCTCAAGGTAATTGAGAATTAACAGAAGGATTCACCACTCCCAATAGAGGGAGGGTATATCTATGACCTCTTGTCGGAATCATTACTTAAGAATCTTTGGCCAAAGTGGAAATTGTTGGGTTCCTACTGGAGATTAAGCATACATACACAATGGAAAATTTTGAAATTTCGCCTTTTTCTAACCCGACCAAGGATCCATGTGATCCAATCAGATGATTCAGGGATAGAAGAATACCTTATTCTCGTTGGAAGATCATTGCTCCATGCACGTGTGCAAGGCTAAACTCTCCTTTGCTTAACCGAAAAGGCACAGCAGATCACTCCACCCTTTACAGTTATCCACACGAACGAGCCTTCTTCGGAAACCGAGAGAAACGAGTGTGCTAGCACCGGGTTGAGTCTCACGAAAACCCCTAGCCACCTCTCTCAATCAGAAATGAACAACCAATCCGTGATAGTAATCCCTTTGGGTTGAACACTTCAATTTTAGGCCCATGTTGCCCCTACGATCTTATGTGGCGACCCAGGTCCACATATCAACACACACCCCAGTCCCATTTAGCCCACTGATCATATGGTTCAGGGCATTATGACCACCCAAATTATGTGGATGTCAATATCTCGACATAACCTAATCCATAATAAATGTCGTAGTCCCTTTGTCTCACGATAACCTAATTGAACACAAGTCATGTAGCACCCCTTTTCGATCCAACTCGATTGGCGGGTCTAAACCGAATCCGGGATGCTTTGTTACCCCTATATCACTTTATCAAAATCATTTATCAAAAACACGTGGAAACGTTACATTTCAGTTGACATAAAAGCCCTTTCAAATATGAGGAAGCGTTTTTAAAGGGGTAAGCCCATTAACATTACATTTATACAAAGTATTGAAGCATTATAAAGGCATATCGTTTCTTTCAAAATGATTTACAAAATAGATGTTCAGAGTTCAAATTGTTTTTACAAAATATCCATGTTAAAAAAAATGGAGTGAATGCATATGTCGGAGCGTACTCCGCAAATCTTTCTCTATGACTCGACGCTCATCAATCTTACCTTTCATTCCTATTCAATCGGTACCTAAGCATAGATAACACTACAAGCTAGGCATTTTCATGCTTAGTGGTTCTATACAATTCCATTCTTTTCCGTTTCATTTAAGTCAACTATGCAATTTTTTACTAAACAAACTTTCAAATCTTTTTGAATGATCAATGTCAATGCCAATACATATACTTATTTCATATACAATCTTTTATGGCTCATTGATCATTCCAACATACACTTTCATATGCAATAAAATCATTTATAACTAAATAATGCATTTACAATGCTCTTTTCATTTCAATTTGCAATCATGCTTTTCAATTCCAATATGTCAACAATCTCAGCATCTAAGCTTCACTTATTGAATTCAATTTGTTTTCTGTGATAAAGGATAATGGAATCATCTGCACGGCCTCCGCCGGGTCAGCAGGTCAGATAAAACATTTGTTTTATAACACGTCGGCCCCGCAAATGACCGTTATTAAAAATCAATTGCGGAACACTATCGATAATGTCTCCGCTGGCCTGATCGAAGTGACACAACAAAACGTTTGCTTGTGCGAGACTACTAATTTTAATCATTATCGGGTACATCACATCCTTAATGCGAATTAAATGGTTAACATTCTATTAAGGGCGTTCAAATCCTTTATAGAAAAATATAGTACAATATGTACATTTGTATAAACAGTTCATTTTCAATACTCATGCAATTTTCATATGCAAACATTTCACAATCAATTGTCTCAAATCAATTAAAACAAATCGATATGCTTTTCTTATACATTTAGAAACAAAACATTTCAAAATCTTAAACGAGAATGTAGAGAAGATATAACAAACCACCTATATCTCTTTCTTGGCTGCCTTCAATCTCACCTGAGTTAGGTGATCCTCACCGGCCTCTAGCAAATCACACACATAACATTTAGTAAACTAGCACTACTCACACTTAACGAATATCGCCGAGGCGGCGAGGTACGATACGTTTTTCACTTAGTTTCATTCTTATTTGAATCCCCATTAGTCATTTATTAAGGTTCCTATACTATCAGTGTACGAATACGAGGTGTTCAGAAACAAAAATCCAAAAAAATTCTTGCTGTGAATGTATTACGCCGCTGCCAGTGGCATCGCTTACATCACACAGAAGCCACGCACAGAGCTTTGCTACGCCTAAGGTATCTAAGGTGCCATTTGAAGACTTCTACCACCGCAGTCAGGTATCCCACGCCCGGGCGTAGTCTATGCCTCCCGACAGGTTCCTACGTTGCAACGTAGGGAGCCCGTTGGCCTCAAATTTTCCAGCTTTTCCTCCTTTTGGCGATCTCCAAAAAAATCCTCAAAATCCCAAAACAAAACATGGGAATCACTCCCAATAACATCCTAATATCATCCTAAACCAACCATGAGCAAAACCCATGGATGGTTAGGGTTTTTCTAACCCAAACATCAAATACAACTTTCTGTGGCTCGTTCTTACCTCAAATCCCTTCAGACTTAAAGCCCCAAATTTCCTTTTCCCTTCTTCCTTCAGAAGATCTCGGAAATGGGATGGATTTTGCCCAAATCTCACTTCTTCCCAAACCCTAAGCTTTCCTCTCACTCCCTCTTCAAATACTTGCCACTAAATGAGCATTCTAAGACCAAACGTGGTCTAATATCACTTATCCATTATAAGGCCATGTTCGGGCTTCCTATTAAATCCCATTTTCCATTTTTCTCTCTACTTAAGGCTTACTAGTCTCCTTAGTTGCACATTCACTGGATATTTATTTCTACATTAAAGAATAAGTTTACTATTTTACCTTTTAGGTCCTCATTTTACAAATTCTTCCAATTCTGTCTTTTCACTTAGGTTTATTTCCGAAGTTCAATCAATTTCTCATTTTAGCATATCATTTAATCATATGCTCACATTCATTTCACTTCTCACAATTTATCAATTTTTTAAAAACCCAAGCTTTTACTAATTTATACTTGAATATATAATGTAATCTATTATACAAATTTATTTTTTGAGACATAAGTCATGGACTATGTCTCCCTTGTAAAGTTCAATCATGCAATTTTCTCGACCTCCATGTAAACTGATAATGCAAATGATATTAATAACCCCAATTAATTCATTTGAGCATGGCCATGCAATTTCCAGTCTCACATGTCGAGGAGCCCACGAAAATCTCTCTAAAATGAGGGACAAATCTCTTTCATCCACTCACGTCCCTCTACATGATTTATTCTATGTCCAATCATACCGATATCAATCTCTATTATAGATGATGTTGAATCACACAAAACATAAAGCTCCCAAGGACCTATGGTGGTGTTTCTGGTCAAGGACAAAAAGAATACATTATTACGATGTATAAGTATCATGACTTATAATTCATGTAGTATTTCTACGATGGGTCGATCCAAGATAATGTTCACCAACACGTACTTATGAGCTAATCCATTTATACGACGGATCGCATAACATGATCATCACCAAACTCCATACTAGTCTTAATTCACTATTGCTCCACCAATAATGAACAACCAAGGACAATTTAGAATAGTATTCCATTTGAAGTCAAGGGTTTTACTATCAAGTCACACACATGATGACCATAAGTGGAATCAACTATTCATAGAGTAAATCACCAAATTAGAAATGTAAGAGGATAATGAAAATGCCTCTTTATTATTGAAATATGAAAGTAATAACAATTACACTATTGCCTTAGGGCACATCACTAACAGAAATGCCATGATGAGTGTCTTCAAGTGCATAGTAGATGAGTAATGAACTGACAAAGGATCAAACATCACTGCGACTAGAGGTGGTGTAGCTACCTGGGAGGGTTACACATTGTCCTAGGTTTCAAACCTAGAGTGGAGTATAGAATGTCAGAAAGGACAAATCTGAAGCAGTATTTGCATATGGAAGGGTGAAGTGTAGCCGCACCACTAACCTTTCTAATAATCAGTCATGATGTGTTGCTAGATGTCGCTCATGACTTGCTTGATTCAATAGTTGAATCAAGTGGCCAACATAACTGGAACATAATGGGTCAGACACTTAGAAGTGTGTGGAGGTGATATGAAACGGATTTGGATGTGATCCAAATGTGAGGGAGTTTATTCTCAAGAATGGAATGTCACGGGATTAATAGAATCCCGGGTTCAAAAGCCCTCACTTAAAGAGATAACAAGCTTAGGCTTGTTCCTTGGCTTAGGGTCGTGAAGGAACACACCATAACGCATAGGGATGCATGTAGCCTATCATCACTTATGGTGAGGGGTATTTTGGTCATTTCATAAGTTAGGGTTTTTCTATAAAAGCAACATTATGGAAAACCCTAAGAGAGAGAAGTGGTGGTTGTGAGAACACACCAAGCCAAATTTTGTTCTCTCATTTTTTAAGAAGTGTTCTAAAGATTTTGAGAGACCCGGGTTTTGGCTCCCTCTTCGGATCGGGACTTGGCTAACACTAGGACCCTTTCCGAGACCGTCAGCTCCACTCTTTGTGTGGATACTGTTAGAGGCAAACCTAGGACTTGGTTCACTTTGGTCAAAGCTACCCCCAACCACTAGTTTGATTTTTTAAACCAACACAAGGTAATCCCGCACCCCTCTCTTTGGTCTAGAACCGAATTTGATGCCTCAAGGGGTCCTTGGATGGCTTTTTGTTGAGATTTTTTTTGTTTTCCACTGCTTTTGGCATGTGATGCCGCCCTCAATACCCTAACACTTAGTCCATTGAGTTGAGTTGGTGCCATGCTTGCCATGAATTGAACACATGAATTTTGAAATTCAAGGTTTTAAGGCCAATTATGGGATACATGAGTGTTTGTTTGATTTAGGATAATGTGCATGATTGGTGGTGGATGACTTAGTTGGTTTTCTCCCTCATTTATTAGGAATCCATTTCTTTTTTAAGCTTTCACACACATACACACTAGATTTCTCTTATACACCTTGTTTCCGGCCTCCTAAATTGAAATTGAATTCACCATGAGAGTTGTTAACTAGTTGAGTGATGAGACACCTCAAAAGAGGATTGCTAATGTGCCCCAAACCAAGAAAAGTGAAAAATAAAGAAACAAAAAAAAACATGAAAATGAGAAAAATAAAGAAAAAGACAATAGTATGAAATAAGTGAGTTTGCCTAATTGTAATAACGAGTACAGTTTAAGGAGCCTTTTTAAAGCCTAATGCCCTGAGCTAACTGGTAGGGATTCATTGACTTCACTGCCTGTTACATGGGACAAAAGATGGGTTATCTCATATAGTAGGTGCTTCGATGTTTAGTTGAGTGGTCGAGATGAAGTTCAAGAGGAACTTAATGTCCAGTGCCCTTAACCAACTAATTGGGAATCACCAATGGATCCCCACTATAGGGACACTTCTCTATACACTCTTCAAATTGCTTCCTACTTTTTAGTTCTTGTATTTTGAATAAGTTCACATCCTTTTCTTAATTAGCCTCTTTCAAAGGGTAAATTGAGTTTAAGTTTTGGGGTGTTGAAAACCTAGCCTATTTGAGATTTGACAAGGAAAAATTGCACATAGTCCCCTTAGGAAAGGCGATAGATGATAAGGGAGTAACCTCCTTTGTTCACCATACCAATTCATACCTTGTCCTTCAAAGATTATAAATGCTTTTGGATCTAAATTTTGGCTATTATGTTTTTACATATCTCATTCACTGTGTTCATGCTTAATTGTTGCTATGCACCTTGCTCAGCTCGGGTTTGTGTTGTCTTTGTGTTAGTGTTTAGTATAGGCATGTCTATCCTTTGCTTTGGGACAAGCAATGAAGTGAGTTTAGGGGTGTGATGAGCATTCAATATATTCATTACAAACCGAGGTTTTTAGTTGTTTTCAGTTATATTTCCTCATTTTTATAAGTGTTCTTGCACCAATTTGGTTCCTATTTGCATTTCAAGGTATAATCCAGGGGAGATGTGGCAAAAATGAGGCATTTTGAGGCGAGTTTGAGGCAAAAATAAGCAAAAAGGAAAACAAGGCAGAAAATCAATCTCACGTCGCGACATGGCTGATGCTCCATGAAAGACAAAACTCAACGTCGTGACGTACAAGCCCTCACGTCAAGACGTCTCCTACAAAATTGCTGAAGAATGAGCCCACACGTCACAATGTGACATCGTGACATCTCTTGTAAATTTGCTTAAGAACTCGCCTGCACGTCGCGGCGTGACATGGCGATGTCGCAAGATGGCCAGTGACCTAATGATTGCTTCCAGCCAAATTGTGCAAAAAGAGAAAGCCTACCTTGAGAGTATAAATAGAAAATGCCCTAATTTGGATGGGGGTGGTCCTGGGGAGTGTGACAAGGAGATATTAAGGATTATGGAAGACTTGAAGATTTGAAGAGAAGAAGATGAAGAATTAAAGATTATCACCTCATTAGAGTTTCTTCTACCCTCTTTATGTTTTCACTCCATTTTATGTTGTGATGTTCTAAATTTGTAGCCTAAGGTTTTGGTGTAGATTGCACATGAATCTTGTAATTGATTGTTGACCTTCTTCTTAATTGTCATATCGAATGTTATTTGTTTATTATTTCATCTTGTTCTTCATGCTTATTGAGAATTGATCACTATCAATATGATTTGTGACATGTTCCAAGACTTGAAAAGAGAGTAATAGGTTAGCCTTAGGTGAAATAACATAATCCTCCATAGACTAAAAATATTCATGGGTTTTGTGTGGTGATTATGGCTTTCTTGGGTTTAGTGCACTTCTGTATCTTGCCGAGTAGAAAGTTCAATATACCTAGATCTTAGAGAAGCGTGGGTTATCAAGAGAGATCCATAAATAAATCAATGTGGCTCACCATTTGCAAGAACTCCATATGATAAATTGAGTGAAGATCAATGTCAATTGCTTGAGGATTGTACAATTGAAGCCAAAGCACTAGTTCATTCATATATTTGTCTCATTCTCACTATTATTTAGATTTGAATTCAGAGTTATTCTCATTTGTTTAGATCAAATTTTCGTTAAAACATTCATTTAGATAAAGGAGGAATTTCCTAATTTCAGTACTTAACCGACCATTTACCTATGGGGGGTTTGACACTCATCTTCATTATATTACTTGTTAAACGATGCGTATACCTGCACTTTTCTAGTGTCCATTTTGCATATCATATTTGGAATTTAACATCTATCAAAACGGTATAACAATACAATAAATAACAAAGTTGTCAATATAACTATAACATACATAGTAATACTTCAAATTATCAAAGTAACTAACATTCAAAAGCACCTACCATACAATAAATAAGAAAGTTTGTAAATGTATCACAACAACTTCCAAATTACAATTACGTACAGTAATGTTGTTAGCGATCCAATAATGAAATATTTAAGCAATGCACATGCAATGTATTGTTTTTCCTCGTCATTGTCTACATGTCCATATTTGGAAGGGAATTTCGACGATGTTGCAGCTACTTTCGTTCTCTTCCATCTCGATGGATAAAGCACCCAAGCTCGTATTGCTTTATCGCAAGTCTTATAAACTTTTTATAGTCCACCTTTATAGAAAAACATCCTTCGTTGACATTAGAACTAAGAATCACAAACTCTATTTTTCCGACCAACAAAGACAACATAATAGTTGGCATCTTCTTTTCTGAAATGAGAACTAATCATTGTTAATCATACATTTTAGCTCCAAGAATAAGGCGGATCATAATATTAATTTCCTTAATCATGTATTATGGTACCATCAATATAATGTGATACACTAACTTGGAGTAAGGACCTAAAAATGGATTAAAGCTACTTTGAGTCTTTAATTGTAGTTGGTTTAGGAGTTTTTACTATGGTAATAGATGGAGCAGTTATGATAATAGATTTAGTATGTTATGGTAGTAATTTAGCTAAACTATGTATTATGTGGTTCAAATTGTATATCTATTGAATTATATACTACCTTAACTTTGAATAAGCACCTAAAAATGGATTAAACCTACTTAGTAGTCTTATTTGTAGTAGATTTAGAATCTTTTAGTACGGTAGTAGATTGAACAATTATGGTAGTAGATTCAGAATGTTATGATAGTAGTTTCACTAAACTATGTATTATATGCTTCAAATTGTATATCTAATTAACTTTTATTAAGCACCTAACAATGAATTAAACCTACTTAGAGGCCTCATTTGTAGTTGGTTTAGAAGTTTTTAGTATGGTAATAAATGGAACAGTTATGGTAGTAGATTCAGTATATTATGGTAATAGATTTAGTATGTTATGATAGTAGTTTAGCTAAACTATGCATTATGTTCTTCAAATTGTATATCTATTGAATGACATACTACCTTATCTTTGATTAAGCACCTAAAAATTGATTAAACCTACTTAGTGGCCTCATTTGTAGTTGGTTTAGAAGTTTTCACTATGGTAGTAGATGGAGCAGATATGGTAGTAGTTCAGTATATTATGGTAGATTCAGTATGTTATGATAGTGTTTAGCTCAACTATACATTATGCTATGTAAATGAGTTTTGTATTGAATGCATCTCATATCTTATATGGATTTATCATATAATAATGGAATTATAACTACTATTGGTCATAAATATACTGGTAGTGGTTGTAGTATATTACAATAGTATATTTGTCTATTATGATAGTAAATTACATATTCACCATTGACATTGTGGAACTTTGGTACAACAAAAACAAACATCATACCAAAAAAAAAATCAAATCAAATCAAATAAAAAGTAAATAAGAACCCTTACCAACTAAGAAGAAATACAAGATGGGAGGATGTGATCAAATAGGGAAAAACAAAACCAATAAGAAACACAAAAAAAACGTACCTTGCAATGAAGGAGGAAGAAGCCACGGAGGGAGGGGGATGAGTAAGGGACTGAGATAGGGAACACGAGGTTCGGGAGGGAGGGAGGGAGGGACGACGACAAGAGGACTGACCGACGGTCTTCTCTCTTCTTCGTCAATCCGTCAATCCCTGTTTTCCATTTTAAAAAAGAAATTAAGGTAGGATTAAATAAGGAGTATTTTGGGGGGTGGTTGTTTAATCTTTGACATTTTAATCAAACAATAAATACTTTTTCATTGCATGTAGTGACCCCTTTAAAACCCTTTCTTAGTCACTGATGTATAATAAGATTTCTATGAGTGTAAGAAACCTACTTTTTTCAATAAAAAACACCTACTTTCCCTATTCACCCTTCTCTGTGTATCTCGTATCAGGATGTAAAGTTTTTTCCATATATGCATGCAACTTTTCGATATTTTTCGATATTCACCCTTCGATATTTTAATCCATTCCGGAAATTAAAAACCAAGCATGCTCGTCTTGGATTCAAATTACAACATACCGCTAATTGCAATCTCTATCTCTTCCAAGCAGCATGTTATCAAACTATTCTTTGCTTTCAATTCGAATAAAAGACATGTAATCATCTAACAATCTACAATCTAAAGAAAGATGGAGAGAACGACTTATTCACGTGGTAAGTCTTCTGTTTTTGTTTTGTGTTTTTTGTCATTTTGGGTCAGGTTGATTTTTTTTTTTTTTTTTTTCATTTTGGGTCAGGTTGGATAACTTCAAATTTCATTAGAGTTCTGACTTGTGACAAACACTCATTGACATGGGTCCAATGTTGTTTAAACCGTAAAAAAGCAGTTCCTGCACATGTTTCTTGCCAATAGCATTTGCACATGGGAAAAGTAGGTTTCCTACCTCCATACAAAGGTATTTGTATCAAAAAAGCAAACTAGTAGTCATTACATGTTTTCCAAAAATAATTATAGTTTGATTTAAAAGTCAAAGATACCAAAAAAATCTCCAAACTACCCTCTATTATGGTAATAGATGGAACAATTATGATAATAACTGCAATATTTTATATTAATAGATTTAGTATATTATGATAATAGTTTATCAATTACCATAATATACTATAACTACTACCATTACTGCTCCATCTACTATCATAATAAAAGGCAATTTGGGATTTTTTTAGACATCTTCGACTCTTAAACCTATTTGAAGAGCATGTACTAACCACACTAGTTTGCTTTCTTTCTCACTTATGTACGAATATATTTGTATGGATTGAAGGAAACCTACTTTTCCCTTTTGCACATTCTTAGTAAACCTTTAACCCATGATCATTACCGAACAGTAAAAAGAAATGTTTCAGAACATCGAGCTTATCCCAATTTACGAGCCATCTTTATCCTTTTCCCATGATTAATTAAGGTTCTCTTTCGCAGGCGCGAGGGAGAGAGAGAAAGAGAGAGAGGAGTTACTTCAAATGGAAATATTAGGGAAGCATATAATCTTGAGCTACCACCCAGCCATATTCTGCAGGAAAATTTGGCGATGCATTCATAAAACGGGAATAAATGCTAATAATGTTGCCAAAAAGGATATCATACAAATGAATAAAATTCATTCGGACTTTTTCTCTGCCAAAACCAACTGCGAAGGAAAATTTCTGGCACGATTTGTACTCAGCTTTTGATCTCAATTCTGGCTGGTAAAGCACCTACAAATAAAAGCAACATTAGCATGCATTCTGAAGGATTAAATGATGCCAGAAACAATCTCCCGTTACGGCCAGCATTTGCTTCAAGATACAGGATACAACATACCCAGAGTTATTGTTCCATGGAAAATATCGCCTGTCACTGAAACATCTACTAGTAATACAGATCATATACCAAGCTCCTGGCAGCAACAAATGTCAACGGTCTGCAAAAATTACCAATGATAATATTTGTTATAAAACGTTCCAAAACTGAAATTCTGAATAACTAACAGATGCTACTTCCACAAAGTACCATGCATGGTCTTGTTCAATCAACTTGTTTCTCCTGGCTAAAGGATTTTAGACGTTCAATCAACTTCTCTTTCAGTGACTCCGGAATTTGTGAGATAAAAGATTGTTTTGCATCAGCAATAAATGCCTTCCTGCATTATAAAGTTAGCAAAGAAATAAGATAAGAGCTTCTATTAGATGCCAGAATGTTAATAAGAATAGATAATAAACAATTCATAATGCAAAATATTTATCCCTAAGATTTTTTCTTTTTTTTTTTTTGTGGTATGGGAAGAGGCGGTGTACACATAAGGCTATATGCAGTTGATGCTTATACTTAAACTCATCACTTGAGCATTATAAAACCTTTTACCAAACAATGGTTTTTTCTTTTAGGCTCGCTAATTTCTTTATATGAAACAACCCATATTACAAAGGTTGATTTTAGGCTTGCTAAGTTCTTTATCTGAAACAACCCATATTTCAATATCAAATATGCACCAAAAAAAGATACCTTGTAAAGTACACCAAATTCAGAGTGCAAACAGAGTAAGATAGTCATTCCAAAGTGTTACGTCATTCACCTCTTTTGATTAGTTTTCTTTTCTTTTCTTTTTATTCCTTTTTGGATAACTGAATGACCTCTTTTGATTAGTTTTCTTTTCTTTTGTTCTCTTTTATTCCTTTTTGGATAACTGAGGAACCTTCACCCCTTAAGAATCTCCATGGAGATTCAAACTCTGTAAAAATAACATATTATAGACAAAAAAAAAAATCATTTTTTATTCAGAAAAAATTGTCTTACTTAAGGGGGAAAGAAAAGGCAAACAAGCTTAGAGAAATCGAGCCTTCAGAGGAAAAAGAAATACAAGTCACTAAGCTCATAAGCCCACCATCACTATCTCCTTGGAAGACATTGAAAGAAATGAAAGGTTGGTTTGGAGGGACAAAGGTGGAATGTCTACAAAAATTGAGTTTATCTTTGATGATGATAAATTTTTCACAGGTATATTTTACTAGGGAGGCAAAACTATATGCTAAAATTTAATCAAAATGTTCATGTGGGCAATACCACAAACAGCTTCTATCACTTTGTACTGATCCTACATCACCAAATAGATGATGGTAGGATTTTGGAAAAGAGATGCTTAAATTGTGGTCCTACAAATTTTCAACTTCAACTTCACTCGAGCACTGGGGAATCAAATTGAATTTCTAAAGCTAAGATATACCTACAGCATCAAAATGACATGAGAGGAACTCAACTCCATTTAGGAACAAGAATCAAGATTACCTCCTTTTCAAATGAAAGTCCTTGCAAAAGATAAGATCACGTCATCTACTTAACTTTAATATCTAGCAAGTCACCAGCTGGCTTCACTCTGACTTGGCAATTTCCAACTAAAACATTTATGCAAGTTTCTTTTCTTTTAGTCTTCATATTAAATTACAATTTTTTTCTTTTAATTTCTAAATAATATTGTATTATTTAATTTATGGCTATTAGAACCATCCAAATGATTCCCAGAATTCCCTTCACAGATTTAACAGTCAGCTTAAGATCTATAGGCGACCTCACTCATTACCAAATCAAACCATTGCGTAGCCTATCCATAACGATCTTTGGCTTCGGAAAGCTAAGCCTTAGCTTCCTCCCTCCCCCTTTAGGCTCATAGCTCTAAGAACTTATAAGTGCATACTCTTCAATATTGGCAATTAAAACTCATCCATTACTCACTTATGTGCTCGGTGCATTAGTTAATCAAGATCGGAATGACTACTCATACAACTTAGGCGTCTGTAAGCAAGAACTCCAGAAAAAGAACCTTTCTAGAGTAATTGCCTTTTAGGACTTTCTTCATAGGATGTGTATAGTAGGCAGATGAATTAGGGAAATAAAAATATAAAACTAGAACATAACATGTAGTAAGTTTCATACGTTGTGATTCATACTGTAATAACTTGGCAATCAAGTTTCTGAATCAATGAGAAGCTATTACACTTTTGTGACATGCCTTATAAGTTATTCTAGAACAAGTTCCATCAAATATTCCAGATTCCACGTACACAACCCTTTTCAACTAGGAGAAAAACTATGGCCTCACCCATTACTGATGTAGTCTTACCTACCTAGATGGAAAGCTGCCCAAAGTGAACTGTTGCCCAAGGTAGTCTTACCTAGATGGAAAGCCCCCTAAAGTGAACTGTTGCCCAAGTTGTTCATAGCTTTAAAAATAAACATTTGTTTATGATTCCTGTTATATCTTTTAACTTTGTTATTAGGGTGGGAAACTTGTTATATATGCAGGAAGCTGACAGTTTGCATGGCCTAGTTATTTTCTACAGTAGATTATTAGAAATTTCAGCCTATATACTGCTCCAACAACTGAATGTATAAAACAAGGCATCTATTCCTAGACTGTGGCAGCCAGCAAAGCCGTTAAAGAAGTGAAACAAGGATGAGATGGAAGCACTTGTATGTCACCTACTCTCCTCAGGGAAGAGTCTTCCCTTAGAGAACCAGTAGTACAAGAACTACACATGGAAGGGGTAGAAAGTCATTTTGGGCATGACAAAAACAATCACCTGGAAGTTCCTTCCCATTGCCCTAGCTTAAAACAAGATATTACAAGGATCATCTTCTTTGCCCTAATTGCCAACTCTTCTCAATACTTTTTTCCTATTCTGTGTGCCCATTAGGAAGACCTTAGTATACACTATGCCCTAAGCTACCATAGACCTTCAGAGGTCATGATATTCATGGTATTGATCAATTCACAAGTATAAGTATGGTTTCCTTCCTTGTTCAAAGACATCAGATGCAGGCAGAATTGCTAAAATATTTTATCCAAGAAGCTATCGGCTTAAAATTGTTTGACTAAGACAACTGTTTCAAATAAAGATATAAGGTCTATGAGCTAGTTTTGGAAAATTCTATGGGGTTGGCCTAATACCAAACTTATCTTTAAGATAGATGGTGACCAGAGTTATCATGGGACCAATCACTAATCATCAGAGTTATTTCCAGACAACAATTTTGGACAGTTCGGAAAGAAATGAACTTGATTGTATTTTTGATAATGAGGAGCTGACAGTTTGCATGGCCTAGTTATTTTCTACAGTAGATTATTAGAAATATCATTAAGTAAAAAGAAGAAAAAACAAGAGAGACTCTAGAAGCTTGCCCACACGTATACAGGAAGTATACATAGGGAGACCACAAAACCTGTACAAAAGAGGGCTAAGACAAAAACATACCAGCCTAGCAACTAAGCTACAGCATACAAAAAAGAAAAGGTTTTTTTAGATGTCGGACCCCTAACTTTTTGGATTGGGTGATTTCTAGGTGAGGGTGGTCAGCCGTTTTTTCTGTTTTTCTTGTTGTTTTAAAGTTCTCATGCTTCATTTTGTATACCCTCTGTATGCATTGTACAGGCCTTTGGGCTTTTTAATAATAGAATTTTGTGCCTTTATCTATAAAAAATAATCATAATAATATGCTTAGCAAGTGAGCGTCCCAATGAGTTGTGGGAGCCCTTGCCCTTGAGTTCTTGTATTTTGTTGCAAGTTAATAAAATACGAGTTGGGGATTCCCCCGTACGTTCTTGTATTCTTGGGGTGCGGGGTGAGAAGGCTGGTTTAGTGGGTTCCCAAAAGCCGCACACACAAAGCAACTATTAGGCGTGTGATAGTTGGTATCATCACCCGGCTTGTAGGTAAACTAAACTATCTCACCATCACCTAACCAGACATGTCCTTTCCTATGAGTGTAGTTAGTCATTTCCTACAATCACCCTGTGATAACCACTGGGATGTTGTGATATGTATTCTCCATTATGTTCAAGGAACATCAGGCCAAGCTGTGTTGTATGAGCACAGAGATCATACCCAGATTGTTGGCTATAGTTATGCAGACTGGGCAGGCTCACCCACAGATAGATGCTCTACTTTTGGCAACGTGTGAACTCATATGACTAAAACATCTCCAAGAGTTAAGATTTGAGAAGGATGAACAGATGAAGCTAGCTTATGATAATCAAGACTACATATTACATCTAACCCAGTCTTTCAAGAGAGGACCAAGTACATTGAAGTGAATTGCCACTTCATCACAGAGAAGATTGCATCAAGATGCGTGACTATTAGTTTCATCAACTCAAATGACCAACTAACAAACATTTTCACTAAGTCTTTCAGAGGTCATAGAAATAAATATATTTGTGACAAGCTTGGTGCATATGACTTGTATACTCCAGCTGGAGGGGTAGTGTTAAGGATTAGTTTCCTAATAGGACTTGGATCCCTTATATTCCTCATCAATGAAATTCAAAAATTCCTTTTCTCGTAAACATTTATAAATCCCTATTTTCATCATAAGGAGTTTCCACACCAAGAATTTCATTTCTATTGTGTGCATCTATTTGTTTAACTCTCTTTTACCTCGATAAAAGAAAGAACCAGGCCCATTATTATGGAAGCTTGTACAAAGACAACTAGTTTGGCTCCATTTCATCATGCTATGGTTCAAAGCCCATACAATTATAGCTTCCAGAATGACTCCCTCCAAGTGTGTATGATTTTGTATCCAAACTTTTTGGTAAATAAAATAGAAGAGTATATAAAAAGGGAGGCATCAAAAGAGCACCCTAATATGTTCTCATAGACCATATATTAATTGGTTGGATATATTATAGGATAGGATAAGACATGGAATATTATATCTGATCCCATACTTGGTTAGTGAAAGGATAATGTTGAGATAAAAGGAATTCTTTGATTTTCATTAATTAATCAAAGGAGGTGTAACATACATATTTATAATTTAGTGTTAGGGCAAAAAAGGAAACTAAGTTAGAGTATAATTAGGAGACTAAAGATAGAAGGAAAAGAATCTTAAATGAATTAGGTGACTAAACCTTAACACTCCCCCTCAAACTGGAACATATAAGTCAAAAGCACCAAACTTGTCACATATATACTTTATCCTAGGATCTCTAAGAGACTTAGTGAAGATATCTCATAATGCATTATTGTGAAATGACAAAACTAAGATTCACGCATCCCAATGCAATCTTTCTTCTCTAATGTAAGTTTTAATCCACTTTGATGTATTTGGTCCTCTCATGGAAAACTGGGTTAGATGAAATATGCAAGGCGGCTTGATTGTCACATATAAGCTTCATCTGTTCATCCTTCCCAGATCTTAGCTCTTAGAGGAGATGCTTCAACCACAAAAGTTCACATGTTGCTAAGGTCATAGCTCGATACTACCTTCAACACTAGATCTAGCTACTACATCTTGTTTCTTACTCTTCCAGGATATTATGTTACCTCCAATAAACACAGAATACCCTGATGTAGAACGTCTATGTGTAAGGAGCCCGCCTCTAATCAAGATAACTATAGCCAACAACGCACCTCTCGCTCTCATACACACCCTCGACTCCGGCATTTCACATAACGGAGAATAATACGAATCGGCAAGATCTCAATGACTATCAAGGTAATCAGAGAACCACCAAATTACGCCACAAGAAAAGAAATGTCAAGTCGAGCCGATAGCCGAGATAGTTCACGACCATAGTTATTGAGACCCTTATCCGTAGGTGCCCCACTTCCGTACCACATTCATATTTCACATCATATTAGCTACAAGCCTTGCCAGTCAACATACCGTTGTTCTGTATATCCGTATACTCTCCAGAAATAAACTAATCCTAATTAGGACTAAGCTACCTCTCAATGCCTAGAAAATACTCTTCGCTCCCAAAGTCTTTGTCCGAAAGTACAAGGGTGTTGTTCGAGTTTCGATCATCCTAGTCACTTTCACCGTTATGACAATGTCAACCATAAACAATCGGCAATACACTGGTCTAATGGGGAGGTATATGATAAAAACCTGGACGGCCTATCGCGGCTTCGAATCATGCCAAACTCCTAAACCACAAAGCTAAACCGGCTAAACCAAGCTCAAGGAGACTGTTTCAGACAATAAAAAGAACGACGTAGCTGGCATACCAAACCAAACTCCCACTGAGCAACAAAACCAGGCGATTGCTCCATATATACCTCCTCGGCGAGATCACCATGAAATAAGGCATTCTTGATATCCAACTGAAAAGCGAATGCGATAATACAAAACAAGGTAGAGAAGCAAGAGAATACAGGCAATCTTGGCCACCCGAGAAAATGTATCATAATAGTCCGGTTTAGCACAAGCTGAGAATAACCTTTATAAACAACGTTTGTCACCCACGCACAGTCCCACCATTGTATAAACTCAACGACAACCAACAGGAGACTTGCTAGGAGGAAGAGTGACAAGCTCTCATGTGTCATTGAAGTAAAGAGCATCCATTTCCTTAGTCATTGCTTGTTTCCAGCTCGGATGAGAGAGAGCCTCACTAGTGCTTTTAGGGGTAAAGACAGAAGACAAGGTGGAAACAAAGATAAAGTAGAGTAAAGATAAACGAAGATAGCTTAGAAAATTATAAACAGGATGCGAGTTACAAGTAGAACGAGTACCTTTCCGAATGGCAATAGGTAGATCATCGAGCGGCTATGGAACAGGAGCAGGAGATGACAGTGGCATAGAAGATGAATCAACAAGAGGCCCTGTCAGAGGACGAGGACGGCTAGCGTGAACCTGAAGTGGTCGAGTCACGGCATCCATAAGTAGAAAAGGAAAATCTTGAGATAGTAAGACAAGAGGAACATGTAAAACATCCGAAACATGAGGACGCTCTACAGTACATAAGAAAGAGGAATCCTCAAAGAAAGTGACATCAGCAGAGATGAAGTACCGATTTGTGACAGTAGAATAAAATCTATAACCCTTTTGAAGTCGAGAATAACCCAAGAAGACACACTTAGTTGCTTTGACAGAGAGCTTGTCTTGCCCAAGAGTAAGAATAAGAACAAAACAGACACAACCAAAGACACAAGGAGGAAGGCAAAAGAGAGGTGGATTAGGAAAAAATATAGAATGAGGGATCTGATCATGTAAAACGGAGGATGGCATACGATTAATCAAATAACATGTAGCTAAGATAGCATCCCCCTAAAAACGTTGAAGAACCTTATGATGGAATAAGAAAAGTGAGTTGCTCAACTAGTGATTCCATTTTCGAGCTCAACCACGATTCTCACAGGAGTGTAAGCACAAGAGGACTGACGAAGAATCCCATGTATGACAAAAAGAGAGAATGATGCAAAGATATTCTTGCATTATCACTGTAGGATATGAATAGAAGTATTAATCGAGTTCAAACTTCTCAAAGATGAACTTCCGAAATTAGAAAATAGCACGAGTTTTCAATAAGTACATCGAGAATAATCGTCTATAAAAGTAACAAAATGTCGAGCCTAAGAGTGAAGACTCTGGCCCAGAAAGGACAAACATTCTGGTGTGGACAAGCTCAGAAAAGGAGACTTTGTCACATTGATCTAGGTGCTTTGGGAATGAAGGGTTGAATATGTTTCCCGAGCTAACATGACTCACTCGATTTAAGGACAAACTAGAGAAAAGCAAAGGAACCATTTTGCAAGGCACGGAAAAAGAGTGTATGATGACCAAGGCAGCGTGAATAAGGAGAGAAGTATCCTTAGAAGTGCAAGCGATGGAAGATGATGAAGAGATGAGTTGGGATGAAAAGGCCTAAGACTCACGTCTATGCCCAGGAAATCGTCAGTCAAGTCAGTATGACGAGTTATGAAAGGTAATCAGCTTGATTAAGATCACTTGAGTCACCTTGCAGGTAAAATCAAATTTAAGGAGAATCGGGGCCTCAAGAAGCAGAAAGTAAGGGGTAGAAGGAAGAGAGGGCATGCCCTAGCAGATTCCTTTAGCATTTGTAATTTGAAGAGATCAATTAGCTAAGAAAAGTAACCATGCAGGTAAAGAAAAGTAAAGTGAAAAGAAAAAATGTCCTTAATATTGGAAAGATGACAAGCTCAGGAGTCCAGAATCGAGTCCCCGAAGGAATGCTTTGAAGAAGACAAACTAAAGGCGTTACCGATGGAGCATGGCTTATGCGGTCACGATTTGGATGCTTTAGTGCAATGAGAGACGCATTTAATTTCTCGATGTAAAAACAACGAATCTGACAAAATAGGAAGAAAAGATTGAACCTTGAAACATATAATGAAACCATAACTATGAGGGATCTGAAGGATGAAACTCGGCTAGGAAGCCAACAACTCAAGGAAAATCCACATTGAATGTATCAGTTGGGTGTCGGAAAAATCAAAAATCAGAAGAAAGAATGAATTATCGAACACAAAAGAGAGAAAAAAGTGCAATTGCAGGCTTCGGACAAGGGAACCAATGGGGCTAAGGAAGCTCGTTGGAGAGGGACAACCCAAGTGGGAGAGCGCGTTCTTGGAAAGTTGGCCAGCTCCCGAACGCGCGCATGGTGGCGATCGTGGTCCAGGTATGTCTTTACCGTGGCTCATTATTTGTCGAGGGGTCTCTTCTGAGCGGTGAATCGAGAGGCAGATCACGATGGTGGTCGTCGGGCGAATGAAGTTGTTGGAAATCTCGCCATAAAAATTGCCGGAGCCAAAGTTCCTGTGTGGAGGTGACTTAAACCGGCGACACAACTCTTGATGAGTTGTGGAAGTGACTGCCTTGAAAAACCTTCCTAACCCAAGTGATCTTCACAGCAAGCTCGATACCATCATTGAGGGAAGAAAACGAACTCTCTGATTTTCATTAATCAATCAAAGGAGGTGTAACATACATATTTATACTCTAATGTTAAGGCAAAAAAGGAAACTAAGTTAGAGTCTAATTAGGAGATTAAAGAGAGAAGGAAAAGAAGCATAAATGGATCAGGAGACTAAACCTTAACAGATAAATTATGTATTTTTTTATAGGCAAAAGAAGAAATATATTATAGAGAAGAAAAAGTAAGCAGCGACCTTAGAAACGTGTGCGGAAGTATACAAAGGGAGCTGACAAATCCCATGTGAACAAGAGAGGCTAAAAACAAAAACTTACTAGCCCACCAAACAAGCTAAAGAATACACAAAAGGCATCTTACAAAAGCAGAATCCATATCAGGAATCATGGTAGTCCAAGCACAAAGGGACCTTGAGAAGAAAGACTTCAACCTATCAAAAGAAAAACATTCATCTTCAAATACAACTTTGTTGTTCTCTATCGAGATTGCCTGATAACCACCTTGAGAGGAGTTGCTTTCGCCACATTTTTTGTTTCTTTTTTTCTTCAAAAGGGAGCGAGAACCCGACCAAAAAATTAGTTCCCTCACAAGAGGGGGACAAACCAGCCCACATAGAAAGAAAACAAGGTTGTCCATAAGCCCCAAATCTTTGGGCAATGGATTAAAAGGTGTTCAAGTACTTCTTCCACCTACCCACAAAAAGGACACCTACTAGCACGGGAAAAGTCTCTTTTCTTTAACTGATCCATAGTCAAAATCTTTCCCCACAAAATCTCCCACACAAAAAACCCCACTTTCGTAGGAACAATTGAATTCCATATCATCTTGACTGGCACCAACTGTTGTCTCCCTCCTTCCAAGAGATCAAAACTAGACTTAACAGTGAAAATACCATCCTTTGTCTCCTACCATCTAAGCCTATCACTGGAATGGAATCTTAAGGTTTTGGAATTAACAATACACATGAATCCTCTGAACCTCTTCCATCTCCCAATCATTAAAAAGCCTTTCAAAATTGAAGTTCCACCCTCCTCCTGACCCCATGCCTTCCCAAAGCTCTACCACCTTTGCCCCTTTAGAAGCAATTGCTTCATAAGAGAAGGGGAAAGAAGAGCATAATGAGACCTCTATGCACCAAGCATCCTCCCAAAATATGACTTTGCACCCATCACCAACCTCCAATGAGCAGTTTTGCAGTAGTTGAGTCGCTTCCTTGCAAATATCCTTCCAAAGACCAACCCCATAGTTTCCTCTAGGAGTGTTAGAGAACCAGCCCCCATCCTCCTTACCATCCTTCAAGCTAATAATAACCCTCCAAACATAATTCTCCTCCTCTATGAATCTCCAATTCCATTTTCCCAACAGCGCCTTGTTGAAGTTGGAAAGGTTGTGAATACCAAGACCACCCTTCTCTTTATTTAAGCAAATAGTACCCCAATTGATCAAGTGAATCTTCCTCTCAAGATTGCCCCTCCCCAAGAATAAATTATGTTATCCAATCACTTTTCCTATTCTATGTTCAAGCAAACACAGGATAAGATAAATAGTGAGATGTTTTGTCCATCCTCTTTTTATGTATCCACATGATTCAATATAGGATGTGCTGACCTATGACTAAATGTGAAATATATATTATTATCGTGATATAATAAATTATTTTATCAATTTTAGATTTTTATAAAAATTTTTTTTTTTTTGAGGTAAATAAATCCATTAAAACACAAAAGGAGCCAAAAGGAACCTAATAGTATACAAGAAATATACTGAAACAACAATCAGATAAAAAAGCATGGTGGACAAAAAACTACCAACCCAAAACTAAACTCTTAAATATCAACAAAAGATTTTTGGTCAAACAAAAACCCGCTTCAAACTAATATCATAAAAGTCCAGACCTATATAACACAAAATTTCAGCCTATGCAAGGAGAAGGTGACGTTTTTTTTTTAATGCAACAGAAAAATAATATTATATTAAAAAGAAGATAAGATTACAAAGTGAAGAAGAGGCTTCTCTTCTGCCAAAGATAGAACTTTCAATCCAAAGTTAGCTAATAATCATAATTAGCCCAATCAAGTCAGTAAAACCTAAAGAGAAACCCTCGAGCGCCCTTAAAATGTTCCAATAAAAGATGCAATAAAAGTAAAATAGATCCCACACCTCCCTTTCAACTCTCTCTTTGTTGGAAAATTCTATTTCTTCTGCCAAAACAAACTATACCAAAGAGAGATACAATCTCTATAAAGTTTTCTGGCTCTAGAGGACCCTTTCCAAATCTTCTAAAAGCAATGATAAATGTATTCTATGATCCTTGGAGAAACCCATGCTATTCTAGAAAGGTTGAAGGTTTGCAGCTTATAACCACATAGTGAAAGGACACGAATGTGTTGGGCATCAATGAATTTCCATCTCCCTTACAAAGGATACCATCGGGATTTGAGGAATCTATAAGGTCGTCTCAATTGTAGCAAATCATTGGTGTTTACCTTCCTATGAGCTACCAACCAAGCAAAGGCCTTAACCTTAAAGGTCTTTCGAACCCATATAAATCTCTCTAAATTTGGTGAAACAAAAAGGGAGTAGGAGGCATGATAAAGCCAAGAAAAAGATTTCAGACAAAGAAATTCACATGTAATGATAACACCAACCTCTTTGAATCCGTTTTGTAGAAGGATAGGACAGATAGAACCAAGAGGTAGCTGAAAAGCCTTCTAGAAGTGTTCAAATATTTTAAATATTTTTAAAAGCCTCTAGAAGGCGTTTTAAATATTTTAACCATGAACATTGTTAAACATAAGAGAAATTTCATTTCGGGCCAATATCCTCAGCATATTATATCCCTTGGAGGTAGATTCATAATCTTTGTGGTGATATGCATGTCCTATCTAATGGGATATGATATCTTATGATATACTTGTCTTATCATATCCTATCCTGCAAACCAGTCGTTGCCATAGGATAAGATAAGTGTTAAACAAAAATGTTTGAACATGTTGGACATGATAAGAGCATAAATGATGCAAAAAGATTACTTTTGGTTAAGTTTCAGCCAACACGTTACAAAGCATGCAGAAAGATGTCATATATACCATGATCCAAGAGCACAACTTCTAACACAGGACTTCTTTTTTTATTATTATTAGAGGCTGACCTTTGTGGAATGATGATTATATGTGTGTGTGTTCTTTTTGACAAGGATTGAAAGCAGCTATTCTTGAAAACTTGCCCACATACAAACAAATCTTTTTCCTTTTCTGGAACTGCATCACAACACTCGTGTCCACAGTACGGGAGGTTGAGCATGCTATAACACTAAAATTCCAAATTCAAGATTTAGAAATTTATTTATTAAAAAAAATAGAGCATGTTAGTAGTGTTAATATGTTTCAATGAACTTTGAACAATTTGAATGATTTATTAGTTCCACTGAAATGGAACTCCAAAACAATCTTGGTCTTGCATCAATTTTGAATATTAGCCTGATTTGAAATACAGTCCCATGAAAAATGTAGGCTGTATACCACGTATAACTTTTGCATAAGAAAACATGTATTTGAATTTTGAATACAAAGAAATTTCATAATGTCGTGTAAAAACATATAAGGACTTACTTTGATTCATTGTTGATTGGAGGGTCTCCTGATTTACGAGCGCATAACTTCTTCCTTGAATGCATGAAAACATAAAGTCTATCTGTCCAACCACAAGATTGCAATACCGAAGAAGCTTCCTTCTTGAGACTGAGACATACACGAGCCATGTATATAAAGAAAGATGTTGAAGAGTCAATAGATAGGAATTACTTCGGAAGGATAAAAAGAATAACCAGTCTTAAGGCTAATACAAGGATACAATATGTTGTCAGACAAGACAATCTGAGACATTGAATGCATAAAATAGCAGCATAGATATGAAAGAAGAAAGTATCTTAGCAAATAATATGGAAATAACCATCAAGTACATAGAACATCAATTAAAATGCAAAAGCCCCAATATGTCAAGAAATATCAGTTTATGTCACATTGTCCTCAGCAAATTAAATCTATGGTTTGTTGAATAGTTTTCTGAAAAACAAGGTATTGGATTATTATTTTGAGGAGGCTTGTTCATGAGAAAAGAGATACCAAGTACTTCATACAACTTAAAGAACCAAAGATAATATTAAAAAAGATCTTAAGCCCAAGCTGACAACCAAAACCTAGGCCAAAATGACACAAAAACCAGCTGAAAAGAGAAAATGCCTCTCAAGAAGGTAGAAATGCTCTCTTAAGAACTTAAAGGACAAATTTACTCATTTAGCCTAGAAGTCAACCTCCAAAGCTGACATATGCACTACAGAAGAAAAATGAACAACCTGAGAGGAGATAAGATCATTTATGGCCCATAAGAAAGGACATCTCCAAAAGCAATGAGAAACCAAGGTTGCCTAATTAGTAACCACCTGATGGGAGCCCCTTTCACACCTCAACATTGGACATCCCCATACTTAAGTTTCCCTTAGTTCAATTAATATAGCCAAAAACTCCACCTTGACAGCATACTGGAGAGTTGGAATTACCAAACAGCCATCACAAAAACTTCATCCACCCCAATGAAGGTGCAATCCAGATACACATAGTCTTACTTGTCACACCATAAAATGAATAAACCCAAGCTGAAATGAAGAGATACAGAAGACACAGATCTTTGTCCCAAAGCTCAAACAGAAGAAAAATGAACTTATATATGCTACCATACTTTTGTTTTCTTTTTTTCTTTTTTTTATAACAATACAAAAGAGAAATAGAAACAGAATTATCATGCATATCTAGCTTTAATCAAATGATACCACCAAAGGCATTGCCACATGCACCTCCTCATATATCATCCACCCTCATCTCACCCACTACATTAATTTTTATTACCTTACCAGAGAGATTAAGGCAATGATAGACATTACCTTACCAGAGTTCTCTCTTTGTCACTTCAACTAGGAAAAACATCATCAGTATTTTAGTAATCTACATCATACAACCATAAGCAGACTACCCTATTATAGAACTAGTTATTAAATCTCAACCATGTCATGTTCCATGAGCTTCGTGAGTGGGCAACTATGATTCCTGATGTGAATCTTTCCTTTCTAAGAGGAGTGTTGGGTTTTATGTAGCTTGTGCGGTGGGCTGTTTTGTTTTATGTCTTTGTTTTCTTTTGTGCCATTTCTGACCCCTTTGTATACTTCTAGTGTACTCTTTGGGGTGCCTGGTTGCGGCTCACCCCTTTTTAATATATGGTCTTCTTTACCTATCAAAAAAAAAAAAATAAGACAAGCATGTAGCATTGAAGGCTTTATGAAGAATATAGAAAAAAAAAACAAAGTTAATGCATAGTTAGGGCAACTTTAGTTCCAGTTTGCACCAATATCCAACTTAACAGAAGATAAATCAGAAAGGAACATTTTAGAAGCATTAGAAGCCAGGCATAGCATACCCATCTTTGAATTCTTCAACTTTCGCTAGAGAATTAGCATCTTGTGCAAGTAAAATGCATGAACCCTCATCCTGTGATTTTCTCTTAGCCACTGAAATATCAGGGGGGCATTTGACACCACCATTATGCACTTCATGGAAGTCAGACCTTCCTTCTGCAGTCATCCTGCTCTTCACTTCATATGAATCCACTTTTCCCGAATTGCCATTGATATTCCTAAGTTTTTCATTTTCATTTGCAGATACAAAGCCATTAATGCTATCAGCAGCACCAACTCTTCTCTTTCTATCAAAACCATTTTTGTTTGCTAGAGATGATGCATCTTTCTCACTTTTATCCAGAAAATCCTCATTCTTTTTCAATATTTGATTCTTGTGAACATCAACTTTTCCATTACCAGCTGCAAGAACTCTCTTGGGGACAGATTTTCCAAAGCTATTGGGTTTAATTTGTAGGGTAGAAGGCACCTTATCAAGCTTAGATATAGCGGAGGTATCCATTCCAGAAGATTTCTCGACATGTTGTTTTGTATGCCTTGGTTCCACTGAAAGAGCAGTCCTTACAATTTTAGATGTATCATTGCCATTGCAATCTTGATTCTTTCCATTATGGGAGGAAAAAGCTTTGCTGGGGAGTGGAATCCTTGCATTAGTACGAGAAAAGAAAAGAATGTAAACCTTCTCTGACAAAACCCCCTGCAGGGTTGAAAGTGAAACAAAGGAATCGTTGCAGCAATACCACCGACCCATTGCGTCCTATATGCACACAAGTGAAACCAAAAATCAGAAAGAAAATGATAAAGCAGTTGTCAAACCTAAGAGTACCAAAAGCAAGAGTAGAGAACAGAACAGGACAAGTGAAGAGACCTTGATATATGCATAATAGTGCCCTGACTCAGCTGAGTAGCCTGAATGCACAATAGTAGCAAAAAGGTTATACTCTGGATGTGAATCCTGCCATAGACAGTACCAAAAAGGAAAAAGGTAAAGAGCCATACATAAGGAAAACGAAAAAGGTAAAGAGCCGTACATAAGGATAAAAAACAAGTATACCATAGAAATGCCCTGACAACTAGAGTGGAACTGTAAGTTCCCTCACAAGAAACTGATTAATATTCGGGGAAGCAATGCTTGAGATTGGCGTAGTATATCAAATTCTTTGTGTTAAGCATGATATTCATATTAAACCCAAATCCTACGAACTTGAGCTTTTAGGTGAGTTGGTCGTTTAACATGGTATTAGAGCTTGGTTTGGCAAGAGGTCCTGGGTTCAAGCCACCTCTTTGCACTTTGAATATTTTATCCACATTTGTATATTTGAAAGTCCATAATGAACTTTGTTGTTCGTTTGACTCTCCACCTGCGTTGGTATGGGGCCGCATGCACATGAGGAAGGGTGTTAAGAAGCATGATATTCATATTAAACCCAAATCCTACAAGCTTAGGCTTTTAGGAGAGTTGGTCGTTTAACACTTTGTAAAATAGAAAAAAAAAATTGTTTCATAGGTTTTGTGAAATAGAATAAATCAGCTAAATTTACAAATGAAGCACACATCCATAACCTTCTCTTCCATGCTATTTAAATGCATGTGGCAACGTCTACAGATACCAGCCAAACTAACCATAGAACAACAGAACAAAAAGAAAAAGCAGTGTCATATCCATTTCACTTTTCAGAAAGAAGTGCAACTGACTTGAATCTGGTACCTTCTATTGAGTCACAAAAATTAACCTTTTAGATGCCACCTTGCTGTCTTCCTGTTACTAAACTCCCTTCTCATTTTACTAAATTCCAGGCACCTACATCTTTTACCTTTTGGCCACATATAATGGTCTAGTCTCCACTAGGGTACCTCATAACAACGTTTTTAAAGGCGAAAGCATAACACGAGGCATGTTCATGTTTGTGAAGCGAGGCGTAAGCTTTTTGTGATCACATATATAATTTAATAAATATTTTATAATATATTAAAAATAAAATAAAATAGCATAAAACTACTTCTATATAATAAAATAGCATGTTTTTATAAGCTTTTCAAAAAAAACACTTATATTTTTATAAAATAAAATGTACAATTAATGTTAAAATTAGTATTCTTATTTTGCCAAAATAATTTATTATTATATTTTAATTTTGTTTCTAAAAACAAGTTACCAAAAATCTTAATTATAATAGAATATTAAAAAATATTTTGAATACTAAAAAGTCTTAATTTTAAGTTTTACCAAAAAATATTTTATAATTCTCACAAAAAAATCTTAATACTAAAATGTTTAAATTAGAAAATAAGTTATCAAAAATCTTAATTTTTATAAAGTACTAAAAAATATTTTGAATTCTAAAAAATCTTAATTTTGGGAAGATAATACTAAAAAAATATTTTATATATTTTTAATCATTTTTTATATTTATATTTATTGATTTTTAAAATAAATCTACAAGAGTAAAGATACTACTTTATTTTTAATATTTTAATATTTATATTAATGTTTTTAAAAATAAATTAGAAAGAATTTTTTGAGAATATCATTTAATAATTTTTTATTTGAGAAATTTGACGTTCCTTTTTAACTTAATAAAGGTTTTTTTTTCTGACATAACGGTTTTTTATGTATTCCTACTTTTTTACAAATTCTAAATACAAAAAAATTTAATATGAAGAAGAGGAGGGGGAAGGCTCGACTTACATAAAACAATCATTCAATTTCAAAAAATATATCGACAGCAGGGATGGGAAATAAAGTCAACCAAAGAAAGGGGAGACATTCCTACCTGTGTTGTGAAGGTCGAGATACAGAAAGGAGAGCAGCGAGATTGCCAACGCCAGAGAAGTGATGACGGAAGAAAGGTAGGGTTTTTGTTTATTTCAAACGAGTTAGGGTTTGATTTGAAGATAGTTAGGGGGTTTTTGTTTGTTTCAAATGAGTTAGGGTTTTAGGCGCTCACATCTGCCAATAAGGCATAAAAAGCGTAAAAAGCTTACACCTTTTACGCCTCTATAACGCCTAAACTAAGAAGGCTTACGCCTTCTGTGTCTTGCGTTTTTTTTGGGACACCTCGGGGCTTATTTAAGGCGCCTCGCCTTGAGGCACACCTGGAAAACGCCTTTAAAAACACTGGCTCATAATTAAAAATAAAAAGCAAAATTTTAGAAAAAATAAAAATAAAAAAGAAGAAAATAGGGATAGGGGGTGGGGGTGGGGGTGGAAGTGTAACACCACAAACTTCAATATTCACCCCTTTGTAATTTACTTTGATTTAATTTTTAAAAAAATCAACTGATAGAAGGCCTAAACTAGTAAATCAATCCTTGGGACATAGAAGTGATTAAATGGTGACGACAAAAATGTAGAGTTGTATTAATCTAAATCAGGTGTAAAAAGCTGAAATTCTCCTGTACCCATCTGAGATAGAACACTAGAGAAGAACAGTTTTTACCATCAAGTTCATCATTATGAGGAACAATATTTGAAACTATCAATTCTTTTCCAATCAACTAAAATTTTTAGATCTAATATTAAAAATCTCAAATATGATAGAGAAAAAAAATATTCTATCATACAAACAAGGGTTATTCTCAATCATAGACGTGCTTTAAAATTATAAAGGTTCTTTGGCCCAAAGTGGATACTATCCACACAATTGAAAGCAGATTATTATAAATGATATTGAAAATAATCTCCAACCATGATGTGGGTCTCTAATTTCAAGGTACGTCAATTTGTTTGGCCTCCACAATCCCATGTCCACGAAGAGCACATAGTGTCTACATGGCAAGTAATTATGACATCTCACATCACATAGGAAAAAAAATTCACATTATATATTGGATTCAAAGATTGCCTATCTATTTGGCACTACAATCCTATGACACACAATGAGGAAGTCGTGTTTACATGGGAGAATGATTTCGATATCTCATATCAATACTGTTATAGCATATATCTACTTGTATCGATTTAGTAACTATTGGAAACTTGTCATATAAAGTTGTATCCCCATTAGAAATGTTGGAATTGGCTTTTGTGTGTATATATATATATATATATATATATATATATATATATATATATATATATATATATATATATATATATATATATATATATATATATATATTCAAAATGAATCAATAAGAACATCAAGAATTTTTTCCTCTAATTATATGCTTGATTTCTACACATGGTATCAAAGCCACACAGGGCTTGGATTGAGAAAAGAGTCTTATACGGTTCTCGGAGGTACTATGGAGACCATGAGGGTGTTTTAAAACACCCATTACAGAACAGAGTGCGACACCGCCAACTGAGGAGCGCCCGATACCACTTAGACAAGTTGAGCCACCAAGTCTAGTGGCCGGAACCCTAGATGGTGACTCTCACACGCCCATCTTGCGTTTCGGCACTGTGTTGCACACACCGCACATGGGGTGCGCATGGAGAGTCCGACCTCCTTCCAGTGAACCTTTGCATGTGGTGTGTCTCGGGAAGTCAATTGGTGTGGTTTGTGAACAGATTCAGAAGTGTTTTGGAGATTTATGAGGCTTTTTGTTGGATCAAGGTTTCCTGCAAGCTCACAATCGATTTGGTTTCTGAAGGTGTCCTTTTGCCCTAATCTCTTATCTTTGACTTCATAATGAGTAGTTCATATTTTTTACAGAAGATAAGAAGCCTGTTTCAACGCCTGAAGTGGTCCCGATGATGTCTTAAAATCACAGAAAACAAACTAACTAGTCTCAATTACTCGGATTGGAGTAAAACAATCCACCTCTACTTACGAGTATTCGTATGGCCAGTCATCTTGATAAGGACCCTCCTACGGATGATTCCAAAGATTGATGGGTACGGAGGGATGATCAGATCTCTTCCTCTGAAATTCATAATTTCATTGACGGTAAAATTATACCTCATTAATCCTTTGTGAGTATGTTAGGGCTTAATGGAATAATATTTGCGATTTGTGTATTCGAACAAGGGAATATTTCTCGCATATTCATATGTATGTAGAGCCTTTTATCGCACTGAGAAACAAGATCAGTCCCTCACGAAACTCTTCATGGACTATAAGAAGACATATGAGAAACTGAATACACTACTACAATTTAGTCCATATGTTAAGGTTCAGCAGACTCAACGAGAAAAGATGGCAGTGATGGGTTTTCTCGTCGCACTCCATTCAGAGTATGATTCTATTAAGGCACATATTCTAGCCAGCCCTGAGATCTCATCCTTCCAAGAAACATTCAATAGGATACTCCACACAAAGACCTCCTCATGTACTCCTCCTTCTACCCAGATGAGCAATGCCCTTGTTGGTCGGAACAGTGGTGAGTTAGAAACACAACAATACAGAAATAGTGGTCCAAGCAGTAACTCTAAAGGGACAAACTCTGGAGGGGTTGTTTGTTACCACTACCATAAGCCTGGGCATGTGATATGAGGCGTAGAGGCAAAGTCGAGCTCGAGAGACTCGATCTGCTCATGTAGCTTCCATGTCGCGACATCGAATCATTCGATTCAGTTCCGATGCGAATTAGCTAGGTTCCACTTGTATCATGAATCATTGAAGTCTCCATCTACTCTAATTATTGCTATTGCTGAGTCAGGTAACCTGAATAAATGTCTTGTCTCCTCTTCGTCCTCCAAATGGGTCATTGATTCCAGAGCCACAGATCACATGACAGGTAATTCTAGCCTATTCTCTACCTTTCAGTCACATCCTTCAACTCCCTCTGCCAATCTGGTAGATGGGTCATAGTCATGTGTTCTTAGGTCAGACACAATTTTTCCCACTCCATCTATTCCTCTGTCATCCATCTTGAATTTACCTAATTTCTCTTTTAATCTGGTCTCTGTGAGCAAGTTAACTCGAACACTTATATGTTATATCTCATTTTTCCCTAGTTTTTGTCTCTTTCAGGATTTTATGACAAAGCATATTATCGGTAAAGGACGTGAGTCTGGGGGTCTCTACATTCTTGATCATACGATGCAGGGACATCGCTTGTTGCGGAGTTCTTCACCATGCATTTGAAGCATTGTCGATTGGGCCATCCCTCTCTTCCCTTGTTGAAAAAGTTATGTCCGCAATTTTCAAGTCTATCGTCATTAGAGTGTGAGTCTTGTCAATTCACAAAGCATCATCGTCTTCATTCTAGTCCTAGAGTCAATAAATGAGCTAGTGCTCCATTTGAATTAGTCCATTCAAATGTGTGGGGTCCATGTCCAGTTCTGTCCCCAACTGGGTTTCGATACTTTGCTACTTTTGTTGATGATTATTCACGAACCACTTGGCTATATCTAATGAAAAACCGTTCTAAGTTATTTTCTCATTTTCGTGCCTTTTATGTTGAGATACACACTCAATTTCATGTTTCTGTTCAAAGTTTGAGAAGTGATAATGCTAAGGAATATGTCTCAGAACAATTTCAGTCATTCATGCTTCAAAATGGCATCCTTCATCAGACCTCATGTGTCGATACTCCTTCTCAGAATAGCGTGGCTAAGAGGAAGAATAGACAACTCCTTGAAACTGCCAAAGCTCTATTATTTCAAATGTAGGTGCCCAAGCATTTTTGGGTCGATGTTGTTTCCACCGCTTGTTTTTTGATTAACCGGATGTCTTCCTCAGTCTTGAATTGGGACACTCCATATCACATCCTTTTTCCAAATAAACCCTTATTTCCCAATGAGCCTCAAGTATTTAGGTGTACTTGTTTTGTTCGGGATGTTTGTCCGCATATGTGATCCTAAGTCATTGAAGTGTATCTTCCTTGGTTACTCTCGAGTTCAGAAGGGATATAGGTGTTATTATCCTAGTCTTCGTAGGTACTTGGTTTCTGCTAATGTCACCTTTCTTGAGAATACTCCTTTTTCTCAAGACCCCGTCTTCTTAGTCGAGGGGAGGATGATTTGCTCGTTTATATCTTGCCTGCGACTCTGCTACGTCACTGCTTTCGGGTAGAGCACTCCCCCATCACTCGAGGTCTACACTCGAAACCACCCCCTAGTCTCGAGCCCTCCACCAGTTGCTTTGACATCAGATCCAGTTTTCAATGATGATCTTCTTATTGCTCTCCGTAAAGGTAAACGTCAATGTGCTCATCCAATTTCCTTGTTTTGCTCTCATGACCATTTGTCTTCATAGTCTTGTTCTTTTATTACATCATGGGCTCCTATTTCGTTTGCCTAACAAGGTTTTGAAGCCACTTGCTCGTACTGCCCAGTATAGTCGCATGGGGAGATGGATGCTATGTGACAATGGTACTTGGGACCTGGTTCGTTTACTTGCTAGGAAGAAAGTCATTGGTTGTCGTTAGGTGTTTACAGTGAAGGTTAATCTCAATGGATCCATTGCTCGGTTGAAAGCCCGCCTTGTTGCTAAAGGATATGCCCAGACCTATGACGTGGACTATTCCAACACTTATTCCTCTGTTGCTAAGATGACATCTGTTCTACTTTTTATTTCCCTGGCTGCCACTTATAATTGGGATCTCCACCAACTTGATATTAAAAATGTCTTTCTTCATAGCGACCTTTAGGAGGAGGTGTATATGGAGCAACCTCCAGGGTTTGTTGCTCAAGGGGAGATAGGGAGGGTTTGTTGTCTTCAGAAGTCTTTGTACGATTTGAAACAGAGTCCACGTGCATGGTTTGGTAAATTCAGCCAAGCCGTTGAGGAATTTGGCAAGAAAAAGAGTAAATCTAACCACTTTGTCTTCTATAGGAACTCTAATTCGGGTATCATCCTGTTGGTAGTGTATGAGGATGATATTGTTATCATTGAGAGTGACTCTTAAGTCCTTTCTTCAAAGTCAATTCTATTCAAAGGACTTAGGGATGCTAAGATACTTCTTGGGCATTGAAGTTATACAAAGCAAACATGGAATCTTAACACATCTCGAAATATGTGCTTAATCTGTACGAGGCGGAAAGTTGGGGTAAAAGCGAGTGCGAGTTCTCTATGGTTGGGAATAACGCCTCTCAAGAAGGCGAAAACATTTGAGAATCGAGAGATATGAGCTAGTTGAAAAGATGGAGTACCTTCTGATCACTCGTCCTAATATTGCCCTCGGTCAGTGTTGTAAGCGATCAAATGTCTTCTCCAATGATTGATCATTGAAGCGTTGTAAAATAGATTCTATGTTACTTAGAAAGGGCCGGGACATGGTATTGTATCTGATGTCATGGGCATAATAGACTTGAGTGTTTCATGGATCTTGATTAGGTAGGATCCTAAGAGGACATAGGAGTCCACTTTAGGAGTCTTGTGTGTTTTGTTGGAGGGAATCTGATGCCGTGGAAAAATAAGAAAGCGAGTATTGTCTCCCGATCTAGTCTTGATGCGAATATGAAGCGATGCTTCACGATACGTACATGTGAGATCATGTGGCTTCATCAAATCTTGATAGAAGTCGGCATTGAGACACCAATCCCAACAAAACTCTAGTGTGACAACCAGGTTGTCCTTCATATTGCTTCATATCCGGTATTCCATGAACGGACTAAGCATATTAAGTACGATTGTCGTTCGTTCGTGAAAATCTGGCTGGCTTGATTTCTATAGGATATGTATTTAGAGAACAAATGGGTGATATCTTCACAAAAGCCCTAAGTGGGGATCGGGTTAGTTATCAAGTGTAACGAGTTGAAATATTGATTAATATCATGCTTTAACTTGAGGGAGTGTTATGGCATGTCTACTTTTCGTATCTGATTTGTAACCTATTAGGAAACTTGTCATATAGAGTTGTAATCTATTAAGAAGGTTAGATTGGCTTTTGTATATATATATATATATATATGCACAATGAATCAATAAAAACATCAAGGGATTCTTTCCTCCAATTCTTTCTTCTTGATTTCTACAAATACAAACATGCATATATATATATATATATAGGTTTCTCTTAATTGTGTAGATGCATTGTAACATCGTGAGAGCTCACTGGGCCAGAGCAAACAATATCTACATGGTAGGGAGTAGATCATAATATTTAGGACTATAAGTGCTCAAAGATTAGGGTAAATTAGGGCTTGATCAAGTTTAAGAAATGGGTTTGTTTGGTAAAGTTTAAGCGGTAAATAAGCTAATATAACAGATGATTTAGGATTTGTTGGTCATGCCAATATCTTTTTCCAACTTAAATTGTTATGGGTAGTTCTTCTGTTCTGGTTCAAAAATTGGGTTCTAGTCATAGAAAAGGAACAATGAAATGGGAAGAATTGATAAGAAAGAGAAAACTACTTGCATCACATCAGTAATCTAAAGAACTACAACTTTGATCCTTAGGTATCACACTTAGAGTTAGCTTTATATCATATCTTTTGATAGGCAATAAGAAACTATATGCATATGAAGGTATGATAGGCAATATGCAAATATATACATATAAAAGTATGTAAAGCGCATGAAGCAAAGGTACTACAAAATACATTCAGTGTATAAATTTGACGCTAAAAAACAAGTGAAATTAGCTTTTTGTCATTCAATCCTTTACACTATCCAAAGTTGCTAAAATGTCAGCCATAATGGTGCCAATCCTAATAAAATAAGAAAATTAATTTAACAACAAATCCTAGCAAAGAAACCAATTAATGTAAAATTTTCCTAACCAAGATTAGAGCTTAGATTCTTTGAATATGTTGAGAAATTCTTGAATAAACTAAGAAAAGCAATTTAACAACAAATCCTAGCAAAGAAACCAACTGATGTAAAAATGTCCTAACCAAGCTTAGAGGTTAGATTATTTGAATATGTTGAGAAATTCTTGGCAAAGCTTGACAAGCTCTCACCCAGACATACTTTTTAGTGGACTTGGAAACAAAACATAACATTTCCCATGCAGCTAACAAAGCTTTTGTCTTACTGGTTCAAGATTCAAGCCCCTTGAGGCACACTGTTTAACAAACAAGGGCTTTTCCCATGGTAATCAATAGCCAAGTATTAAACCACCCACTTTTTTGGTCTAGTTACTATATTGGGTTGTTTTAATGATTCTTTTACTAAGTAGTTTATTCAGTTATGCATCATGATATTGGATCACATTCTGATTTAAATCATAATGTGTTTTACACAACTTAGACCTAACCCTAGAGTATACCACATTTTAGAACATTGAGCATTAAGTTAGCTCTGAATCTGAAAATATTCTTCCCTTCTATAAACTCCACAAAACTTTTTGCACAGCAGACGTTTAACATTACATTCTTAATAAACTACATTTTCAAAGAAAATATATTAAAAGTCGGTGAAAAAGGTACACAAACTACACATAGAGAACACAAAATACCATCCAAACACAAGCAAATGGAAAGAGAAACAACAAACCAACATCAAATACATAAGACTTCACCCTAAAGCCTCACAGAATTAAGAACATGGAAAAGTTTTGAAACAATTAAGAACTCCACTAGACTTATAGGTGCAGAAAATACTAAGATCATTATCATATCATGGTAAGCACTCAAAACTGGCAGGGGAAGGTTTAGTCATCAAGGCAGAAATTTTAGCTCTTTTAGAGGGATTGCTACAAACAAGTGCTCTTAGCCTTTGTAACAAAACATGTGTTAGTATCAAAAAGTTGTAATCCTTCTCACAAATTACAACATAATCAAGTAAAAGAATACTCATACTTCACAAGGATAAAATTAAAACAAAAGTTGAACCCTAGAGACCACTTGGCCTCTTTGTTCAACTACCGTTGTTGATCTTTAAATAAAGAGGGGGACAATGTTTTGAGGTGCATTCTGTAGGAGATTATTTGCCCTTTGAGGAGAGTTAAGTCACTTTTCCTTGCATAGTTGGGGGTAGTACTCTACTGATGTAAGGGTATCCTTGGTTTCTCACAGTTTTCCTCCATCTCTTTTGATCAATTTTTTTCAAGTTCAGAAGGATTCATTTGTTTCTTCTAAATTCAATTCAATTAGTATGATTGTTTCTGTCATATTTTTTAAGAGAGTGAGTGAGTGAGAGAGAGAAATGAAGAAAATATTTCATGCCAAAAATGTGGACAAGGGAAAAATTGGCCAATCTGTGAGTTTCTTTGTACTAGAACAACCTGTATAACGATATTTTGGAAATTTGTCGCATGCCTGGTTAGTATTAGCTTTGTTATGGTTTGTCACGTGTAAGGATTGAGACAAATCACATTATGAATTTAGGAAGCCATATTTCTGAAAAACTCTTAAAGTTATCACTAATTCCTCATAATTATGAATTTGGTAGGTAATATACCAACTTTCACATGCCAAGTCAGTATACTTTGTTATGGTTTGTCACATATAAGGATCGAGACAAATCACATTCCGAATTTAGGAAGCCATATTTCTAGACAAATCACATTCTGAATTTAGGAAGCCATATTTCTGAAAATTTCTTAATGTTATCACCAATTCCTCATAATTATGAATTTGGTAACTTACATTGAAATCAGTCCTCAAGTATTTATGAAGTGCTGTACTAATCAAAAAGAAAGAATCGGTGATGTGCTCCCAAAGAAAGCCCCAAATACAAAAGAGGGCAGGTTCCCACCTTGTACCCCAACACTACAATGAGCTTTGCCATATTAGCAACTTCCCTAGTTGAAATTAATTTGCTTTTTCTCCAAGCTGATTTTCAATCCCAAAATAGCCTCAACCACACAAGAGTCCAAATCAGATATTCCAGCTACTCATGATCAGCATCACGAAAGATTAAAGTACGAACGACGATTAGATGAGTTTTCCACACCCTCTTCTTCCACCCACCTAGAAACCTAAAAGAAGCCCATCAGAATTTGACGAAGCACCTCCATAAAATGAATAAGGTGGAGAGAAATATCCCCCTCTCAACCGCCAAGGACTTTAAAAGAAACCAACAAGTGACTCTTTGAGAAAACCAAAAAATTTTCGCAATCAAATGCACCATAAACAAGTGACCATGGAGAAAACCAAAAAAAATGGCAAAGAAATGCACCATTTGATCCATTTAACCCACTTTTGACCAAAACTCATCTTTCCACAACCACTACCAAGAAGACCCAATTGACATGATCATATAACTTTTCCATGTTTGACTTACAAATGAACCCACTTGTGATAACCACATCCAAAATGTGTCTACTATCTACAAAAGCATGCTAAAAAGATAGAGACCAACTTGCCCACCACTTTTTTAGCTAAATCAGGACCAACACCCTTACAAGGTCAATGGACCTAAGATTCTTTTGATTCTCTCCTTCCCCTTTTTCTGGAATCAAGACCAAAAGGTAACATTTAAGAGCTTGTTTGGGAAGTATTCTGAATAACAGTCTTCTATTCTTTAAACCAGGAAACCCTAGAAAACATGTTTGGTAGTTGCTCTCGGTATTCTCAAAAGCTATCCCATGTTCTCAATTTAGTGCCCCAAGTCGCTTTCTCGTGTGTTTTTTCCCCACTGTTTTTAGGAAGAAAGAAAGAAAACATAAAAAACAAGAACACCCATAAAAACTTCAACAATAATCCAAATCCATCATAATGAGCTCCTACAACCCTCAATGAGAATAGCTTACAAGAGAGATGAAACCATTAGCACAACACAGATTTTGAGAATCAAAAAGATAGGATGAATTTGGTTTGCAGGGGAAAAGTGTGGTATTTTTTGTTGTGTTTCCACAAGGGAGAACTAGTTTTCTTGTTTTTGAGATTAGAAAAGTATTTTTCATAATTCACTTTCAAACATTATTTTGTTTTCAAAAACCCCAAAATACTGTTTTTAAGAATCATTCTCAAACATTATTTTTCAAAACTATTTTTAAGAAAAATTCCTAAACAAAGGGCTTCAGCTTCTATCAAAGGAGCCATCATCATGGAAGTCTCGAAAAAAAACCTACGACCTCCTACTTAACAAACCCTCAAACAAACTATCAAAAAGGGAGTTCTAAGGACACTAGCATCCTTGTTTATAAAAGATGCTTTTGACAACCCCAAACTGAGCATCCTTGTTCTCAAAAGATGCTTTTGAACACCCCAAAGTACTGATTTTAAGAATCATTCTCAAATATTATTTTTCAAAACTATTTTTAAGAACATTTCCTAAACAAAGGGCTTAAGCTTCTCTCAAAGCAGCCATCATCATGGAAGTCTCTAAAAAAACCTACGACCTCCTACTAAACACACACCCAAGCAAGCTATCAAAACACCCTAGAAAACCCATTAGGCCCAAAGTTTTCTCTCTTGTAGACTAGACGTGGCTACAATAACTTCCTTCTCACGAAAAGGAGTTCTAAGGACTTAGCATCCTTGTTCATAAAAGATGCACAAAGACGTGCAATCTTCAATTCAAAGAAAAGAGACTAGAAGGCCATATTCAATCCTTTAATAACTTTGGACAAAAATTTTCTCCTTTCACATGCATTTGAGACTTTAAGGAAGAATTTGGATTTTTTTTTTTGTTTTTTGGATACATAGAATGTATTACAATGGAAAAAAAAAGACGCTAAGAACAGCGCCCTGAGGCATACAACGGGTATACATCAGTCACCAACAGTGCCACAAAAAAATCCAAAAAAAAAAATGGCCAACCAAGAAAGAACTGCCTGTCAAGAGCTCCCTAACCAACCCATAAGATCTACAATAAAAGAGGAACCCTGAATCATGAAAGTCAAATATCACTCCCAAATATTATACAAAAAAATGAATTTAAACCTATGAATAGAATTTTCCTTGTTTTCATTCTACTATTCCTTTCCCACCATATCATCTAAAACAGACACAAAGGTGCAACTTGCATGCCTTTAGTTTTTCTTTCCCATAAAGGACCCATGCCAGCTTTGCAACAACCCTTTGACAGTGGAAGGGAGAACCCAAGCTACTTCAAATAGTATAAACAAGAGATGCCAAACATCCCTCGTCTATGCAATGGAGAAGAATGTGATTACAAGATTCCTCTTCCTCCCTGAAAAGATAGCATCTGTTTGCCACTGCTCTACCTCTCTTCTGAATAATGTCTAGGGTTGAAATTCTGCTCCAAGTTGACTCCCAAGTGAAAAAACCCCACTTTTGGAGTGCACAAGACCTCCAGAGTACCTTAGATGGAAAATCTACATGCATTTCAGCTCCAGCTCCTTATATAACAGCTTTACAGAGAAGTTTCTTTCTTTTGCCCCCAACCAAACTAACCCATCCTCCACATTCCGAACATACATACATGCTTTTGTAACTTTTGTATCAACTATCCAAAAAAAAAAAAAATTATAACACATCCACTAACTCTAAACAAGATGTTAGAAACCATAAGCTTGAGACATATTCTCAAGTCAGGAGACTTACCACTCCCCATCCTGCCCCAATCCAAAACAATGGGAATGATTAGATGTAAGCTTTTGGAGGATACACTAAATAATGCCTAAGTGTAGCCATCCCGCTCTTTAACACTAGAAAACAATCCAATCTAAAGGAAAATTGATTTCTTCATCCACCAAACCATTCCATTAGTCAACAAGAGATTCCACAAGTTCAACTCCTCTATGACCTTCGAGGAACACCTCATTCAAAATTCAACCTAGTGCAATAACTTCTTTTCCCAAGAAACTTTCTCCCCCATTTAATCAAACCATATACCCCAATGAAAATTCAAAGAATGCCATCTTCAAGGTTTTTGAAGTGAAAGGAAATAGAAAATACACCATCTTCCATGTCAATCAATTCTAAAATCCGATTGTCACATAATGCCAAGATGCCTCTTATTGAACTAGCATCCTATTTTCCCAATTAGTCAATCATCTGCTGAATCTTGGTTTCTTGCAATTCTAAATGTGAAACTATACACGCTCTGTAGCAGCATTCTAGCCAAAAACGCCTTACCGACAAATGGCTTATCATAAACATTTTTATAGGAATCTGAAAAAATGATTCTACTAAAGTTTTTTTGTTACATGTCGTATGTATAAAAACGCTTTTATATCATTAAAATTACGATAAAGGACATTAATATTTAATTATAAAAATAGGATATCATAATAAATAAATAAATTATTACAAAAGTATATAAATACATATAAAAAAATTATATTTATTAAAAGCTTCAAATCCTAAATATTTTCATGATTAAAAATTTTAAAATATTAACAGAAATAAGTGAATTAATAACCATTTGTAATAATTAAAACCTAAAATAATTATTAATATGATTATAAAAAATATTTACAAAAAATATTTTAATTAATTAATTAATAAACGTATGCAAAAATTTGCATTAATAAAAACTTAAAATAATTATTTTTATAAAATCGTATTTGTATGATTATAGAAATTTTAAAAAAATATTTACAAAAATATTTGAATTATTGAAATTTTAAAAGTATATCATATTATAGGGATTTTCAAATAAAATATATAAGGAAAAATAAATAGATATTTAAGGATAAACTAATAGGTATTTTAGGAATATCCAAAAACTTTTAAAGTGTTTTCTTAGAAAAACACTCCTGGTAAGCCAAAAAAAAAAACCTTCAAGTGTTTTTTGAACCAAATGTTTTTGAAAATATTACCAAATCCTTTTTTCTATCCTAAACACTTAAAAGTTGTTTACTTCATAAATATTTTAGTAAAGACTCCAAACTAGCCCCAAGGAAGACCAGAAGACTTAGGCCACTAGAGTAACAGTTTTAAATAAATATTTCAGCCAAAACGCTCTCTAACAAATGCTTTTATCATAATCATTTTTATAGGAATCCAAAAAAGTGATTCTACAAAAGTTTTTTGTAACATGTTGCATATGTATAAAAATGTTTTTGTATCATTAAAATTATCAAAAATGACATTTAATATTTAATTATAAAAATAGATATCATAATAAATAAATAAAAATATTACAAAAGCATATAAATACATATAAAATTTTATATTATAAAACTTAAATCAACTATTTTTATGATTATAAAATTTAAAATATTTATAGAAATAAGTGAATTAATGAATAAAACATATATAATATAAAAATATTTGACAAAAGATTTGAATTAATTAATAAACATATGTACTTTGTATGAATAAAATAAATAATTATTTTTATAAAGATTTTTATGATTATAGAATTTTTTAAATATTTACAAAAAATATTTGAAATCTGTTTGAATTTTTTAAAGTATGTGATATCCGTATTTTTTAATAAAATGAATGTATGTTTCAAGGAAAATAAATGGGGATATTTAAGGATAAACAAATAGGTATTTTAGGAATACCTAAAATTTTAAAGTGCTTTAAAAACACTCCCCAGCGCTTCTCAAAACACTCCAAGTGTTTTTTTTAACTTTCAAAAGCGTTTTTGAAAATATTACCAAACGCCTTTTTTGTCATAGGAACACTTAAAAGTGTTTTTAGGTCTAAAAACACTTCTAAGAAGCACTGCCAAACAGGCCCTTAGTTGTCTTCCCAAGAAAGGATCTCCACACCCTCTTTGAGTCTCCACCTCCTCAAAAGGGACAAAGCTCGCTGACCCCTATTAGGGCCCCGCTGGGGCCTCACGAAAAATTTTCAACTCTATCCAAAATTCTCAATACAAAATTTTCAATGTATCTCCAATCTTTAGTTTTCATTTTAAAATACGTTGCATTTCGAATTTGGCTGAAAAATAAAGAATAAGAAAATCCGTTTTATAAAACCATTTTAAATTAAGCTTACCGAAAACAACGAAATGCTATTTAAAACTATGCTACTATTCATTTTTTGCTATTTGATTTTTGTCTTGATTTTTGCAGTTGCTTTTATAACACTTTTTTTACTTTATAATTTGGTTTTGCTTTACACTTTTTCAATTCTTATAATTAAAAACAAGGAAAACAAGACATAATCGCTTTTCGATTTATATATAAAATGCTGAAAATAATAGTGAAAATTCATTTTCTTTGTTTCTAAAATTTGTTTCGCCTTTTATTCCCTCGTAACTAAACGCGCTTCCTTGTTTTCAAAAGTTTGAATAGAGAAATGTAAAATTCTCTACCTACTAAACAGGCCTTAGCATCCTGAAGGAAGTTCGCTAAAAAATTTGTCACATGCCTCCCCACTCATGTTTTAAAGGAGCAATTCTCAGAAAAAAAAAATCAGATTTTCATCACTCGGTATTTAATTGTATAAATACTTCAAAATTTAAATTTAGAATAAAACATATTGAATCAAAATTATCTAAAAAGAAAGCATTTCTTTTGGGAAAAAAATAATTAGTATAACTTGCAATGTTCATAGAATTGAGCTTGCATGCATCATATGGAACAAAACAAATTAAAAGTGAACTAAGGCTGACCTATTTTAGACAAGGCCAACAAGCACATGACAACCGTTGTGCATGAAGTCATTATAACATCCCTACATTGCAAGTGCAAATGTAAATGGCTATTTCAATCCTATCGAGCATACATCCTAAAGCTCTTAAAACCACCCTCATCTCCATCCACATCCACAAGAAGACAAAGAGACGAAGTAGTCTACACTAATTTTGCTCAAAAAATAGTAACTATTTATAGTTGAGATAATAGAGAAAGAATAGCAAGGAAATAATTGTTAAAGAATAAAGAAGGTAGTATAAGAGGAGAGAATTGGTGACAATTGCACTTTTTCATGAGGGTCAAAATGTTAGAGAAGCCCACCTCATATAGATGAGCTTATGCTAACTTTGTAGGCTCATTGAAGCTTGATTGCTAGTAACAGTTGCCTTTCATGACACTGGTAATTTTATTGCCCATAAAGATGATCAAACCCAAAAGTTCAGACCTATACAAGGTAATTTTATAGTGCAGTAGTCAAACTAACAATGCGAATCCAAACAGAAAGTAAAGCATGAGTTTTTATCAATCATAAAGATACAGCAATGTATTTCTAATATTGTGACTTCCATGGCCTATCTTCAATCCAAAAAAAAATTTAAGTAGAACTTAAAAATGAAGCTATTTAAATATTCTTAATGGCTCAAGGGTGAGTTTGGGCAACATAAGCACAGAGCACATAAACAAGAAAGAAAAGGCAACGCTTTTAAAACCATACTAGACAAGCTGGTTTACCGGTTGAACCATCAATTTGCTATTTGTTCAATTCAGTTCACAATTTAAACCATGATTGACTTTGAACTGGCAGACAAACTAATCAGACCAGAGAACCAGCTGACTGGACTAGTCACAAGGGCCCCCACCAACTGACTTAGTTAGTTCACTAGTTACAGCAAAATCTTTGCTTTGCTTTCTGATGCATTGTATAAATTATTTGTATTGTTGCCAAAGAGTCCCGATTGGCATGTGATTAACGTTTTTGAAATCTAGATTAAAATTCTTACATTGCAAATCCAACCGTAGAACTGTTCTATCTCGAACCAAATGTCTCATTAACTAGTAAATAACAAATAAATCATCTACCTTCCACTTACAAGCAGTAAGCTCTAACAAATAACTCTTCCAAGTTGTTCAATATTTTCCACCCACCAAAAACCATAAGGTGTAAGATCCCCAAAATCCTTTTTTCTAAAGGAAAAATGTCCCTGCTATCATCCGCACCACCTTTCTTTTGAATTAACCCTTTTTTAACAAGTCTTTCTTTAGAAGCAACACAATATAGGTTACATTGAAGTTCTTTCCATAAATCAGCGCATAACAAAGATTAGGTATAAAAGCTATGTCATCCTCCCTAATCATTGCCAAGTTCCAGAATGTTGCAGTGAAACAATCTAATCTCTTTTTTTTTTTTCTTCTTCTTTTTCTTTTTTTTTTTTTTTTTTTTTTTTGATATCTAAAAGATAGAATATATTACAAAGCTCAAGAGAAGCCACATCCATGACATAGCATACAACTGACACCAAAAGTTTGGCAAGAGGAGGAGAGAAAAGGAAAATACATCTCAAACCACAAAAACCTAAGATAAAACCAAATTTTCCTCAACAGGAAAGAGCAACACTGAACACACACCCATCACCAAAAGAAACCCTTCCAAGTTGTTCAATTGATATTTTCCACCCACAAAAACCATTTGGTGTAAGATCCTCAAAATCCTTTTTTATATAGGAAAATAGTCCCTACTGACATCCACACCACCTTTCTTTAGAATAAACACAATGTAGGTTACATTTAAGCTCTTTCCAAAAATCAGTGCATAATGGAAATTAGGTATAAAACCTATGTCATCCTCCCAAATCATTGCCAAGTTCCAGAATGTTGCAATAAAACTATCTGATCATTTCTTTTTCTTTTTTCCTTTTTTAATAGCTAAAAGATAGAATATATAAAAAGCACAAAAGAAGCCAGGTACATGACATAGCATACAACCCACACCAAAGGTTGGCAAGAGAGGGAAAGGAAAGGAAACTACAACCATCTCAAACCACAAAAACCTAAAAAACAACCAAACGCTGACTAAACAAAAGACAACCCATGGCCCATCAAGAACCTAGAACTCGCCACAAGCTGCCACACAAAGAGAACAACCTCAGAAAGAGGGAGCACATACCCTACTACCCCTCTCCCCTTAAACAAGAGCGGGCAGCAATTGTAACAGTCCAAACATTCTAGCTTTCTGATTTCCTTCTCTAAACAAGTGGCTTTACACATAACCCCACCAACCCCCCACCCCAAAAAAAAAAAAGAAAAAAGCAATCTTAACTCCATTCGCTCTTTTTGTCTCCAATTTTTTTAAACATTGTTACTCATCAAAAAAAAAAAGAGAAAGGAGTTGATTTTCTTTTCAAACCCTGTCAGAGTAAACAAAAAATGTAGCTGAAGAAGACAAACTTATTTGGGAGATTCTTAATTAAACCCTAAATTCTCCTCACCCACAACCCAGCAATTCCCCAAAGCATTGCTAGCCTCCAACTCCTCTACCGTGGCCATCAATTCATTACCTAAGGGTGCCTCCTTCGTGCTCCCATGAGATCCATCCTCCCATCTTGGAGCATCAAGTTAAGCAGATAGAGACCAGAAACCAGAGACCCTAAGGAAGGTGCCACCTTTATAGAACACTCCACTTTGAGAAAAGGAGAACCGGATGAAGATGGAGGAGATGGGGAGGAGACCCTACTTCCCAAAACCAACCACTTATGTGACCAAAAACCTCATCAACTCCCAACTCTTACTCTTTCGAGTCCATGACTTTGCTTGAACAAGGGGATCTACTTGTTCCTCCAACAGAATGCCAAAAAGACCTAGCAACGTGGGGACTTAAAAAACTCTTATGTTAACATAAGCTCACTCCTAATTGGTTGCTTCATCAAAACAAGAAGGGACAACCCCAACCATATAAGGCCCAGCTTGGCTCTTGACTAAGGCCTTAGAAGAAATAGCTAAGGCCTAGCCTAAAGAGAAGTTCAAGATCCCTTCAAGTTGTCTTTAAGAGGCTTGAGGCCCTCCTCCACGGTAAGCCCAAAGATTTCCTTATTGACCAAATTCGAACAACTTCTAGTTGGATTGAATTAAACAAGACTTGTCTCCATCAAGTTCCCCTCAAGCCTATAAGCCCTCTTCCATACAACACATGAAGCCCCCCACTACACTCCAAGCCACACATGAAAAAACTTATCCTCACAAGTATCTCCTAACCACTCAAACAAAAATATTCCCAAGGGGTGATCTGGTAAACCTAGCACCCTCACTCACACCTCCATATCAGAGGCACCTTCTTTAAGGCACACAACTTCTACCCTACACCAAGACATGCAAACTCCTTCCCTCAACCATAGGACCATGTCAACTAACAAAAAAAACATATCTTTGAACTCAAGAAGAAGTGATTACCTCCCATTGAAGAAAGATGGAAACCATGTTTTAAACCCTAATAGTGTTTTGCTCAAAGCTTCATCAAGTTCAAATCAAGCACTCAAGTTGAAGGACAATCCCACCAAACAACTCTTGAGTGACTCCAAATTTCTAAAACACCCACTTTGTTTCACTCTCAATCCAAATTGTTTCAATCAAGGCCTTGTTGCCACTATCCAATACCTCTACAAAGGATATAGGGTTTAATAAAAAGCCTCCTCCCTTCTTCCCAAGGCCTCGATAGCTCCTTAAACTCCTCCACAATCCTCAAGTCAAGAACAATACCATTGCTCTTGGGTTTAGAGGTAAGGATCTTCAAAATTAATTTTTTTATAATTAAAAGAAAGTATAAAACCAATGCTCCTGATTTTAGAGGTAAGGGTCTTCAACAATCATTTTTTTATAATTAAAAGAAAGTATATGAGAAAGGCACTAAAGTAGCAACTTAGTTGAATCAATAAATCCTACTATAGTTGAAGGGCCATCCAATACAGTTTTTCTTGTCTCCGACCAAAGAAGAAAAACAAAAGAGGTCTTCTCCCTCTGTACAGAAAAGATCTTATCCTTTAAAACAATCTTATTTCTAGTCTTCCACAAAATCCAAAATAAACATAAAGGAACTGCTTGCCTCACCTTTTTTTTTTTTTGACCTAACCAAAAAACCATTCCAACTCAACAATGTATTCCACACTAACTTCGGATTCACACACATGACACCAAAAATGGAGAAAAGCAATTCTCATAACGGCCTTGCTTTACACGATCCAAAAGCAGGTAGTCCACATTCTCATCACTCTCATGACAAAGGTAGCACCTATTGGCAAGGGTAAAACCCCTTCCTTGGAGCTGATCAATAGTTAAAATACTTCCATAAATAGCTTCCCAAGTGATAAAGCAGATCTTCAACTACACACATGACTTCCACGCCAAGGTCCAAGGGAATGACTCAGTGAATCTAGGCTTCAATGCCTTATACATTAACTTTACTGTCTTTAGTCTCCATTAGTTTCAGCTTGTCTTCCAACTCGTCAATCATGGTTTCCATTCCAATACGAGATAGAAGCCTCTTCACCTCTTCCATTTCCCAATCATTAAAGAGTCTAGTGAAAAGAGAATTCCAACCTTCTCTTCCTCCGCACCAAATATCCCTCACCCAAGCATCTTTTGATTCAAAAATAGCATATAAGGAAGGGAAGGAGACACTCAAAGGTTCACACCCACGACATATGCCCTTCCAAAACTTCACAACCCCACATTTCCCACCACAAAGGAAGTTTTGGCATTGACAAGAGATCACGATCTTCAAATGCCTTCCACAGCCCTTGACCAAATGCCTCTCTTACTTTGCATGAACAACACCCCCACCTCCTAGTCCCCTTATTTAGCCCTTATCAAATCATTCCATAATGCCTCTTGTTCTATAGCAAGATGTCAACTCCACTTGGAGAGAAGCGCCTTATTAAGACATCCCAAATCCTTCACCCCCCCCCCCCCCCACTCTACACCATCACCCATCTACTAGGTGGGGTTTCTTCTCCAAATAGCCGCTCACTTACTAAGAGGTTCCTCTTAATCTGATCTAGTCTCAATCTAATCATTCTTGGCAAATGAGATATAGACACAATAAATTTGGCAGGCCTAACAACATGCTCCTGATTTGAGTAGCTCTCCCTCCTTTTGAAATACATGTCGCTTCCATATTTCCAATCTTTCCTCCACCCCATCCCAAGCTACACTCACTTGTAACATGCTCCCAAGGACAACCCTAAATATGTGGAAGGAAGACAACCCACCTTGTAGCCAAGCTCATCCACCAACACATCTACATCAGTTATGTTCTCAATAGGAATAAGCTCACTTTTCTCCAAATTGAGTTTTAGACCCAACAAAGCTTCAAACCACATCCATACCCAACATAGATGAGACAACTGGCCTTGAGAGGCCTCGCAAAAAATCAAGGTATCATCTGCAAAGAGTAAGTGAGAAACCTTAACACCCCCTCCTCTACATCCCGAAAGGGAACCCCCATCTACTGCTCAATCTACCAGCCGACTAAAAGCTTCCATCACAATCACAAAGAGATAAGGTGAAAGAGGGTCCTCTTGTCTTGGGCCTCTACAGTTGTTGAAGAAACCACGGGGTGACCTATTAACAATGACTGAGAAGCAAGCTGCCTGTGGAAATGCACCATTTAATCCAATTAGTCCATTTTTCTCCAAACCCCATCTAGGTCATAAAGGAGCATAGAAAGGACCAATCTATGAGGTCAGTCCTTCTCTAAGTCCAACTTGCACAGGGCAGCACCTCTAATGCTTCTAATAATCGAATAAATTGCCTCATGTGCTACAAGAACCACATCCAGAATATGTCTACCCACAACAAAGGCATTTTGTGCCTTAAAGATTACTTTTAGAAGCACCCTTTTGAGTCTATTTGCCAACACCTTTTCCACCCATTTATACAATCCCCCCACTAGACTTATAGGCCAAAAGTTCTTCAATTCTTCAGCCCCACCTTTTCTAGGAATCAGCGCAAGGAAAATCACGGCACCTTATCCAACCTAAGATATTTAAAAAACCAAACCAAACCACAATCCCCTAAATAGGACATGTCCAACACAATTCACAAACAACCCCCCAAAAAAATAAATAAATAAAACATAGAGCTAAATTTCTTGAGTCTTGAGTGGCACACCCTTTACCCAAATATAAAACTTGAAACTTTTTAGAAAATCCCATCTGGTCTTCTCTAAGTTCCACTAACAAATGCAATTACCCTTCTACAAGTTTTATCTATCCTAATAGAAAACTTATACAAATAAAATAATATAGGAATTATCCTCTCATCCCCTTTCTTAAGTCATAAGACGGTAAAATTTTTGCCTTTAACTTATCACCCCCAAGCCAATGGGTTGTAGATGAAAGTTTATAACCTATAGACCCAATGTTTATAAGGCATGAAAAGAACCTGGGCCACAAGTTTTTTCAGAGGTTTTCATAGGTTGGAAGGCTCTATAATTTCTCAAGCACCATTCTGGAAATTGGAAGCAATAGTATACTAATTGAAGTAACATCCAAATATGAAGGGAAAAAAAAGGAAGCTTCTACCCAGAATTTTTTTTTTTTTTTTTTTATGAATATATGCGTTTAGCAATGAACGCTTAAGCTCAGCTTATACCCAGATATATGGAACCATGAAACTCCTATAGATCATAACATATTTAATTTCAACAACATAGACAGTGACTCCACAAAACTAAAAACAGCTAACAAACCAGTTCAGGTTTGAAAATGAAGAATACTGACCAAATTCATTCCAATATTTATTAGAAAGATCAATCTCATGAATTATTTGCCTACCAATGAACATGCATATAGAAAAATGGTGAAAATAGGAGGTTCACAACTCAACAAACCTGGCTTGCTTTGTTCATATAACTCGAAAGCACCAAAACTTCTTCAAATGAAATCAGCTTATCAATCTTCCCACCGAATAAGCCCCCGAATCTCTAGAAACAAACCCAAAATTAGGCCCTCACACAAAAGCAGAATAAGAATAACTAAACTAAGACAAAGGAAAAAAAAAGTAAATGGACATAAAAATAAAACCTTGAGTTGGATAACAAGGACATTGGGCGCTTGAAGAATAGACATTTGCTTCCTTGCTGACACCAATTTCTTACAACTAAATAAGCATGAGCCTGTGATTAACAAATTACAGGAAAGGAAAGAAAAAAGAGTAAACAATATTTAGAGAAGAAGATAATCTTACTTGTCACATTTGTACTTGTTGTTACCATCCAAAATCTCAGGCTGGAAAAAGTTCTGTAATGCTAGTTTAAGAGAATTGAAATGCAAGACATCAAGGCTTATATCCATAATCTCATCTGTCTTGTTGGACTCAGCCCCGCAAGAGAGACACTTGACCTGACTCTGGAGAGCACCCCCAAAGATGTCCTTGACCACACTAGTAGAAGAGGACCCGTTTTCGTTGTTCCCCTTGCGCCTCAACTTTTTGAGACGAAGGCAAGTGTTGTGGCAGGCGTCAATTACATAGCGCAAGAACTCGTGGGCGTCCTCTTGCCGGCCCAACCGAAAGTGTTCTGCAAATATCCGTAGACAGCTCTGGATCTTGGAGGGAGCATCCTGGGTGAGATCCATGCTCAGAGACCGAACAATTCGCTTCTCTAGTATGCAGAAGGGGCACTCGCGTTTTCGATCCGCAGCCGAATCGCCTGGAAAATGAATTACCGTAACACAAGTGTCCATTGATGCACAGGAAAACAGAGAGAGAGAGAGAGAGAGAGAGATTTACAGAGTGAGGAGTGGTGATGATTGAGGCAGAAATTGGCGAGAGGAGGTGTGTATGTCAAGCACTGGAGAACGCTGTTTAGATAGCAGGAGTTGCCGAGATTCTTCAACCCTAGAGGAGGACCATTCTTGCGTTTCTGGTGGAGGAGACTCGGCTGCCAAGTCATTTGCAAGGCCATTAACGACCTCTTTCCTCCTCACTTCCCTCTTCTTCTGCCGCATCTGACAACGTCGTTCTCACACTGCTCCCCCACCACCGCCGCCACAACCACGATCGCATACCTCCTCCCTCCCTCCCTCTCCCTCCCTTTCTTTCCTCCTCTAATTTTTCCCTTCGTGGAGGGTTTTTGCACCTTCTCCTTTTCCCTCTTTCTCTTACGTTTGTTTTCAGTGAGCGCTGGCCGCCGGGCTTATTGATGGTCTTCTCGGGGACTTCCCTTGTTTTTTTCTTATCTCTCCCTCTTTCTTTCAATTTTGATTTTCCCTTTTATAGCGATGGAAACATGCAGCAGCACTGCAAACGAAGTTCCCACCCGGCAATGTTCAACCCCTGAATCGCTGCTTGATTATGAATGGATTTTATTTTTCCAATTATCATAATTTTGTAAGAAAAAATTATGACGTCACTTTGTACCCCAACATAAATTCGTTATCGATTTCATTAAATTCGTGATTTAAAGAGATATTATATTAGTTATTTCAAAAAAAAAAAAGACTATATTAGTTGTCAAAAAAATCGTTATTTAATTAGAAATTAATGCATCGTTCTTTTTTTTTTTACTTAATATTAAATATAATTTTTTTTAAACTTAATATTAACAAGACTTAATAACATTAAGATAAGCTATTTATTTTTTTTAACATCGGATAATCGACAGTGAATGACAATCTTAACAAATTATTTCTGCCTCGCCTTCAATGCTCTATTGTAATTTAATTTGGTTTAAATCGTAATCTGTTTAATATGTCAGTTTATTTTCTCAAATCAGATGGGGCTTTCAGATTTTGCTCATGTGATTACATTCAGCTCTCATTCCGATTATATTTTAAAATATTTTTTATTATTTTATTTATACTTTAATATACAATAATAATAATTAGAATGTTTTAATAAATAATTTATAAAAATTCATAATATTTTTATTTTTTATGAAATATTTAATTTTAATATATTAAAAATAAATAAAATCAAATATAAACTCGGATCTGTGTTTAGGAATTTTCACCCATCGCCCAGCTTTAATTCTTTTTTTTAAATGGCATGCGCTTTTGAAAATTAAAAATAAACTAGCCAGCTTCTGGACACGCCTGTCCTAAACTCTCCGCTGTATCCCTAATAATAGCTACATTAACCTTTTATCCTCATAAGAATGACAGTTTTTTCTTATTTTCGACAAGAAATGATTTTTTCAATATAAAGCCAAATATTTTCAGCTTTTTATTCGTAACATTTTTAAAAAATTTAACAATAAATTTAAAATTTAAAAACAAACATGCATCACTGAAGTTATTATTTTCAAAGTACAAAACAAAACAACAACCCCTAAGTATATATCAAAATTCATTAAAAAAAAAAACCCTTAGTCATCTTTCTTTCTCTCATCTCGTTCTTTCTAGCTCTTTTTTTAAGTAATTAGAGGTTATGTTTTTGTCATTTTTTGCCTAAATCACTCATCTATGTCTCTTTCTACCATTTTTCTTTTTAATAAAGTGGTTTTTCCACAAAAATCTTGATTTGAAATTTATTTTTTGTGTTTTTACTATCATCACAAGAACGTGTTTTTTTTCATTCAGGCACATGTGGTTTCAGGTTGTTTTAAGATAAATCTGCCGTTTCACATCTTGGCTGCCTTTCTTATGCATGGGTAATTCGAACGATAAAGCAAATTCAATTACATCAAATCAAATCATGGTCATCAGTATGATGCAAAACTTGAGTCATGTATTCTAGGGTTTCGTCGTTTTGTTGTGATGCTTTCTTATGCATGGTTGATTCAAACAGCAAAGCAAATTCGATTACATCAAGTCAAATCATGGTCATCAGTATGATGCAAAACTTGAGTCATATGTATTCTAGAATTTGATATGAAAGTAATTCATTTTTTTAAAATTCATATTATATTTTTTCTGGTACAGATCGAGAAATTAATTTTGCTTTAAAATTGTATTCACCAACTGAGACTTTGAAAATTAATCTTAAAATTGCATTCACCAACTACGGTTTTGAAAATTAACCTTAGAGTCACAATTGGTAAATACGGTTTTAAATTTACCTTAAAACCGTAGTTGGTGAATGCGGTTTTAATATTAATTTTCAAAACCACTATTAGTAAATGCAATTATAAAAAGTAAAAAGACTAATTTTTTAAATATTTTGAAAATAAATCTACATGTGTATTTAAAAAAAATAAATTATTTTTACTTTAAACTTTGTATTCTAGTCTTCATATAATTATCAAATTTGTAAGCTTTAAGCCAATTCATTGTGCAATTAACATGAATACTATTTCATCCTCTATAATTTTTAACGACTCCAATACTGCTTATCGAACGTATCGCTACTAATCAATAAAATTACTCTGCAATGCTTTGAAAATTAGACGCATTTACTAAATTGAAAGCAGAGAAAACTTTTAACAATTAACTTGAAAAATAACATATTTCATTATGAATTAAATCAAAATCAACTGCCAAAGCAAGAAGTCTGAAATAACAAAATGCCTGAAAAGAACATCTAAAACTGTTTAGAATCTAGAAATACAACTTCTGAACTTGTATAAAACTAAGAAAAAATGCTTAAACGCTTCTATTTGAAAGGCCAAGGATGACTCCATTCAAGCCTGATTGATTCTTTTATAAGCATTCCTATCAGCTGGGTTCTGGGTTTCATCTTCTCCACACTGTCATGTCCACCATCTGTCCCTAGTCACTTCTCCACTAAAGTCTTATTTTCTAAGTAACTTTCCCTTTTTCCAATAACTACTCATATACTCTACCATGTCATGCATTGGAGAACAAGTCTCCTCCATCTTCTATCTTTGAGTCTCAATATTTTTAGTTGGTAGCCTTGACAAATTATTTAAAATTTCATAAATGTCGTTGGACATTCTCATGGGTTTGGACTTTCTCGGATTAGGCTGGGCTCAGTTTAGCTTATCATTAGACTCATTCCACTACCATTTTGGCCAAAAAATTATTTAAATATCATTTGAGCCCAAAAAATTTATTTTTAGTGTAAACAATTGCACCCCGCATACAATATGGCCGTATAGGCCATTTTGTATGTATATAAGTGTGAGGAATGCTCGCATCCCGCATTCTGACTTCGACTCGACCGTGGGAGTACAATCGGATCCGGACGGTCCTTTTACGAATCTCGATACACCATTTTCAATAAAACACATTTCAAATACTCATTTATAAAGGATAATTATCCTTATGAAAATATATACATATATATCACATTAACTTAAAAGGGGGCCCATCATTTGTTTCAATACATTTTCATTCAATATATATTATATAACCATTTTGCTCAATTTCCCACCTTTATACATTTCGGCATTATAAGTCGTTTTAAATATAAAAAACATTTACAAACATTTATCAGAGTTTAATTTTAACAACATAGTTTTAATACAAAAAGTATCAAAAAGCAATCATGGGGTTTCATGTATGCATGGTCGGAGCTTTACTTTTATTTCGTGCGGCTTTTGACGGTGACTTAGCGCTTGCACGGTCTTTACTTTTGAACCTGTTCGCTCGGTACCTTAGTAATGATAAAAACAACACGCTAAGCATGTAACGCCCCAAAAATACCCTAGATTTTTTTATAATAATTTTATTATATATTCCAGGTATAAATTAAGCCAAACTTGGGTTTTTTCGGGAAAACTGATAAATTGTTAAATGTGAAATGAATATGTGAGTATGATTAAATGTTATATGCTAAAATGAGAAATTGATTGAACCCGAAATAAACCTAAGTGTAAAAATGACAAATTTGGAATTGGTAAAATGAGGATCTAACGGTAAAAAATAGAATAAGTTTAAATGCTAAGGTAATGTAAATGTCTAAGTGAAATTATGAGAAATGAATGAGCAAAGTGTGTAACATTCCGAAATATACCCTAGTCGTTTTCAACGGATTTAGGGTATTTTGTAGGTATAATTTGAATTTTTCCTAATTTAAATGCAAAACGTGAAATTTTCCAAACCCGAAATATGTACAAGAAACAAGGGTAAAAGTAGAATTTGTCAAAACAGGATATAAAAGTCATAAGACAATAAAATTATATGCCAAAGTGGAATAATGGGAAGTCAGGGTAAATATAAGGGAACTCGACACCAAAGTCAGAATAAAAGTGGAAATTGACCAAATAAGACCCATTTAGGGTCTCTCATTTGGGCATTTTGGAGAGCAAAACGTGAAGGAGAGGAGAAGAGAGAAAGGAAGAGAAGAAGAAGAAGAAGAAGAAGAAGAGGAAAGGTATGGAATGCTATGATTTTGTATGGATTGTATGGATGACTATGATTTTGTATGGTAAGGTATGGATTTTTGGACATTTATATGGATATTAGTTTGTTCCATTTCTAGGGTTTAGTTAATAATTCATCATAACCCTAGATTTGTTGAAAGTTGGGTTGGTAAAACCCTTGTTTGTATAATATGAATATGGAATCCCTCTTATTTCTAGGGTTTTGTATAGATTTGTGACTTTTGTATGGATTCTTGGATTCTTTGTCTGTGTTTGGTTACAGGTTCTAAACCCACCCATTACAAGTGTTTGTGGAGTTGTTTTAGGTGGATTCCATGGTGGGTTTTGATGTACGGTGGAATTGAAGAGTTTTATTGAAGAAAAGTGAGTGAGAGATGGCAAAATCTGCCATTTATGGGCAGAACCCGTTTTTTGGTACCAGTACCGAAAGTGGGCACCCGTACCCATGGTCAAAGGCAAAGTGGTACCGGTACCCAATCACAGAAAGGGGTTGGTACTGGTACCAACCAAAGTGGTACCGGTACCGATGCTTCCGGTAGCCCTAATTTTTGTATTCGTGCATTAATAAGCCCAAAATTCTTACTTCGATAGTATAGGAACCCTAATAAATGACTAATGGGGGTTCAAATAAAAATGAAACTAAGTGAAAAACGCATCGTACCTCACCTGACAAACTTAATGCCCCTATGATAAGATAGTAAGTTCCTGAGCAGATATAATTGTAAGATTGCCTAAGACTGGATATTGAATGACATGACACCTCCTACACGCGCTGCGCACGTATAGTACCCTCGCACTCTCCGATTAGTGCGACGATACCTTTCAATCGCGCTCTACATTACCTTAGCAATTTCGCACTCGCTTAGCGCGACGACACCCATCGCTGGCTTCATTAATCCTACTCTATGCTACCACACCCAAGACCATATCAGACCTCTCGGGTACTTCTTATTATACTAGCCCTACCTATTTCAGATACATCGGCCTATAGAGTCAAAATGGGCTATAAGGATAAGAACCTAAACACAATAAGAGTAAAGTAATGTATATCATTCTACTCTGAATGTACCTACGGGTACCTTTGTACAAGTATAAGATCCATAGTACCCACGAGTACCTCCGTACAAGCATAAGCTCTATAACTCCTGCGGGAGATTTGAACAAGTATAAGTATGCTATAAGTACGAGTTTGTGTATAAGTTATTATAAGAATTCATGAAAAATTCTGATATTTGCTATTGTATATCTGTTACTGTTATATGCTTACTGTAAAAGAGTATTAATGCATGTGTATACGTATAAGCCATATGTTTCCCACTAAGCGTAAATCTTTACACGGGTTTTAATCCGTGTAGGCACAGGGGAGGACGTCTGTGATCTTTTGCATTATGCTGGGCTAGCACACTTGTAATAGTTCATCACCTGTAGGTTGTGCGCTCTGATTATGTAAATGTAATTGTATAGTTTTTGTATATTTATATGTAAATGTGACTTGGGACTATATGTATTGACACTGTAAACACCACTATGATGGTAATTTTATTTTTGTATATTTGTATATGATCTTTTGATTCAGTTATAAGATTTTGGCACACAAATGTCTGAAAAAGCAAGTAAAGAGTCCTAGTATAGTCTTGCACCCCCTTCGTCTGCCAAGGCGGGGGGTGTGACAAAGTGGAATAATAGGAGACTTAAATGAAAAATGGGTTAAGAGCCAAAAGAGGAAAGAGCCAAACATGGCCTTAGGAGAAAATGAACTTAAAGACAAAAAAGTGGTATAAGGACTCATTTGAGTAAAAACGTTTTTGAGATAGTGGGAGAGGAGAAAAGCTAGGGTTTTTGGAGGAGAAGAGGGATTGTTGTGTAAATCCTTCCATTTGTTCAAGATCTTGCAAGAAGGAAGAAGGAAAAAGGATAAGGCTTCAAGTGCAAAGGGATTTAAGGTAAGAACCAAAACCCTAGAATTTCTTTGATGATGCTCAAGAAAACCCTAATCCATCTATGGGTTTTGCTCATGGTTGGTCTAGGATGATCTTTGGAGTGTTTATTTTGAGTTTGGTTTGATTTTTGATTTGGGGAAAAAAGCCCTAACTTAGGTAAAGGGGGTTTTGATTGGTTCTAACCCACTTAAGGAGTTGTTTGAGTAAGATTCCATGGTGGATTATGAGATACATGAGTTTGGATGAAGTTATTTGAGTTTTTGTGAGTGAGAAATGGCAAAACTGGCCATTTCCTGCGTAACTCCGTATATTATCTAGATCAAAGTGGGTACCAAAGATTCAAAGTGGGTACTGGTACCCATTTGACAGAGGCAAAGTGGTATCAATACTGATCAAAGTGGTACCGATACCCATTCACTAGTGAAGGACTCGGCACGCACCGATCAAGTGGTACTGTACCGAGCTTCCAAAGAACCCTATTTGTACCCTCAGACCGTTAAGTCTCGCATTTGTACACCTAAGCATTTAGTGGACCCTAATAAAGGTTTAATGGGATTCATATATGGTATACTATAGAGAGAAAACGTAATTTAATTTAATTTATATTCGTTAAGATGATTATTTGTTTAACCACTAAGAGCGGAGAATTTGTATTGACAGACAAGCATTTAATAACCCGACTAGGACTGGTATCGAAAGAGACAAGAGATGGATAATTTGGTTTGTTCATTGAACCTCTATCCTTACCTCAAGTGTTTTGGTAGTTTACCAAATAAATCTGAATGATTAGATGAATATGCATACTAAAATGTTATTACTTAAAGCGTATATAGATTTGAAAATGTGATATTTAAAATGTTGACAATTAATCGCATGTGAAAGTGATTAATCAATTATAAACTAATTGGTCAATTTCGACATCTGAATTGAATCGACATAATCGAACGACCAACATGAAGCGGATGCAACCAAGCCACATCCGGCTGCGAAGGCAAATCGAATCGTTTCAATGTCCCACATGTATGATGCACCACCTAGCATCCGTCACGATGGTGAACCGAAATTGTTAAGTGTGTAATCTCATCACCAACGACAACAAGAATGGGATTCACTGTTTTTAACTGGCTGCGAATGTGGAATGGTATAGTCAAAGTGATATAGCAAACTCTTGACAAGTGAACAAAATGGGATTTGTAAACTAACACATCTTTAAGAGTGTATGTTTGAATCTCATGAATCAATTGTTGAATGATTTGTCAGATATGAAAAGACATATTTACATGATCACGAACCGTGAAATTGATAGTATGTAGAAAATGAATAAGCATGAGTATTGTTTTACATTGGATCATGAATGAAGTAAAAGTATGGTTTATTTATAAAAGCATGTCTTTGTCGACTCCACTCAAAAGACACTGCACAAATTTATAACACTATCACAAAAGACTATTATGCCTAATCGCAAGAATCCGCGCTCTATAAAACTTGTTTGACGACTAAAAGACATGTACAAATTTATAACACTATTGCCAAAAGACTATTGTCTAACCGCAACGGCGCCATAAAAACTTGTCGTAATCGTATATGTCTTAGCTATTCGATTAGTTCAAAGATTGTTTCAATCGAGTAAATTGTTTACTGAGTGGTTTTCGATCCTATGTCGCAAGTGCAATGTGCTCGAACAAGTAGTAAATCGATTTAAGTCCGTATATATCGATCCTACATAGATCTCAAGAATTTCAATCAACTACCCAACTACTCAAAATCTACACTATTTTCGACTCGATAGACAATGGAATTAGCTGACAACTTAAAATAATAAAACCTAAGAAAAATCAATTAATAATAAAATGAATTAAATATCAAATACAAAATAACAAATTAAGACTGAACAGTTCTCTGCAAAGACATTGAAAAGAATGCTACTGTGAAACATCAATTCCTGAGAATGCACTGATCTTTTGCTTATTGAACCACAAATTTAAAACTAGTCCAAGGAATATAATAAGTAGCCGGATCTCCAAACCCTTACACCATTATCTAAACCTCACTGTTTCTCTCGAAGACAGAGTGTTAAATAACTCGCTTTAATCTCAAGGCCTGTTCGGTATTTTTCTTCAATACTTCATACCACAACACGGGATCGTAAACTGGAGCTCCTAAGATATAGCCACACGTATCTACACTATACTCAGTTCCTCTTCCTCCAAATTAGAACAAATTTCATCCTTTCGATTAGACTTCGCAACAAGGGATCGATTTACTAATCGAATCGGTGAACTCAGGTGCCTAAATTGATAAATTGCTCCACTCGTTTCGCCCAAGTGAGAAGAGATTTATCGATTTAATTATTATCAGAGCACATTAGATCACCATTTGCTAAAGCCTCATACCTTTCGTAAATTGTTCATTACTCAGAATTCCTTCTCTCAGGTCACTCGTGAGGGCCTCCTAGAAATCAGAGCTGAGACAATTCTATTTACTGCAGTATGAGAGACATCGACATCGATCAAGAATGCGAAAATACACAGACCGCTAGCAGCTTTGCAACCGGAGTTCAACAAAGACTGAATAAAATTTTATTAGAAATATAATTTCGACGATAATAATCCAATGGAAGCCGAATCCAAATCACTAGATTACACCATACATTGGTCGCCGATCAAGAAAGCCGTTGTAATCGGCAACTGAACCCGACCTGTAATTTGTCTCGAATTCAAACAAACTGCATGCGCACTATAAGAAATACAGAATCGCATTCACCTTAAACTTTAACAAAGAACGCTCGTATCCAAATTCTGAATGAAATACAAACTAATCTAAAAATAAAAAAAAACAAAGAAAGAAAAGAAAAGAAAATTAAAATACAGAGCTTCTCAAATCTAATTATATCGCATCGCCAAACACATTCCGCTCCATCGCAAATTCATTCTTGAATCTTCGCCGCACGTGCCAGCCGCAGTTTATTCCATATTCTTGCATATAAATCAGTCTTTTTATATAAAAATCAATCAGAAAAATGGACTGAAAATAGATGACTTTTAAGCTCATCAGTCTTATATTAAATTGAAATTGAGAATAGAGAACAGTATAGAACCACTAAGCATGAAAATGCTTAGTGTGTAGTTTTTAACTATACTCATGTATCAAATGAACAGGAAAGAAGGCCAAGAACAAGAAGCGTAGAGTCATAGAGAAAGTTGCAAGGTATAATACAGTCTCGTCATATGCATACCCATTCTTTGAACTGCATTTTGTAAACAAAAGAGTTAATCTCTAAACTATTGTCTTGTATATCATTTTGTAAGGGCATGGTACGACATTTTGTAAACGTATTGTATAAAAGTAAATGTTTATGGGCCTACCATTTGAAACAGCTTCCACGTAATAGAAAACTCTAAAATGAAATGAAATAAATAAAAATGTTTTTGATAAGATAAATGAAAACGGTAGGAGTAAACCGGGCTTGGTTCGATCCAACCATCCCAAGAAGAATCTCTGTAATTCTGCTCACACTTTCAAAAAAAAAAAAAAAAAAAAAAAAAAAGGTGTTACACTTAGTAGTATCGACTATCCTGTATCCGATCTTGACCCGCCAATTGGGTCGGACTGCAGTGGTACTATAAAGCTTTTTCATGCTTTAGTGTTCTATACATTTTCTTCATTTCATTTTTAACACAAATTATGCTTACTCCTTTCTAATCTAATGCTTTTGAACCTTTTTTGAATGATCAATGCAATACAATACGTATATATATTCATTTCATATACATTCATTTACAATTCATTAATCATTCAAAATATATATGCAATAACTCATTCAAAACTCAAATAATGCATTTCACAAATATTCTTATCATTTTGCCCTTAAATGAATTTAGCTAATGTTTTCGGTACGTAGGATAACCAATCACCTATGATTTTGCTCCACTGGCAAGCCGATATAAAAAGGTTTTATAACACTATACTTGGCCCCGCTAGGCCGACCGGTTATTAAAATCATTTCGCGAACACTACCAATACCGTCTGTGGGCTACTGACGGTGCTGATTAATTACATTATGTTCGCTCTCACGTGATTTCTAGTTTGACCCCACCGGTATACCAATCTATCATTAACTTGAATATGATGGATAACAATTCTATTAAGGGCATTAAAAATCAGTCGTAGAAATTTACAATATGGTACATACATTTATACTCAAATAGCACATTTCAATACTCATGCAATTTTTCATGACAATCATTTTACAATCAATTTTCTCAAATCACTTAAAATAAATCAATATGCAGTTTTATTGAAAATCATTTTAATAATTGCGCAAACAATTTTGATACTTGAAATAAGAAGACAATAATAGAGAACGAACCAAAAAGGTCGTCACACTTCTATTCCTATCCTCGGAATCTCGATTTCAATTCGGGTTTTCCTCGTTGCCAACCCCTAATCCATCACAATTAGAGAACAATATCAATTGGTTTATTTAGGTTTCTAGTTAGGGTTGTTTTCTACCTAACACACCTTCACTTGTAAAAATTTTATGTGAAGAAATGAACTATATTTTACCCAACTTCCTTCAAGTTCATTATTCCTTTATAATATTTATCTTAATTTGAATTATGCACTCTGGACCAAGCTCCGCATATGTCCTAACTATCCTGGACTCTTTCTATTTTCAAACACTGAACCGCACTACTTCAAAACATGGCTCTTTTGACAAATTTATGGTCTAATGGGGTCCAAATTTGAATACACTTCTTCAAGGAAATTTGTTCTCCTAGAAGTCTAGTTTACCATTTGACACTACTTCGCTGATGAGTGAAACTCAACTTATGGTTTAACAATAAAACTGCTCAAACACCAAAATCAGACGTAACCTAACTTTAATTAACTCCGAAATAGAGCCTCACTTCTTTGACGAATTTTCTTCAACTAATGGATCCAAATTTAAATATACTTATCAGAAAATGTGTTATTCTTGAAGTCTAGTTTACTCAAAATTTGAATCACTAATTTGGATGAGTGGGAAACTCAATTTACGGCTCAATACCAAATCGCTCCAAACAATTAAAATCAGATAGAACTCGATCCGCACTAACCCGAAAAATGTAAGCCTCACTTTGACTTATTTTTTGGGTTTAATGGGGTCCAAATTTGAATATACTTATGTCAAGGATATTTGTTCTTATAGAAGTCTAGTTTACCTATAAATTTGAATAACTCAATTTGGATGAGTTATGACCAAGTGATGACAAAAACAAAAACATGGGTTTTGGAAAATTTTGACAGCATCTCCCCTAAAAACCCAGGATTTCCTTTATACAAACATTCCTCATTTAAGGACCACAACCAATCAAAACAACCAAAAACAACTTATAAAACCCCCAAAACTTATCTACAACCAATAAAAACACTTTTATTCCAATTTAGGGTTTTCATTAAACCCAAACACAATAAGAAAAGGGGTAAGGGTTTGATTTCTTATCTTTAAATCTTTGATTTTTCAACACTAATCTTCCTTCTTCCTCTTGATAACCTTAATCCTTGATTTCATGGAGCAAAGATCACTAATCTTCCTCCCTCTCTCACAACCGAAAAAAAAGCCCTAGCACTTTCTCTTCTCTTCTTTTGCCAAATGTGCAAAATGCCTCTCAAAGATCAATATTTGGTCTTTAATCAAAATCCTTTACTAAGCCTTGTTTGGCTAGCCCACAAATTCATTTTTTCTCATTTTTGCATTTTAAAGGCTTCATTTCACTTTCATTTTCAATACACTTTATCACATTTTTATTTTGGCATCTGCACTTCTCATTTATGACATTTGGGTCCTCATTTGACATTTTTACTAAATTTATCTGACTCTTGTATAATTTTTAGGTTTTTATCATTTTTTGTTTTTAGCAATTTAAAAGACGGAAAAATACAATTTAATTTATTTCATACCCTAAACATGTTATAAAACTATAAGGTTATTTTCAGGGCGTTACAATAAGCCCCAAATATTTTTTCTTGGGCCTAACCTTCAACCATAAGACCCAATGTCCAATTTTCAGCCCATGATCTTGAATTCCAATGACAATAGTGAACCCGGTTTGAGTACATGAGAAATCAAGGGTTAATTTCCCAAGAAAAAGTTCCCGCCAATATTCGTTTCAAACCTTTGACCTTTGTTCTTCCTCCACCAAAATTCCCACACAACAACCAAGTTCTCATCTTACTACTTCATCTCATTCATATGCCGAAAACAATCATTCCCAAGGTTTTAAAAAATTTCCCAAAGCCGAAAACTGATTTAAATTACCCAAGGAACCCATTTTCTCTCATTTCCATTCTTCTTTTCCTTCTTCTTCCTTCTCTTTTTTTCCTTCTTTTTCCTTCTCTTCTTTTCCTCCTTCCATAAGCCACACTACCCATTTTTTCAATTAATCCGCTAGCGCCGTAGCTGCTCCAGTCATCTCCACTATCGATGCAGGTCCGTTGAAGGTCGACGTCGCTCCTCCTCCTCTTGACCTCAAAACCATCAAAGAGAAATCTGACATCCCCTTTGTTGCTGCAAGTTTAGATTTATTGTTGTCGAACCCCTTTGATTGTCGTTACCGTAAATCCAAAGATCAAACTCGCTGCACCACCGACCGTTGTTGGCGCAGCTCCAAGGTTCGATTTTTCTTCGTCCCTCGTCGTTGATTCCATTCATAGAAACGTCGATCATCCCGCCGCTAGCTTAACTCGTCCTCGAATCGCCATTCATCTCCCTGTAGGTACTACTCTCAACAACCTCCTCTAATAGAATTTTTGCTGCATTCTCCATTTACAGGAAAAATTCGAACAAAGAACTTTTGTTTTGATGCCGATTAGAAATTTTTCTTCGATACTGAAATTCCAAAATTTCCTTGGCTTGGTTTTGGCCATTTCAAAACTTTTTCTAATGCGGATTTCGAAAAAAAAATTATTGTGAATGTACATCCCTTCACATGCCGGATTCAAAATTTTCATTTGATGAAAAATCAATCGGTCATTTTGAAAATTTCTTAGGTGTAATTTTTGAAAATAATCTTGTATACATTCCTGAAAAAATTCATTTGAAGCCATTTAACTATTTTGAAAATTTTCAAAGATGCAGATACCGAAACTAACCACTACTGCACTTTCGAAAAAAAATTCTTTGAAGGCCATATGGCCACTCTAAACATTTTCTGAGGTGCATAAATTTAAAATAACCACTAGTGCACCTTTGAAAAAAAATTCTTTGAAGGTCGTATGTCCATTCTAAAAAATTTTCTAGGTGCATATATCAAAACTTTTGACAATTATTTCCAATAACCTTTGGTAAAAGATTTTGCCATAGATTGAGTAATTTTTAATTGACTGGTCTCGACTTTTTCTTTGGTAGACCAAAAGCCGTATATTGCCAAAGAATTTCACTTTTTCTATTGGCAGAAAAGACCTTAAAGGTGATTCTCTAAGTTTATGCCGGCTAGACGTTTGCCTTGGGAAACTTTGGAAATTATTCAATTCGGTCATACGAGTATTCCTTATTTCGACTTTACAACTAGAAACTTGTAATGATTGTAACTTCCTTGACTTTGTCTTTTAGGAACCTCTCGTGTTGGTTCAATGACTTCCAACCCAATGCCATTTCCATCCAAGTAATCTCAGTTGTTTACTTGTGCTCATTTTCCTTGATTTGTATTGGCTCTAACAAATCTTTTTTTCTTTGCAGTACTCTATAGCCTATGATGACAAATGATTAATAATCATAAGGCTCTTGTGATTCATTTCCAACCTTTGCTAGGTGGCCAAAGTTAACTTGCTCGTGAACAAGGACTCGCTCTTAATATATACTTTTTATTCTTGTGCTTCGATTGTTTATGGGAAACTCACGATTGAGCTGCAATGTGACGTACTACAAGCACATGACACAGATTAGTGGACCAAGGTGGCACTAGCTCACTCTTGCATGAGATGAACTTGTGGTGTACCACAGTGGATCATTGATTAATTATCACACCCGATTCGTGCCACCGTAGGTGGTGATCGGAATCAACAATATTTTGTTTCCTATAGCCTCCCACCGCCGTGAGTCAAGCTACCGCATATAGAAGGTCTAGGGTCATGGGGATGGGTTTTCATCCCACTCCATGATTTGCGTTTGTTTGAAAATGCATGAGGTTTTTGCTCTGATTCAGGATTTGGTTAAAAAACAAATGAGGTTGTTTGTTCACCGACTTTCAATCAGAATGGCTTAATGTGAAGTGTGAAATGGTAACTTTGAAGGCTCGGGTCACTAGCTTGATAACATGGGGCTATTAAAATGTCCTCAAGTTATTTCACAGAAATGACATATAGTCAGTTTCAAACCTATCTTTGTTTTATTAGCTATAAACCCAACCCTTAACCACTCCTATTTGAGTCAAACCAAATACTAAGCATTCAAAGTCCTATCTGGGCCAGAAACTTAGCATTTAACCTCTTTTTAATGGCTCAGAATGACATCTAAAGGATATCGCGGCATCTACCATTAAGAATGCACGAACCCTAAAGTATGACAAGTATCACTCAAAAGAAAGACATTAAATGGCATTTAACCCTGGGCTTTGAAAAGTCGGGAACCATAAATGTCAGATCAGAACATTCAAAGCATGAGAGGACAACTCGCAATGCACTTAAAACCAAGCTAGCAACCCTCCTCTTCAAGTTATGAGGCTTAGCCAAGCATCTCCTTTGAGTCACATCCCCAAAGCGGTGTTCGCGTTCGAGAAAATGAGAGAAAGAGGAGAGAAGAGAGCAAAGTAAACCTAAAATGAAAAGTCATGGAACTCGCATTAATGGAAAATTTCTTAGGGTTACAGTTGAGCTTATATAGCCATACAAGAGGGCAGGAACACAAATTACCTAAAATATGAAATTACAATAGGACAAAATGGTAATTTACTTCCAAAACTCAATGCTTTAGAATCAAAAACACCAAAAACACATGTCGACTAATTCTCAATATGTAAGAAATTTCGCTTAGTATAGCGAAAATTCTCGCTTATAGTTAGCGAAATTTCGCTTAGCCTAGCTTAAATTTTTGTGAGATAGCTTAAATTGAGAATTTTCGCTATAATGCAGAATTGGCTAGCTAGCGAAATAATATAAGGTTTCTTTCGCTGGGATTTCGCGGCTATGATTGCGAATTTTCGCAACTCGCGAAATTTTCAACTCGCGAAATTTTCGCAATCGTAGCGAAAATCCCTGGATTGTTCCTGCTTCTCTGTTTTGCTACTACATCACTTCCTGCACTTTTTATTCATCACTTTGCCTTCAATTCTTCACTGCATCTTGACATTTCATCGCTCAAATTTCTGAGAAATCATCGAGATTCTCGCATTCAAAGACCAATAAGAAGCCGTTACGACCGGGGTTCCCAAGACCATCAAAACTATTCAAAACAATCTCAAAACAAATCGGGCACTATGGGATGATGCGCACATGACAATTGGCTTAATTCATATGATTACAAGAAAAGCACTCAAACCTATCTTAAATAGGGCTCAAAATAGTCTTTGCACTAATCACACACGTGTAATACCCATGACATTGCATTAGTGGACCAAGGTGGCATTGGGATCTACCTCGGTGCTGCATTCAGGTGTGGATGATAATATATCACACAATCATGTGTACTCACTGAGAAATTGATTTAAACAGCTGGCTAAAAGCCTACCATTTATTTTTTAATATATATATTGAACTGTTGTGTGTTGGGAAAAACTTGCATGCTTGAGAACAGTGGCTAAGAAGCTACTTTGACTCAAAACTAGGATAGAAAAGTATTATGTTAGAGAAAATTGAATATTTGAGAACAATAGTGGTTGAAAAACCTACCTTGACTCAAAACATTAGGATAGAAACCATTTCCCCAACACTTTCCCTCTAAAGGATGTGGTGTCGACTGATTTCTTTTGACTTTCTCTACAACATTTCTCCAGAAAGTTACCTTTTCTCCATTACTCTTTGTCTCTGCATCCTTCTCTTTTCGGTCATAGTCACAACCACATTATAAATTTCTCCACACAAGGTGTTGACATCGCGACATGGAGATACAACGTCGTGACGTTGCCTGCTAAGACAAATTCATGTTCTTTGTCACGTTGACGAGGAGAAGCAACATCACGATGTTCAGAACCTACGTTGTGACATTGACTGCTACTACAGTTTCAAGCTCTTCTTACCCCAACTTCTTTCATTTACACCCAAGGAATAGCCGATCTCCTGGCGTAATGATATAACAAGTCCAATTCTTTAGAGAAATCTTGTATTTGAATGTATAGTGGCTACAAAGCCCTATTTTCTTTACTCCAATTCAACATGAGGCCTTATTTCCTCAATCTTAGAGTGATTATGATACCTTATCATGAACCTGTCCAGGTGCTCTGTTTGGGGAAATATGTGTACCCAATGGCTTAGAGGCCTACCTAATTCACTCAGTTATTTTTGCTCATATTTCCCCTTTCATTGATGTGATCAAGAAGTCTTTCTTAGGGAATCAGTGGGGAATTTTGAAGAAGTTTGTGTTTTTAAGGTACAGTGGCTGATTAGTGTTCAAATAGTGCTATTTTGAACCCTGTTTATAGTAGGTTTTGAGCACTTTTTGTGTACTAATCAGCTTAAATAACCCAATTTGTACATTAAGGTCCTGGCTTGACTACTAATCGCACTTTGTGGATATTTTTGTAGACTTGTGAGCTAAATTAGGCTAAAATCTTCAAGGCAATTCGAACGTGAAGAATCCCAAATTTAACTCGTAACCGCATGTCAAAAGTCGAAGGAAATGGAGCAAAAAGGGGTAAAACAACACTGTTAGAATGTTTTAGAGTTGTGAAAAATTTTGCAATTTCGCAACCTCGCGACCGCAAATTCTCGCAGAATCAAGCCAGGTCCACCTCACCCACCTTGACCAAATTTTGTGACTTTTTCCTAAACCACCCTTTATGTAATTTTGGTACTTCATGCATTTTTGTAATTTCCCTTGTTCTGAGCAGTATATAAGGCTCAGTCAAGAACTGTACAGAACAACTTTTGATGCAATAAACTTTTGGCGGGAACCTTTCAGTTTTCCCGATTTTCTTATTTTCTCTCATTCTGGCAAACACTCCTTGAGGATGAAAACTCAAGGGATGTTTGGCTAAACCCCCTCATCCTTGAAGAGGAAGGCCACTGGGCCAAGGTTTTGAGGTAAAACGATGTCCTCTTTGTTTTCAATGCATGCAGTTATTGTCATTTATGTCTTTGTATCTCACCTCAGGTTTAAATCCTTTTGATGTACCCTGATTAGCTAGTACTTGGCAAGCTTTTAGGGCTTAGTGGATGCTTACTGCTAGATCCACTGAGGCTCGCTTAGTTTCCATTTATTTGCCTCTGCAGGTTAGGTCAAAGAATAAGTTTTTACTGCTTTGAAACATGAATGACAAATAAATGCTGTATCTCAAGAGAAAAACTTTAAGGGTTAAGTTTTTATAGCTAAACGAAGATCTGGTTCAAGAAATGACTATAGGTCATCCTCCCCAATGCGAGGAAAAGGACCCGAGGACCTCTCAGTCGCCCTAGAACCTCAAGCCCAGTGGCCCGAGACTTCAAGGAGTTCTTTTTACATTCTATTTCATTTTGTTTGCAGTTTTCAAACCACCAATCACACTGTTTTTACAAAAACCCCAAATCCAAAGTGAAATCACCATTTTACATCAACTGTAAATCATTTTACGTGAAGAAAACCCATCCCTGAGTTCGACCTTAGAGTCGCTTATACTCACAAAGAGGCTAGGCTACAAAGCAGTAGGAAGGTATAGGTTTACAAATTTTGTCAATTCCTGAGTTGCCTAGCTACACGTTTACTGCATAACCAAGTACAAAGACCAACTTTACCACCTCAAGTCTTGTTTTAGAACTGGTCTCATACCTATTTATCCAATGATCTTAATAATCCTAGGACCTACTCGGAGAGGGAACAAGAACGCCCTTAGAGAAATCAATGTGCTGACGAATGCAATGGCGAAAAAAGCCACTTTATCACTAAGTCATTCCATATTTCTCCAGTCCTAAAGTGGTCATGGAGCCCACTTTTGGAGAATTGATGACACAACAAGCTCATTCTTAAGGAAAAGCCTTTATTTAGGATGAATAGGGATCCCAAAGCCTTCTTTAACCTTCCCATCAAAGATTTGTATCTACTTCCCCAGGTTTAAAGTGGTCATGGGACCTACTTTATTTGTTCATGAAACAATTGAGGGTACAACAAGTACGATATTGAGGAACATAAAAGGTTTGAGCAGTGGGTGGTGAAAACAACCTACTTTATAACTAAAAGTAACTACTAAGAATAATTTCCCCAATACAAAGATGGTCAATGGGACCTATTTTGCTTGTTATTCCCTCATTCCCCATCTTAGTTTTTCTTGGTAGTATCCAACAAGTATTTCTTTAGGTACTTCCCATTGATGTACCTCTTTATGTGGCTCCCCTTCAAGTCTTGATAGCCAATAGGCATTTCCGGGCAGTACTTGGTGAACCTTGGTCTCTTTTACCGCAAGTGCACAAGTCAACATGTAATAAAATGGATTTTAAGTCCAGATATCGTGTAACACCCCGAAATATACCCTAGCAGTTTTCGGACTTGTTTAAGGTATATTAAAAGCTAAATGGAATTTTTCGAAAATAAAACGATAGAACCGGAAATTAATAAGAGCAAATGGGTAAAGATTTAATTTTTACCACTTGAGGACCTAGTGGTCATAAATGGAAAGACAAGGTAAAGTGGTCTTTTTACCACTCGAGATTACAAAAGGCATAAACAATAAGTTATATGCAAATATGGAATTTGAGGAAATATGGAATAGAAATTGGAAAGAATGGAAGGACCTAAATGCAAAAATGAGAAAACAATTTGATAATGCAAAGGCCAAACATGGCCTTAACTTAAAGAAAAATGGGAAAGAAGGCAAATTGGCATAAGGCCAAACATGGCCTTATTACTAAGGCCAAAATATCTTTTGGTCTACAAAACAAGAAGGGGAGAGCTCAAAACGAATGGGAGAAAAAAAGTAGAGTAAAGAGAAGAGAATATAAGAGAAGGAGGAAAAGAGAGCTACAAAGGAAAAGGAAGAAGAAGAAAAGAAAAGCAAAAGGTATGGAACTATGTGAATTCTTGTATGAATTTCCATACAATTGCATGGTTAGTAGTTTCGCCTCAAACCTAGCATTGATAAAATTTCATCCTCTAACATGGGTTTCTTGTTGGCATTTGATTTTTCTAGGGTTTTGATAGGATTTTATCCTAACCCAAAAATTCATTGAGAGTAAGGTGGGTAAATCTCAAATGTACAAGAAAACATGGAACCCTCCATTCGAGGTTGGATTCATGGTTTAATTCAGAAGTAAAGGAGTTTCTTAAGAAACAAAACCCTAAAAAATCCTTGTATTTGGTTTATGAATGGGTTATGACCCATTATAGATTTGTTTTGGGAGTAATTCATGAAAAGTTTTGAAGAAAGCTATGTAATGAAAGATGAATTGAGTAAAATTGAGATTTCAAGATGAATTTGGAGTGGTTTTGAAGTGTATATAGAGTATTGAGTTGATTTGGGTAGCACCTATGGAAAAGTGAAGAAAAACCCACATTTTGGGCAAATTAGAGGCTGTACTGCATGTGCCGAGCCGCACTCCATGTAGTGTTCCTCGTTTCTATTTTGACCGTTGTTCGTATTTCAGCCAACTCCGTTCATTTCTAATCCGATTTGAGTGGATCTGCTTCTGGGTAAATAGGACTTCAAGGAGAACCAAACATCCTGAAATAGGTACCTTCAAATTCTGATTCTATGTGGCCTAAAAATTCACTCAAAGTGGGGCTATGTTCAAGCCAATTTCTGGTTCTGTTTATGAACATAGAGTAGTCCGGGTTGTTTAGGACATAACTTGAGTTTCGATGCTCTGATTTGGGTGATTCTAGTTGGAGAAGAACCCTTAGCACCTTAGCTTAAAACTAGTATAAAAGACCAGTGTCAAATGTGAAGTTAAGATCCCTGAAAATGACAAAGACGGTATCGCTCGTCACGAGGTGCTGCAAGTCGTTGATTTTTGTCACGGCTTGCAACTTGCATAACTCCTTCGTTAGGACTCCATTATGGGTATTCTTAGACTCTATGGAAAGCCCATTGAGCCTAGAATCTAACCATATGCTATTAATGGCATTTGGTGCTCATATCTTGTCTGAAAATTGAATTGTTGCACCAAGTGTACTAATCGCTTGGTTAAAGTTAATTGGAATACATGGTAAGAAAGGATGTAGATATAAACAAGAAATGCAATATGTATAGATGTGTTCATGAAACATGAATGTGATATGAAAATGAAAAATGAATTGAAACATGAATATGAACATGAAAGGCAATTTGTCAGAACACATAATGGTTGTTATATATGATTATTATCACATATAAACTTAAAAAAGATAACAAATGATAGGAAATACGTGAATGAGTATATGAATGAGTGTACGTGAATGAGTATATGAAATGAGCACATGAATGAGTATGTGAATGAGTATATGAATGAGTATATGAAATGAGTACATGACCGAGTATATGAAATAAGTACATAGATTGAGTATATCTTTGAAAAGATAATACGAAAGTGAATATGGAATTGAAATATGATATTTGAAAACCGAATGAATGTGAATGATGATAAAGACAAGATTCATTAAACGGAATTCGTCATAAATGTGAATTGGTTGATATATCGAATAAACCGCCTGACGGGATGCACCAAACGACATCCGTCACGAAGGCACCCCGAAATTGTCCAATGTCCCACTTGGCGGGATGCACCAATCGGCATCCGTCATGATGGCGTATGGCATTTAATTGATACCACATGTCGGGGTGCACCAAACGACATCCGTCATGATGGGAGACCGGTCGCGATAACACATGTCGGTGTGCACTCAAACAGCATCCGTCATGATGGGGACCGGTCAAGTGATACCACATGTCGGGTGCAATTGAACGCATCCGTCATGATGGGAGACATAACGGAGACCGACAAGTAATACCACATGTCTGGTGCACCAAACAACATCCGCTGGCGACGTGGAGATCGACACTGATACCACATGTCGAGGTGCACCAAACGGCATTTGTCATGATGAGAGACCGAATTGTAAAATGTGTAGGCATATTAAAGAATGATAATAAGGGCGGGATTCATTAAACGAACTGTCGTAAATGGAATTGAATAGTCAGTGAAATAACCAACATTGACGAGTGTAAATGAGATTTTATGTATATGCTTAAATCTCATAAATTGAATTGTGAATTGAATTATTGCATTGAAATTGCATGTTGTGATATGATAAATGATTTGTAAAATGAAAGCATGCGAAAATGAATAGCATGAGTATATGTGGATATAAAGGCATTATTTGTAAATGCATTTTGTTAATTGTAAATGTTTATGGGTCATTTGATAAGAAGTGCTTTCCGTGTAATTAAAAGTTTAAATGGAATAACACAAACAAAAATGTTTTGAGAAGATAATTGAAAATGTCATAGTAAACCAGGCTTTGGATTCACCAACTGGGTCGAGTCGGGGATTCGGGTCGCGACACTTTTGAAAACGAAAATTTAATAAAACGATAACTAAATGAATTAAATGGTGTATCAATCTAATTTGACCTTGTATGTATTTGATATGACTTTGATATGTTCCGATTTTCCATTGTAGATGTATAAGTTTGTTTTGAATATGATCTAACATGTCATACATGTAGAAGATATGAATTGAAACTTGTAAAAGACATGACACATGGAAGTGATAATGTATCGTGATAATGATATGGAACCCGAAAAGGATAAAAAACCTACATGTACATGATATGAATTAGAAGTCACATAATTAGGCTTCTTATATGCATAAGGAAAAAGTAAATGTAAAAGATTGTGACGACAATTATTGTTATCGTCGTTGTCTATATGTTCCCACTAAGCGCAAAGCTTAGCACGTGTTCAATCCGTGTAGGTAATCAAGAGAGATAAAGAGGACAGACATTCCACACCAGCCAGCACGGGCCATCTCGTAGATAGTGCTCACCAAAGATCAAGCCCGCGATCTTCGATGTTTGTATTAGACATATATGTATATAAATGGGACTTAGTATATGTGTATAGATTTCGACGGACACCAATTCTGGTAGTTCTTTCAGATATGTAAAATGAATTTTGGTTATTACAAAAATTGTTCGTATACCCACAAGTATAAGTTCAGCTCTAACAAAAAAAAAAAAGAGGTAAAGAGTCCTAGTATATGGTCTCGCTCCCCGGACTCGGTTCGTATTCGCCAATCGGGTCGGACCGGGAATCGAGGCGTGACATATCGTACCCATAAAGATCTATAAAAAATTTAAAAAATTAAGTACTAAAACTATTCAAGGATATCACTATTTGAACTCAGATTTCTATTTTGTAAAATGAAAAGTAATCAGAGTAACTGTATTTAAATGTTGAAATATGATTAACTATACTTTAACAATTCATAGTTTTTCTGATTTGAGTAAACACTGGAAAGGAGTTGACAATGTGACTATTAGTTTGCACCTTGTTCATAAAAACAAATCGGTTATGAGTTGAATTCTGAATGTTTCCAAGGGTATGTTCGTATAGTTTTGAAATACCTTCAACCACTATACATTTCACAGTTTAGAACACCGGGATAACATGTGTTTAAAAAGTTACTTTTAGGATTTGATTCCCTTTAAGACTTGGATGACTTCCTAAACCAGTACAATCAACCAATTCTTATAACTGGATTCAGCCTTTCCCCATAGATAGGGCAACACATTCTTCTTCCAAAATAATTAGTTCATCAATTTGTAGATTAACCAATACACTCATTTCTATTGAGAGAAACGACATATGCTAATTAAAAATAAGACAAGCTCTTAAAGTATTAGTTTCATGTACCAAGGGATCAATATTCCTAGCCTCAGGAACACACCTCAACTGTCACTAGAGGGTATCCTGGATATCTGGTGTTGGAACAGATCCTATAGTTTAGTTCATGAAATTAATATATTGCTCAAGAAAATCAATAATCCCTTCCAGAAGAGATTTAGCCTACCATCACTGAATTACACATAACAATGACAAGTTGATTCAATAAGTCCATTATGCTTATAATTAATAAAATGAGGAAGAAGAATTCAAACAATGTTTTCTGCTTCACTACAAATTCAAATAGTGAACAGAGCTTGATTTCCAATTATCACTCCACAAGAACTCAGCTCAGATAAACTATTCTAAAAGAAAATGAAAAATTACTAAGAAGAAAAATAAGAAAGAAACTATTTACAAAAACTCTTTCTAACTTGTTCTCTACTCTATTCCCTTCTTGCTCTTCTACTTCTTTCTCCTTTTTGCACCTTATCTCTTTCTATTTATAGTCCAATTATTGTTGGGCCTGAAATTGAGGCAGGTTTTATGGACTTCAATGCAAGCTGGGATGAATTGTCACAAAAAAAGTTGCAATTGTTGCGACATTGTTGCTTCTCATTGTATCTTCAACATTGTCCTTAAATTGTCGCGACATTCCACTAGTGCTTTGCCTTGAAATTGTATTGAAATTTGTCGCAACATTATTGGGATTGTCGCGACATTGCTTTTGTGATGTTCAACCAATGATCTTAAGAAAGATTGTTGTGACATAATTAAATTTGTGGCGACATTGTCTTCTTAACTTGTGTTGTCTTATGTATTGTCGTGACAATCTCTTCTTATTGTGCACTACTGATCTTTGGAAATATTGTCATGACAAAAGTTAATTTGTCGCGACACATTGAGTATCTGGCTGGTCTTCAAAGATGTCTTGACTTTGTCGTGACATTTCTGAGTGACATTCCTTTTGGATAGATATCGCGACAAAAATTGGAATGTCGCGACAATTGTATGTTGTTTCTCTAGGAATCTGACCATTTGTTGTCGCGACATAAGTTGAGATGTCGTGACATATCTTTTGTTATCTCCCTTCAGTTATGTCACGACAAGATTTGAGATGTCGTGACATTGTTTCCTTTCTACCTGGTTTCTTCTGCTATCGTGACATTGAAGAAAATGTCACGACATTTTGCTCTCCGCCTTAGTCAATTTAGGCTTTTTTTTGTTGCTATTTTTGCTTCTTTTGATGTTAATTCCTACAAAACAATAATTTGGTGAAGACTTCATGATTTTGCATTAAAATAAGCATTTAAGCCTCAATTATGCATGCAAAAATGGACTTAAAGTTATATAAGTTTTAGACTCATCAAACTCCCCCAAAGTTAAAGTTTTGCTTGTCCTAAAGCAAAGAAAAGAATTCTTGCTTGTTGTTGACCTATTTTTGTATAGAGATCAAATTTCTACTACTCTTACCCAAGGACTATTACCTAATCCCCAGTAAAGGCACCAAAAACTTGTTTAGACCAAATAGAACTTGTACGCTCATAATAAAAATAGATTTGTCAATGAATTCATTGAAGATTTAGTTTGGTCATAATGTTGCAAGTGCACAGGTCGTACAACTAATAAAAGTAGACCTATAAGTCCGGATATCGTTCCCACGGAGATTGAAAAGAATTTAAAGTTCAACTACCCTAACTACTCAAGTTCCACACTATTTGAACTCCCATTTCATAAAATTTTCAGTAACCTAACTAGAATTCTACTATATAAATTTCTACATCTATGATAAAAGGAAAATTTAAATCCCAGACCTAACTGAACTGGGAACTCATCATTGCCTGAAGTAGAGATCAAGCGATTTCATCATTGAAATTATCAATTCCTGCAACATAATCCAATTCTATTCTACCATGAATTGGAATCTAAAATTGTCAAAGTGTAGTATAGTTTGGATTTTCCCTAACTATATCACTGATTAGAGAGTCATGTTCATTTCTCAAAACATGTGTGCCTAACCAATTACTTGTAATCGATTTTTTATAAGATCCGTATTTTCTTTTCCAATACTTCATACCCATTTCTTATGATCAGAGATTTCATTTCTGCACAAGAAAGGCCATTGCAAGATTTCAACAAGATGAATGATGTCTCATCCTTGAGATCTTAAAGAGTTCTCAATTTCCTTGATTAGATCCAAGCTAACACAAGATCAAGATCATTCCTCCAGGCCAAGGAGAGACTCTAATTGATTAAATTGTTATATTACTAAATTAATTCTCAAACAATGAGTAAATTTATGATTTATCTACACCCAGCTCATTAGTTCTTCATTAATATTAGTCTAGCATACCCCAAGTAATCGTATCCACTCTCAGAATCTCTAACTCGTGTCACTCAAGGGCCTTCTTGGAAATCGTGAGCTGTGATAACTCGTCCTTTATGGTATAAGTTAGTTAATTTTGGGAACACCACTAAGGAATGTAACATCATTCAATAAACTGCTAGGAAAATCTCTAATCCAGAAATCTCTTTCTAATTGTACAGGAAAGACCATAACTAACATCATATCTTTCCTAACGGAAGTTATGTTTCCCGAAAACTGAATCACAGTGAACACTGAAATACTGATCAAGTAATTTCCAATGCAATCAGATCACGAAGAAATGAATCTGTACTTTATCTAGACTTCATTAGATTCAAATAAGAATCGGAATTGATTCAACAATTAGCTAACTTGAAACTTCCGAACACCACCGTTTCAAGCTCTCAAAGAACAAATTGAAATTCTATGCTAAATCTAATCTACGAAGAAAAGAAAAACAAAAGAAAATAAAAGCAAAATATAATACAAAAGAGTCCTCAGCTCCTCAAATGCTCTAGTTTTTCCACCGACTCACCGCGTGATCGCTTCTCAAAATTGTTTCTATTTATGTAGCCCGTGCTCAGTCTCACCCAGGCCGCATCAGATCCCAAAATTCGTCTCGATTGCATTCTCTGCCGTAACTGAAAGTGCTACTACACAGAGTTTTAATTTATCGCAGTCTCATGGTAAGATGTACTTATCGCGACCGCTTCCTTGTGCATCCTTTCGACTGAAATTACAGAAAGTTTCCTCGGTTAATGACAATATTTATTTCACATATTTATTCTCATTTTACGTATTTAGTTTTAACAATTTGTTCATATGTCCGCTATTCTATCCATTCTATGTTGCTGGCAATCTTATGTATTTATTGGAACAGCTTATGTCATGGCTACTGTTTCATAAGCAGTTTTTTCAAATTCAGGCCTGAACTCGCTTTTATGTCGTGATAGTATTTCTGTTGGTTCTTGTTGCAACAATGTTTCTTGTATTTTCAGCATTCCTATTGACTAGGAAAGTCTGTCGCGACAGAGTCTTGTCGCCACTTAACCTGATTTCTTGTTGTAGCTTCATTTTGATGTTGTGACATAGTCTCTTGGTGTTGTAGATGTTTTTTGTCGCGACCAAGTTTTTATGTCACGACAAGACTTTTTGTATTTAGTTCATATCTTGGTGTCGCGACCCGCCTTGTTATTTCACAAGGCCTCTTCTTGTGTTGAACTTTGGTTCGCAAACATAGAAAAGTCTATTGCGACCTTGTCTATCCGTGTTCAAATTTATTTACTGTCACAATTTATATCCTCTTGTCTGACATCGTAAACCTCTCTTCAGCTTGAAGTATGTAGCAACGTTGAATTCTTTTGTTGAAACCAGGTCAGTTCACTAAGTCAACATCACTTATTGCGACTTTGTTTATCTGTCAGGACTAGAAACCTTGTCTTTTAGTGTCGCGACATAAATTGTCTTATCGCGATAGAGGTCTTTTCTTTTCACAGATTCTTCGCCTCAACAGTTTTTCAAGTCGCAATAATTAGCGCCGATAGGAGAAGATTTTGTCGCGACAGATCTCCGCTCTATTTTTCATGCCGCAACCTAAACTGGACCGTCAGCAGCATTCTTCTGTATTGATCTTTAATTTCTTGTTGCGACATGATTTCTGCTTTCTTTTTGTTTCTAGTGTCGCGACATGAGCTTTTATGTCATGACAGGTTCTTCTTGGTGTTGACATCCAACTGACAAACCTTGTTGCAACATTATCTTTCTTTGTCTTAGCTGACTTGTTACATTCTTCCCATGTTCTGTCACGACACGTCATTTTGTCAATGACATAGCCTCTCCTTCTATATTCATCTTTTCAGGTTATGCATGTAAGAAATATTGTCGTGATAGATTTCCTTAGCCATTTGTTTAGAAGTTTGTCGCAACACACATTTACTCTATCGTGACATAGACTGCTGTAATTGCTCTTTTTATCTTCTTTCTTGTTGAAATTTTCTCCTTTTTGAATTAAAACCTGCAAAACACAAAGTTGGTGAATAATCCATAATTTGGCATTAAAACAGATCTGAATATACTAAAAATAAGCCAGAAAAATGGATTTAAAAATAGACGAGTTTAAGACTCATCACTTGTCCCCAAGGCCATTTTATGTTCTATCATCATTTTCAAATAAGTCAACACTTGCATTCAATGAAATGTCTGTTGTTATATTAATTATAAACAATCTTCAATTCTAGAGTAAAGAAGATTTTCAATTAAGTTCACTTTACAAACAGAAAATTCATATAGTGTAAACATCTCAGTTTTTGACCCCTTATTTATGAGTGTGTGTAGGTCTTCCCTTTTTAACAGATTTGCTAGTCAGGTAATCTTCTGAGATATTATGTAAAATCATGGAAGTCTCTGTAATTTGACTTAGGTCCCATAGGCTTGTTGGTCATATTATTCTCCACTAATGTAGGCATCACACTACCTTTAGGTTCAAATAGGTCTTTCAGGCTTGTAATGTATGGCTTGGGTATTAGGTCGATAATTAGACTTTTAAGGCTCAAGTTTACCCAAAGTGCACACACCACTCAACAATTGGTACTCACTCCTCTCATCCTTCGTCTTCTATTAAATTCAACTTTCAAGCACCCCCAACTTGATTTGGTGCATCATCTTGCATCATCTTCATTGTGGCATTTCTTTTTACCACTTTAAGAATTTGAATTCAATTCCTCATACTAGAAGCTTTCTTTTTTCACTTTTGTACAAGGTTTTAGGAATGGTGCAATGTTTTGTCTTTTTAAGCTTTCTACCACCCTTAGCGAGCTTTAGGTTAGTAACTCCCATACTAGTTGGCATTAGGGTACTAGGTGTTGAAACACCCTTAAGAACTTAATTTCTCAAAAGAGGAAGTCTACAAGACAAGACTCATTCCCCCTTATACTTTTGTAATTTTATAGCTTCTTGTTTTTCTATTGTGCATAACTTTTGGATCATCTTTAATTTGTTTCTTCATCTCACTTTATCTTCCTTTCACATCCCTTAATCTTATCCTTCTTCACATTACAAAACACTCGCCCAAACTTGTCCCTTTCTCTGTTTCATATGCACTCACAATGCAATTGGGCAAACTTAGGGTTCTTTACTGAAGGATTACTTTTAAGGGAGGTTGAATGCTTTTCACTAGGCTTTTGATGATAGAATTGGCATTGAGCTCAAACAAGGAACTAGGGTGTAAGCATATGCATATCATTAAAGTAGGCTTGAAAGGCACAAACTTTCCAAGGATGACCTAAATCATTACCTGTTGGTTGTGTTGCCTATAATTTCGCCTTGAATAGTGCTTAAACAAGTTCTAGAACCTTTGGAGACTAAAACTATGATGGATCTCAAAAGATGTTCCTAACCCAAGCACAATCAATTGCAAAGGTACTAGTGACCATGTGTATGTTCTTAGGGTTTATTATAACTAAAATGTTTAATCAAAACAGAATTATCAGCCTTATAAGATATGTCATTTGTTTAATCTTTCAATAGTCTAGAATTTAGGCATAAGTATCATTGACATCACAACTTTCCCATTTAAGTTGAACTCATTTTACCCCCTTCACCTATCAATTCCTTTATTGTTTGGTTTATTTAAAGGCTATTGTGCTATCTGAAGTTCAAACAGTTCATTCAACAATGTTAGCACAAGTAGCTCAATAATAATCAATCCCACCAAACAATCCAAAGTCAAGAAGATGCAAATCAGATATAAGATGACACAATGTTTGTCTATGAAAATATAGACTAAACCACTCAAATTAACACTTATACATGAGCCTTACAATTCTCCAGTATCTATGTCAAAGTTGAATAGAGTTGTTTGAAAATGAATAAAACTAATTTAATTTTCTAGAATTAATAATGGATTTAGTCTATGGCACTGCAAGTGCACAGGTCATTCAAGTAGTAAAAATTAGATGTAAGAGATCGATATCATTCCATAAGGATTAATGAGAATTTGAAGTTCAACTACCCTAATTACTTAAGATCCATACTATTTGAAACTCTATGTGACAGTTTCTCAACTTGACTAAGAAAAATAATTGTTCTAGAGATTACACCAAAAGGTAAAAGAAAGTTGAATTTATGATAATAAAACAAATAAAAAAACAAAATATATTGGACTGAATAAGTTCTGCGTGAAATAATTTTATCAAGAAGTGCTTGTGAAATAACCAATTTACGCACTATTAGAGCATTATTTACTCTACGTTTGTCTTTGGTTGGTTGTCGAGATGCCTAACAACTCGGTTGGATTTCTCCATAGTGGTATTTAGGGTCCACTGATTCTCTCGAGAGAGCTTGGTCCCCAACCCGGCTACTTGTACTCTGCACAATCTTAACAAGATACGGGTATTCTTTCTCATTGTACCATTTCTTGGTGCAGATTTCTTGCTTCCTAAGTAAAGGTTGTTGCAAAATTTCTACAACTTGATTGATGACTCATCCTTTAAATCTAGTGGATATTTCCATTCCCTTGATTAGATTTCAGCTAACACAGGTTTAGGATCTTTCCAACAGATTAAGGTGAAATCTCTTATTATTTAAATTGATAAATATTCCCTTCCAACATTAATTATGAGTGAACTGGGAATTTATCTAGAGTGAATAACTAGAGCTCGATAGTTCTTGATGGTATTGTAGTCTAACATGCCACCAATTGAATGTTCCCCTGACTCTCGGGAGTCTTCACTCTCTGTGTCCTTAGGGTCTCTTGAAAATCGGAGCGGGATGTTTATACCTTGGAAGGGTATTCGATACTACTATTAGGAACAGGTCCATTCAATAACACATCAACCAAATAAATTCCAATCCAAGTAATCCTCTCTCTAATTTATGCAGAAAAGACTGTAGCTAATAATAAATCCAATATAGTGAAGTTGTGCTTCTCAATTACAGAATCACAATCTACAATGGAGTGTTGATCAAGAACATCCACTGTAACTATAATTCCCTGGAAGAAGCAATTCCAAGGGTATGCGAACTTCATTTTATTCGGTAGTAATTGGAAAAGAGAATAAAAATTAAATCCAGCTTCTACATTCTAACAGAGTACTCGTTCAGATCCAAAAAAAGAAAAGAAAATAAAAGAAAAGTCTATTCTACAATATACAGTGAGTCTTCCTTGTCCTCCCAGACAATGAGTTTAAGAAAAACGGAAGCTACTTTACTAAAACTGTGTACACCTATTAATAACTTTCAGAAATTGGGCCTGATTCCAAGGCTCCAGGTGGATTTTCCTAAAATCAATGGCCCAGCTCACTGTTTTAGGTCGCGACCTCAGAAGCTTGTCGCGACGTAAAATCCTGGTCTGGTTTGTCAAGTCTGTCGTAACCTCAGGAAACTGGTCGCGACTTTTTTCACTTTGTACTTGCAATTGTTGAGCTGCGACCTGATGTTTTCTATTGCGACTTGTTTCTTCAGTTGCATTTGATTAGTGGTCATGATATGAATTCTTTGTTGTGACTATAAGTTATCCAATGGGTGAGAACTCTGGTTGCGACCTCCTTCTTCTTGTTTCCAGGAATTGGTGTCGCGACCTCAATTCCATGTCGCAACCTCATTTATGTTGTCAGCCTCTTTGCTTCTTGGTCACAACTTTCCTTTTCATGTTGCGACGTCATTCAGTTGTCTTGAGCCTTCAAGTAGGCCGCGACTCAACTTTGCTGGTCTGCTTATTTTCTTGTCGCGACATGGTCATTAGGTTGAGACCAAGTAGTTTCTTTAATCAGTGCAATTCTTGTCGCGACCTCAAAAGTTTGTCGCGACCTGACTGTTCTTCCTTTTGCTGAAATATATGTCGCGACCTCAATTCCATGTCCGCGTCATCATTTACGATTTACTTGACTATGTTGATCTTTGTTCAAACCAGTTTTCTGACCCTTTAATAAATTCTATGTTGCGACCTTAGTTCCATGTCGCAACCTGGCTGTCTTCGCATCTCTGCGTTCGATTGTCGCGACCTGCATTTCTTTTTATCGACAAGCGATTCTTGGTCACAGCTCCCTTTTTCATGTTGCGACTTAAAATTGTTTGTCTTTTCATTGTTTTATCGCGACATGGGATTTAGGTTGTGACCTATCTTTTCTTTTCCTTGCTAAAAATTTATGTATCGACCTCGAAAGCGTAATCGCGATCATTCTCCCATCTGTTGCCTTATAAAGCTTCCTAGTATTAGTCACAACAGTTTCTTCTCAATTCAGCTTCTTTTATTGGTCACGACCTAGAAAGTGTGTCGCGACTGAGTAGTGGCCCTTCTTACTTTGTTTTTGTCACAGTGTTGATTAGTACCCAAATAGTGCTATTTTGAGCCCTGGTTATTGTAGGTTTTAAGCACTTTTTGTGTACTAATCAACTCAAATAACCCAATTGATACATTGAGGTTAGGCACGCTCTTGATCATATTTTGTAGCTATTGTTGTAGTTTTGAAGGCCAAATACCTCATTATCTTCAATCTGATTCAAACACGATGAACCCGAGCCGAATTCGAAGATGAATGATCGAACCAGAGGAAATTTGGAGCAAAATGCTGAAGAAAAGGAAAGCTTAGTGAAAATTTTGTAGGGTTGCGAAAATTCTCAACCTGCAAATTTCACAGGTTGCGAAATTTACTTAACCCTTGCTCCCTACTGGCATTGTTGCTTTTTGACCCGCTTTTTGTTTGCTTTTGTACAAATTTGCCCTTGATGTAATTTTGGTTTCTTTGTACATAATTTTAATTTCCTTGTTACTGAGCACCTATATAAGCTCAGTCAAGCTTGTAATCTCAGTCAATCTTTCAGTCCATCAATCAATCAAGAAAATTGGGCACGAAGCTTCCTCTCCCTCGGCTGGTTTTGTGATTTTCTCTCCCTCTCCTTCATTTTCTTGCATTTTCTTGGTAGCCAAACACCCCTTGATGATGACAAATCAAGGGGATGTTCGCTAAAACCCTCATCCTTGAAGGGGAAGGCCCTTTGGGTGTTAGTTTTGAGATAAAGTTTGCATCGTGTGCTTTTCATGTATGCATTTATGGGTATTTGTGTTCCTACTTCTCACCTTAGGTTAAATCTCTTAGGCATGCTCTCCCTAACGTGTATTTGGCAAGCTTTTTGGGTTCAGTGGATACTTATCACTAGATCTGTTTGATGCTAGATAGTTAATCATATTAGTCCTTTGTAAGGTAAGGTTTAGGAGAGTGTGTTCTTACCATATGGGAGCATTTACGGCTCATTGAATGCCATTTTTCAGAGAAAACTTTGAGGTTTTAGATTTTTAAAGCTAAATGAAGATCACAGTTCGAAATGACTATATATCATCCTCCCCCAGCCCTTGAGGGGAAAAGGCGAGCACATGTTAACTACTTAGAACCCTAAGCCCGGTGGCCCAGACTTCAAGGTTCTCTTTTAACTTTTATTTCAATTTGTTTCGATTTCAACCATTACCCTGCTTTGCTTTTCACCGCAAATCCTTAAAATCCAAGAAAACACCATTTTCAATGCATTGCAACTCTTCTCTCACGAAGAAAACCCGTCCAGTGTTCGACCCTAGAGCCGCTGCTCTTGCATTAGCTTTCTTTCACGACAGGTAGGAGGAGTTTAGGTTTATAAATATTGTTGATTCCGGAACAACCTACTTTAGCCACGAATCAAATGGCACCGTTGTCGGGGATGGTGCCCTAGTGAGAAAGAGAAGTTGTGAACTTGTGATCCACATCACAAGTATTGGTGAATTCTCATTTCTTTTTGATTTTACCATTTTTCCCCACATGCCGAGTTCAACTGCGGGAGGTTAATTTTCTTTGTGTGGCGTTTTCCCCTGTTTTGATTTTATAGCTAACTTTAATCCTTTAGGTAGCCTTGTTTTTGTTGGTTTCTTGTTTGTGTAGTATTCATAGCAGCTTATGCAGTGGGACAGAAACATTGCAGGCAAATTGGAAAGGCTAAGTGCTCCAGTTGAACAAGGGTGTGAAACGATTTACACACCAGGCAGATGGAGACCCCTGAAGACGTGACTAACGGGGGTTGAGGGAGCTGATACCTCTGGTCGATGAGGGATCACATACTACGAGGTGAGCGCACCCTCATGCATTATACCCCCTGTTGAGGATGTGGCAGTGAGGCCTTATCTGGTTCCCCTGCTCCCAACTTTTCATGGCATGGAAAACGAAAATCCATACACACATCCGAGATTTTGAGGAAGTTTGCACAACTTTCAAAGAGGGTGTAACTGATATGGAGATGCTGAAGTTGAAAGCTTTCCCATTGACCCTCAAAGACAAAGCCAAAATTTGGCTTAATTCACTAGGGCCAAGGACCATCAGGAACTGGGCAGAGCTGTAGGTGGAATTTTTGAAGAAGTTCTTCAGTGCCCACACGACTAACAATTTGAAGAGGCAAATCTACACCTTTGCAGCTCATGACAGTGAAAAATTTTATCAATGCTGTGAAAGGTATATGGAGACCATCGATTGCATGCCCTACGCCGTAGTTTTGACACATGGATCTTTGGTAAACCATTTCTCACGATGGAATGTCCCCTACCATGAAACAACTCTTGGAGACCATGTGTGGAGAAGGACTTCGCTATCGAAATCTAGATAAACCATGGACTTCCTCAACTATGTTCTTCCGAAACCTCAAGGATGGGATAGAAATTTGAATCCGAGCCCGATAGGCAGGCCACCGGTAAACCAAAGGGGAGGAATGTATTCACTGGGGGAGGGAGTAGAACTAAAGGCCTAAGTTGTCCTTTTGGCTAGGAGGATGGAAGAACTTGAAATGAGAAATCGACATGGTCGAGAGCGGTGGCGAAGCATCTATGCGACCCGACCATGTTTTGGTGCGATCCACCGGAGTCACGGAGAGCATTGTCCAATTTCTACCTCAGTAAGGGATTTGATAGCTGAACATGCAAATGTTATGGGCCAAAATAGGCCACCAGCTGATGGCCAGTATGGCAACACCTAAAATCCCAACTGGAAGAACCACCCCAACCTCTCACGGAAGCCCAACATATGTTCCCCAAGCGCACACCAACATCAACAATATGGGTCCACCCTCTCAAGAAGCAGTTGTACCCACCAACCTCATCACATGTCGAGCAAGCCATCACATGAATTCCGAAAGCAAGGCTGGGGAATTTTGTCGAGGAGCGTAAAACTATTAATGCCTCGGGATGAATCAAAGAATAGAAAGGTAGAAAGCTCCGTGAGCAAAGACCTAAGGCCCTACAATAGCCTCAATAAGAAAATTGATACCCCGCAGCTATCCATCACAAGATCGACTAATCAAGAAGCAAATTCTGCAGAACAAGGGAGATTCCCTTCCCGTGACACTCGCCTAACTTGGGGGAGTGCATGGATTCAAGCTATGCTGAGCCCGCACCAAAGATGGATGAAGTTAAGGCCATTATCACTTAGAGGAGCGGTAAGGAAATTGAGCAACCAGTGCCCAAACCTGCTGTAGAAACCAGAGAAAAAGAGGAAGTGGAGCCAGATCATATATTCATTAAAGAGGATTCGATGAAGAAAAGCACGCCTCCTCCATTTCCCCAAGCACTGAGAGGCAAAAAGAAGGCCCCAAGCGCGCGGTGCATCCCGAAGTACTAAGGTAAATAAAAGTGAACATCCTACTGCTTGACATGATCAAACAAAGCAACTCTATGCTAAATTTCTAGCGACTGCGGCATACCAAGAAAGGGTCAGGGCATTGACAAGAAGGCTTTCCCGACTAAATGTTTCACTTTCTATCATCCAATGCAAACCTAAAGGAATAAAGATCCGTGATCCCCCCACCATCTCACCAACATCGAGGAACCTCGCACGCATAAGGCAATCGTGATCCGGAGCGCAGCAACCCACGCTATACGCAATGCGCTGCCAGCTTAGGCCTGGGAGCCGGGCTTCCGCCAACATCACCCTATCCTTAGCGGATCGATCAGTGAAAATACCAAAGGGGATAGTTGAGGATGTCTTAGTAAAGGTAGACAAATTCTACTATCCGGTGGATTTCATGGTTCTTGATACAGAGCCAATGGCAGAGGGCACTAACCAAGTGCCCATCATACTTGGGAGGCCATTTTTGGCCACATCTAATGCCATAATCAACTTCCGGAATGGAGTCATGCAACTCAATTCTTCTAAGAACATGACCCCTCGGAGCTAACATTTTCACTTGAGCAATACATAAGTCGTACAGGGATGAGGAGGTGACTCGATGAAGTATGCTCGAGTGGTGCAAATGTGGAAAATACAAGGCGCTAAGAACTCGCAGAAGAATTAATAAAAACAAAGAAGGTTAATGAAGAATCTCGCATCGCCATCACCGAAGACCACCGTAGAGCGTGATGCTTAAAACAAAGGAGCGTGTTTCTAACTCAATCGCGCAACACACTCACAAATGCCATGGAGGAGTTTCTCCTCCTGCACTCTATGAAACCTCTCTGGTCGCTTCAATGTAGCGGTTCCTACAGAACTCTAAACCACTCCAAATTTTGATGGAATTTTTTGTTCTACATTATCTTAAATTTTAAATTAGGATTTTCCTTAATATCCTTAAATTTTCAAAATTTTCAATAGAAAAATTTTCAAATTAAATTTTAAAAATTAAATTTTAATTTTTGGTCTTGTGTTGTTGCAGGTATTCCAAAGATCGTGAGAGCCACCGCTGACTTCCTGTGTCGCGACTTTCGTAACCTCAAGAATTCTTCTTGTGCTGCGAAAATTGCACTGCGATTAGCAACACTGTTCATCTTCCTTGTTTTTACTTGCACCTCTTTGTTTCACGCTCTTGCAATAACTTTCTATATTTTTTTGAACCGTCCAATTTATGGCCACTAAAGGCCATTAATTATCCATGTCTTCTCACCTACCCGCCCTATATAAAACCTCTTTCCCTTCATTTTTCATTCCTCTATATTTCCTCCCGCTCAAACTCCCTCTCCTCTCAAATTTGATATCCTCCAAGCTCAACAATGGCGAAGACTCTGTAAATTATTCCTTTCCTACACGGCAGCGCCAAGCCCACCCCCACTCTGACTCCCACTCAGAGCATCCCGCCCCACCCAACTCCAGCAACCAGTAGTGCCGGCTAGAAGACTGGGCCTAATCACGGCCTAGCCAGAACGGCCATTTAGAGTCTCTCAAATTTCTAATCACGCCCTCGCCTCCCTACCCCAACTCGTCTGCAATGCCGTCGCGATGTCAGGCTCCTCCCCTGTGGCCCTTGCCCAGAGTAGATATCATACCCGAGTTGGCCCCACTCTGCCTGCTCCATCACATCCCAAGCCAATTCGGAGGGCCCCACCGCCCAAGAGGGCTCGAAACTTCAAGCCCAGGGGAGTCGTCCACCTCGAGACCTCGAGCGCCTCCCTCACCACCTTATCAGGGCATTGATGGAGCCCTGGACCTATCCCCTGCATCCATTATCAGGCGGCCCTTTTTCCATTGCAGCCCCATCTCGGGAAATGTTGACTACAGTGGGAGAGATTTGCACGGGGAGGTTTACTAAGATCTCTCGGCATTTGCCGAGGGCCCGAAGCTCCGAGACTCCATGCGCCTCGTGTAGAGATACCATTTGGAGCCGTTCATGATGTCGTGTCGATATTTTTATCCTCTGGTAGTCATTGAGTTTTATCACACGATGACATCTAGGTGAGAGGCCAACCCGACTGCTCTGCATTTTTCCATCGACGGCCGGCCATGGATACTTTGGGCCTCCGACATCACACCAAGCCTCCATCCGTCGATCTCGCCAATGCAAAGAAACTATAGACAAGGGCCCCATCCTCGACTGTGAGATGGTCCGCTTCTCTTATGGACGCCGCACCGTGGGATCTATATTATTCAGCGACACCTCTTGCAACAGATATTGATGTAATTCACATTTCGAGGTCTAATCTATTCCCGCCCGTAATATCACGCCGCTATGGGAGGAGCTATTTCAAGGCTTTATATCGTGATTTTTAGGCTTCTGTCTAGCTTCGGGCAGAGCTGATTATGAAGTCCTTGTTCCACTTCGAGGACAGAGTCCACCGCTGGAGTCTGCCCCGCGCTGAGTCCATGCCTCTCCTATTTCCATGAATTTTATGCCAGGTGCTAGAGCACATCGGGTTCCCGGCCGAGCCCCGATTGGAGCTGCCGCGCGCACAGAGGCCACCCACTGCGATCGGTTATGTGCCATGCCTGTGCCTCATCTTCCTCCGGACTACCGAGACGAGCCGGCCGCCGATACTCACTAGGGACCGCCCTCAGCCGAAAGACACCGCGCCCGCCGCCCATTCGTTCTCCATCGCCCCTCCAAATCTCCACTCTACCATCGCCTCCAAGATTCGGCTTAGATGCCCTCTATCCCTTCAAAGCCCTCGGCCCCCATGCCCACTGCTTATTCAGATATAGCTGGGCCGAGTACCTCCGCACCACCCCGCAGCAGTACATTACCATCTCCACCAGGGACTTTCTTTAAGTATCACTTTATTAAAAGATATTTTTATAAGAGTAAACCATTTTCGTGTGGTTTTGATCCAAGATACTCAAGTAATAAGTCGATAAGTAATAAATGGATTTAAGTCTGTGATATCGATCCTACGTAGATCTCCAAGAATTTTTCTAATCAACTACTCCAACTAATTAAGCTCCATACTATTCGACGATAATACGATAATGAGATTTTGCTTGGATGTTCTGAAAAGAATGATGTAAAGAAAAAATGAATGAATAATAAATGAATGGAATATTGAAATATCAAAATAACCAATTTAGATTTGAAGGCTATCTCTAAAGAAACATTGAATAATCAAATATCAAGTGGAAGAATCAATTCTGCAACAAGATCGTAACTTTGTTTTCAACTACAGATTCTTAAACTAGTCCGTTGATTAACATAGTGTGACTGGATCTCTCCAAACCACACAGTTCATCATCTCACCTTAACCGTTTCTCCCTAAATACGCAGGGAAGATAATCACTTTTAAACAGAGCCTGCTCGCATTTTTCTTCAATACTTCATACCCACAATGGACTCCTGCACCCGAGCTCCTTCAATTTAGTCATCAAGTAGAGGTTGCACTATACTGTTCCTCACCTCAAAATTAGAATAGATTACTCTTCCTTTGATTAGATCCTCGTTTAACACGGGATCGAATTCACTATTCGAATTGAGGTGAAATTCAGATACTCTAAATTAATAACTCACTAACTCATTCTCAAGCATGTTGAGAAGAGGATGTATTGTTTTAAATATACGTAGCGCATTAGATCTTAATATCGTGTTCAAGTACCTTTCTGAAATTATTTCTTACTCTCAGGAATGCCTTCTTTGTTTCACCAGATGGCTTCCCTCGAAATCGTAGTCAAACAACCTCGCAGGGTACAAGAGGATCAAATCGGGATCAACTCCAAGAACACGAAACCAAATAAGTCGACGAATATCCGTTCACTATAATGAATAAAATATCAAGAGAAAGATTATTTTTGACAATAACGCTAATTCAATGGAAGCTGGGTTCTGAATTACTGATTATACCTACATTGGCTGGCCGACTACGAAACCACCGTAAATCTAAACTGGTGTTCGAATCCTCCAAAATTTCACTGGAATTCAAACCACCGTGGATATTTAAGAAATATACATCCCATTCACTTCAATCTCATACTAACGTTCAAATCCAAATTAGAACTAAAATACAAACTAATCTAATCTAAAATGAATGGGAAGAAAACGAAACAAAAGAAAAGAAAAGAAAAGAAAGAAAATAAAATACTGTGAGCCTTTCAAAGAACCCGCATCTCTCTTTTGTCGCCAAGAGCTGCTTCTTCGTTGGTAGCAAATTCTTCAGATTTTTTATGCGGCTCCTAAAGTCGGGCCCTAATCAATGCATTTTCAGGATTCCAAAGTTAGTCAGCTCCATGTTTTGCCTCGATGTCGCTGACATTGGATCTCTTTGTCGCGACATCATCCACAAAAAGCCGCGATATCGATTCACGCCGCGACATCAACTTAAGTCTCAAATGTACCTTCAATCGATAAATGTCGCTCGATGTCGCGAAGATCAATCCTCGTCGCGACATCACTTTGCGCCTCGCAGGTTTCACTATCTCCCGATGTCTCACCTCAATCTCTTGTCGGACATCGCCTTATGTCTTTGGAGGCTTCACCGTTGTTCTCGATGTCACCTCATTCCTCGTCGATAGCGTGCTCTAATGTTTTAAGCTTTTCATCGATAGTTCCCGATGTCGCTACATCAATCTCTCGCGCAACATCACTTTAGAACCAGAATCGTGAATCGGTATCTTTCTTATGTCGCCATATCGATCTCTTGTCGCGACATCACTCTTAAGTCTCGCAGCTTCAACCATGGTTGGCGTCGCACTACTTTATGAACCGCACTTCGCTTTAACAAGTCTCGCGTCGTGACTCGATTCTGTCGCGACATCGATTATAACTTTGCAAATTTCAATCGGTTGCTTTCGTGTCGCGACGCCAATCCTCCGTCATGATCAGCACTTAAATCAGCACTAGTTTCATCTTTTAAACCCGGCTATAAAGGCCAAGGTGCTTCTCTTTGTCATTTAATTCTCCATCCCTTTGTCGCATACGATCTTCGTCGGCGACATCACGATGCTGTCGCGACATCATTTCTTAAGTCTCGGTTAGTCCTCGCTGCTTATCCTCGGTGATTCTGTATCGCGACTAGCTTGCTTATTTCCTTCACTTATCCCGATGTCACACCATAACTGGATCAGGTAAGCCTAAAATCGCATCAATGAATCAACTATTTGTTTCCATTCCCGCCTTGTGCCCACTTCCTTGCATTTTTATTCCACCATTTGCTGCATTTTTCAACGTAGATTTCTTTCTTTATACTCCCGCAGTCAAATTTGGTGAGTTTTAATATTTCGCATCTTAATTATTCCTTTTACATTAAAATCAAAATGCAAATTACTAAAAATTGTATGACTTTTAAGTTTCATCAAACTCCCCAAACTTAAAGTTTTGCTTGGTCTCTAAGCAAAGAAAAGAAAGAATTGCTCGTTCCTCAAACGAAAAGGACATTTTTCTATTCCGTTTTTTGGCAAAGAGAAGTCAATTTAATTGAAATACAAGGATTGCATTGTTTCGTGACATCTAGCTTCAAGTCTAGTTCAAGGTTGGTTTCTACTTTATAGTATACAAAACTAAATCAAGGAAATGTTTTACAAAACCACATAATCATTAGATCCTGTCAATAATAGATTATTTTCCTTTCTCATCTTCATACGAGTCACTTAACTCCCCAAAGCCCTTCACGCTTTGATTGTTTCCATATTTCCAAATTCCATAGGTTTGTTTTTCTATATTTGATCTCCACTAATGCAGGTGATTTCACCTTCAAGATCACTAAGGTCTGGGCTTATATCTGGTTAGAGGCCTGCAATGGGTGTGGGATTGAAGGAATTTTTAGGCTAAGATTGACCTCGAACCTTTTCTCCTCTCTTCAGCCTTTCTTTCTCAGAGTTTCTCTAATAAACTCCTAACTTCATGTTTGGGACATCTCTTTGATTTCTTCAATTCAGAACTGGATGCCCCCTATTTCTCACTTGTAATTCAACTGGGGAAATTTCCTTTGTTTGTCACCATTCGGGGATAGTGCAATGTTTTAACTTTTTAGGCTTTCTAACACTCTTAGCGAACTTTGGGTTAGTAGCTCCCATACAAGATGGCATTAAGGTACTAGGTGTTGAAACACCCCTAAGAACTTAATTGTTCAAGAGAGTTAGGCCCTGAAGATAAAACTTACCATCCCTATAGAAACTTTGCTTTTCTTGCATTTACGCTCTTTGCCTTTTTCTTTTCATTTCCGCTTATTTCTTTTTTTATTTTTTTATTTTCCTCCTTGAGTTCTCAAAAACCTACACTCCCAAGAACTTCATTTCTTTCCTCCTTGAATTCCTGGGTAATAATAGGTTCTTTACTGCAGGATTGATTTCTTAGGATGAGTTGGGGTTTCCATTGGTTTATTTTTTGAAAAATAAGCTTGTTTGCTCAATTCCTGGAACTAAAGTATATGCATAAGCATATGAATAGGGATGGCTAAGGTGCTCAAACTATCCGAAAGGCCGCTGCATCATCTCTTGTCATTTGTATCCCACCTAAATTTTAAGCCTCAATCAATAATCTAACAAATTCTAGAATTTGGATTGAACAGTTGTGACTAACCATAAGGATTGTATTGACTCATTTTTGTTGATGAGTAGTTAAATTTATTGCTATTCAACAGGTTCCTTGACTTATTGTTCGTACCTCAAACTCAAAAATATGTTTTGTTCCTTCTATTGTATTACCTTCCTCTATTCTGGACTTATCAGTTAGACTTAAGTCACTTTTGCACTTTGTGTTTCAATCAAGCGTATTCATTTGGCCACTTATTCTACATTTAAGCTTATTCCCTAATCTAGCGCTTCATTCAATTCAGCTCATGACATCTCAGCAGTTTTTATTCTAGAACTAATTCCTACTTTTATTTTCCCGACTATGTGCAACCACTACAAAAAGCAACCTGACATTGAACAAAGCGATTCAAAATAGCACACAACAATTCAATTCAAATTTCTCATTTTATTTCTGATTCAATTGCAATAGTTGGATACAATTCAAATGGGATAAGGAGAGTAAAGAAGGTTAGGCAGGGAGAAGGTCTATTTTTTTCTTTTGAAATAGCCAGGAGCAAAGATGTTGGGGGGATCTAGGTCTAGTGTACCTAAATGGTACAGGAATTCAGAATTTTAAATTCTCTTCTTTCCTTTCTCTTCTTGGTTTCCCTCCTCGATTTGATTTCTTTCAATGAAAATCTCATTAGAGATCAACCTTTTTGTTCGACTCATCACGCCTCTTCCCCGAAGCCATTCATTGTATTCTACATTTCGATCCATGACCTCTAAAAATTTGGAGAGATTATTGTTTGAGTCAAATCAGAGTTTCAGCCATTCTTTTGCACATAGGACTCACCAGTATCTTTTTTGCTTTACATCTCTATCATCAAGTTTGTTTTCAAATCATACGTAGAGACTTGTATAGGGCAGAAGCCTTGATTTGCTCCACAAATTTGGCTTCTTGCTCTAATATCTCTTTCTTTATCAATGTTAGGAGTTGAGAATCACGCTCAGGCAGTTGTTATAAAAGCTTCATGACTTAGTTTAGGTTTGTAATGGGTGTGATCTCTTTCATCCATTTCTTTCTTAAGCTCTTCCCCTTGCTTCAAAAATTTGTCTCATCTGATTTCACTCTCTTACGATTGACTCTTATACCTTCTTGGTCTCTTCTTTTTGTAGCTCCATCATGCTCTTTTCCTTCATTTAGCTCTTCCTCCCGGCTCTTGGTCTTCTTTGCAATTCTTTTCATAAATGCCTTCTCTGAGATTCCTATTTGTAGGTTCCCTCCCTTCTCTCTTTCATGCATTTCTCTTTGCATGGCATTGAGAGCTTGATATCAGAAGGCGTTGCTCTTTGCTCCCATGGCTTTCTCCATGTTGGAAATTTACGTGCACGGGGAGGAGGCGCTAAGGGAATGGAGAAGTCTATTGAGCTGCCTTCATCCACGCCCTTCATTGTCGCAAAAATGGGAAATCATTGTTGTCGGGTGAGTTTTAAGTGCTCACGCTCCTTGATCGACCAACCCTCTGAGTCTCCTTTTCTGGTCTTTCAGCTAGGGCTTCATCTCTTTTCTCTACCAGCACCCCCCTTTTCTTCTGGTTTCTTGGTCCTTTTACTTCAACTCCTGTCGGAAAGTGGTGCGTGGTGCTTGCCGATTCCCATACTCCTTTCACCCCAGCCTTCAAACATAGAACGGTGATTGTTGCTGGGTGAGGAATAAGCCCTCTTTTATTCCCTTCATGATACCTCATGATAGAATTTTCAATGACAACTCCTACATTGATCTTGTATCCTTTTAGGATGGCATACAACATCATAGCTTCTTGTTCTCTCACTGTGCACACGTGTTTTGTTGGAACCAAAACAGAAGCTAGGAAGTAAAACCATACCTTCGCTTCCTCAGTGAGGCTTCCCCTGTTCAATGTTCTTGGCCTTCCTTCTCCTTGGTTTAGCTGCACCTTACCATTAGTGAGCTTCTTGGCAATCTTTCCAAAATCTGGTTTTTCAAAAAGTTTCTTGAATTTGGAACCATGCTTGTGCACTGCCATGCCATAGGCCTCGTTGATGGCCTTAGCTTCATATGAAACCCAGACTCCTCTAACAAAAACAGCTCCATCCTTCCTTCCTACCAAATTTGAATAAAACTCTCTTACCAGTGCTGTATACCCTGATTTTGGTGGAGACTCCCCACCCTCGCTCCTATCATCTCCTTGAAAGAATGGGATTTTGAATCTCCTCTCTATGACAAACCCCTTGTTAGCATAATATTTTTTCCACTTGAGATGCCGCTTCGTCGACACGAAATCCTCTACTTTTTCTTCTTCTCTCACCTTTCCCTTTCCTTTTTCTGCTCTTTCTTGGGAGTTTACGGAGCTTAGGTGTTTGATGGCACCTATCTGATTGTTCTTCTTGGCTTGGATCTCGTCTAAGTGTTCTTCTTGGCGAGTTTCTTCTTCACAGTTATTCATGTTCCCTACGTAATCTCGTCTGGGTTAGGGACTAGATTTAGAATTTCAGCCATTGGAAACGGAAGAAAAGCTTTTCAAAAGTTTTGGAAAGCTAGGGTTTTCAGGGGTTGAGATTCAGAAGGAGGAAGAAGGTGAATAGCTATGTGGTTTGGAGTGAATGATAAAGTTTCCAACAGTTGCAATTCAATCAATGTTTGTGGGCTAATTATTGCTTCATTAAAAACATGTCGCGACTTCAATTTCGCCTCTTTTTATTTGAGATCATTGAATTTAGGGCTTTTTAAAGTGAGTTAATGGCATTAAAAACTCTTTTATGTCGCGACATGCTAAGTTTGTCGCGACATCAATTGGAGCCACAGGAATTGTTGTTTGATTATCATGTTGCGACATCCTTTTATTCCTGTTTTTATTCCCCAGCTATTTCCTACCTTGTTGGGGTTGTTGCGACATCATTTTTTTCATTTTGAAACTTAATTCTCTATCGCGACTTCACAGTGGTGTCGTGACATATACCTTCTTCCTTCAATACTCACAAATTGCCCTTTCAAAACAGGTCACGACATCAATGTTTTGTCGCGACATCACTTATGTGGCGACATAACCAGCTACTGTCGCTACCTAAGCCCTTAACTCAATGATCTCAAGAACCTTGAATTCTCTTATTGTTCCCTAACCCTTTTAGACATCTCTTCGGGCATCTCGAGCAAAGATTTAGCGATCCGATTCAAGTATATCTACAGAATTGGGTTGGGGAGAAGGTTACTCCCCTTTTTCGTATTTGTGACTTCTGCAAGTTGGAATTGTTCCTGTAGTTGCCTTGCCATTCATGTCTTTAGAAGCCTTGCGGAAGCTCTTTGCCAATATTGAAAAATCTAATTAAACTACAATTGATTTCTAAAAATTAAATCTATCCTTATAAAAACAAATCTGACCTAATTTTCAGCAACTAAAAGAAAAATATTTCAAAACTTAAAATCAGAAATTAAATCCTTATGGGTTGCCTCCCATTAGGCGCTGCTGGAGTTTTGGGTCCTTAAATTTGGACTTCTTTGTTGTAGTACTTCTTCTTTTCCTTAAGAACCCGGTTGGAGTTCTTCATTTCCCTCTTCCTTTGTTTAGATAATGCTTTAACCTCTGTCCATTGACCTTGAATTCTTCCCATTATCGGTCCTCGGTGTCTTTGCTCCAAATGTAGTACTTGACACCCTTTGTGTGCGCCCACTCCATTGGATTTGTTTCCACGATAATTCGGAGTCTAAATTCGCAATGAGAACTGTTCCCTACTGCGAACTCTTTTCTGAAATTCTCCCGATCATGCCATTTCTTTGTCTTGTCTTTGTATATTCTAACGTATCATAGGCCTCATTTCTGAATTCTTCCGGTTAGACGGTTGGAGCAATCTTTCTTCCCTTGCGACCTTAAAATCGAAGTTTAACTTCTTTATGGCCCACATTGCCTTATATTCCATTTGGTAGATGACATGGTTTGCGAAAACAACTACGTATGGGGACATTCAATGGGGTTTTGTATCTGATCACATGGCCAAAGTGCATCATCAAGTTTGGAAGACCAATCCTTCTGCCAGGCTCACCGTCTTTTCAAGTATTCTTTTGATCTCCACATTGGAAATTTTTTGCTTGTCCATTTGGTGGGGATGATAAGCTAAACTCATTACATGTGATCCCATACTGCTCATGAGTTTTGCAAATATTTTGTTTGCAAAGTGGGTTCCCCCATCACTAATGATAGTTCTGGGTGTTCCAAATCTGCTCAAAATATTCTTTGCAGAAACTCACATTGTATTAGCATCATTCCTTGAATGACCCTTTGCTTCACCCATTTGGACCACGTAATCACTGGCCCCAGCGGTATGTATGGGTTTCCAAATGATTTATTAAGGAAAGGTCGCATAAAATCTATTCCCATACATCAAAATTTGTATCACCATAATATAGGGGCATTTCATTCTATTTGCTGATATTTCCGTCTTTTGGCATCATCACCTGATTTAACCCACTTTCGGCCTGATCTCTGAAGATAGTGGGCCGATAAAATCTGATTGGGTATCTTGTGGCTGTTCTTTCTCAGAGAAAAAAAATGTCCCCCATATGGTGATGCATGGCATTCATTTAAATGTTGCCTTGTTCACTTTCACGGCACACATCTTCTTATCTATCATGTTAGCACCTCTTTTGAATAATAGTTGGTCATCCCAAAATATAATACTGTATCGGTTATGAGTTTCCTCTTACATTTGGTAAATTTGGTCCCGAAGGCATTACTCCACAAGCCGGATAATTCCTGTCTCCGGCATACCATGGAAGTTGGAAGAGGAAACCTTAAACAATTGCTCATCACAGGAAGTTCTCGGTAACATCACATTTTCTTCTTCATCAACTGCTTCTTTCTACTCTTGACAGTATTCGGCTATCACGTGTCACATCCGCACTATCAACGATTTCCAAATCAAACTCCTGCATGGCGGCACCCACCTTATCAATCTTGACAGCTTCCTTTTTGACATCAAGTATTTGATTCTTGCATGATCGGTGTAATTACCACATGGGATCCCAAAATGTATTGCCTAAATTTTTCACAAGCAAATACTATGGCTAGCATCTCCTTTTCAGTTGTTGAGTAGTTCTCTTGTGCTTCATTGAAGATCTTACTAGCATAGTATATGGCCCTGAATACTTTCTCTTTTCTTTGCCCCAACACAGCTCCCATGGCAAAATCATCACACATTATTTTCAAATCCACGATCCGTTCTGATGCGACCATTATAGGTGCTTGTACCAATCTGATTTTGATTTCTTCAAAGCATCCTTGCGAGTCATCAAAATTGAACCTTGTATCTTTCCCGATGTCGCATAATTAGTGCGGCTATTTTTGAAAAGTCTTTGATGAATCTCTGTAAAATCTAGCATGCCCCGAAGCTTCTTACTCCTTTTCTGCTTTGTGGTAGGTGTGAAGAGTTTTGATAATCGAATTACCTTAGATTGGTCCACTTCTAGTCGATGCTTGAAATTTTATGCCCAAGAACAATACCTTCTGTCACCATAAAATGGCATTTTTCCCAATTCAGTGCTAGCTGGTTGTCTTGGCATCTTTGAAATCTTGTTTCAGGGTTCTTGAGCAACGATCAATTGGATCCATACCGCAGTGAAGTCATCCATAAAAATTTCCATAACCTCTTCAGCAGTGCGAAAATATTGACATCATACACCTTTGGAATGTAGTAGGAGCATTACACAGCCCAAATGGCATCCTTCTGAAGGCAAAGGTACCATAGGGGCATGTGAATGTAGTCTTCTCTTGGTCCTCAGGTGCAATAGCAATCTGATTGTATCCTGAATACCCATCCAAAAAACAAAAATGAGGGTGTCCTTCTAATGTCTAACATCGATCAATGAAGGGTAAGAAATGATATTTTTAAGTGGCTGTGTTCGACTTCTGTAATCAATGCATACCCTCCCATCTGTCCGCATTCTTGTTGGAATAAATTCATTTTCCTGCATTCTTGGATCACGATAAACCCTTTTCTTTGGAACCATGGTGGGCTCACCCAAGGACTATTTGAAATTATAGATAAAACCGGCATTCGTGATTTGAGTACCTCCTTCTGACCACTTCCTTCATCTTTGGATTCGAGTCTCCTTTGATATTCTAAGATGGCTTTGAGAGTTTCTTCTAAGCGGAATTTTGTGCTGCAAATTGATGGACTGATACCCTTCAGTTCCTCATTGGACCAAACTATAGATTCTTTATGCTTCTTTAAGATTTGCGTGACCTCGTTCTCCGGCGTCAACGGGTCAGCGAGAAATAATCCTTTGGTCTTCTCTTTGGTAGTTCTAAGTAAGCATACTTGAATGACTTGGCAATTCTTTGTTCTTAGCCCCTCTTCCTTGGTTTCTTGATGAATTTCCCTTTTTCATTATTTTCCCCTTTGTCATTTACTGTTTTGCCGGGCTCAACCGCAGTTTCTATAGAATGGCTTGTTGTATGAATATCGAGTAGTCATCTTGATATCTCTTTTGGGGAATTCATCTCTTTTCATTGATAAAAATTTTAGCATTACAATCATTGTGAACATCAGGGTTGTAGGTATAGACATCATCAACTACATTGCAATTTTCTCTGTCTATATCTATATTCTGCATGCTTTTGATCAAGTTGAAAGCAGCAGCTTCTTCTCCAACCCTCAAGTGGGAACTCCTTTTTGCATGTCGATCGGGCATCTCCGGTCGCTAGGAATAGGTCTCCCCTGATAAACGAAATTACTTGTGAATCTTCTTCCATGTATCGAGGAATGATGAAGTCTGGAAAAACAAATTTCCCAACGGTGGCCGGCCCACATCCCCAAGACTCCTTCGGGTTTCACCATCGATCCTATCGCCATTTGAAGTAACAGGTGGTGGGAATAACCTCCCCAAACTTAATTGCTTGCTTGATGAAAGGGCATCAAGTTTATACTAGCTCTGAGTCACGAGAGAGAGCTTTCACGGAATATTCCTCCAACAATACAAGGAATTGTAAAGCTCCTGGGTCCTTCATCTTTAAGCAATTCTTTCTTTATCACGTACTTGCAAATGCGGTGAGATTCACGATACCTTCTTATATCTTTCTTTTCTTGCTAAGCATGTCCTTGGGATTTTGCATGATGGCATCGAGTCACCACTTACGTAAAGGGCATCTTGATCTCTAGCTTGAAAGGTTTTCAAAAACCTGCGCTCTCTATCTTAGTTTGCAGTCTCTGTGGAAATGGGAGGCTATGATCACAGACCTTGATATCCTTCTGTCCTCCTTCTTTCTTTTTTTCTCAATTGATTCTTCGCTGCGAACTTTCTTCTTCTTCTTTGGAGTCATTTTTTCTTTCATCTTTTTCACAACTCCTTCCAACTTGGTACCTGACCAATCGGTCTTTGGATTCTTCTTTGTGTCGCGGGAGGCATCTTTCCTACGGCTTTGCGGGGTTAGGGCCGGTGCCCACTTGTGTCTCCAGGGTTCTTGAGGGATACCATTGGTGGTGTTCGAAAAATTTGAGGAGTGGTAGCGGTTGGCACAACTACGCAAACTTTGTTCATGGAGGTTCAAATGACTTCTTATCCCCCCATGAAATCGACATCATTCTTGAAAGGTGGGCCCTCCTCGACCACGATATTCATTTACTGTGTTCATTTCCTTCTTTCTTTATTCTTTGGAGACCTTGGTGGTGGTGATATACGATGGGGTTACGTCCATGCCTTGAGCCTTACGAAGCCCCTCCACCATATGAGAAGTTCTCATGGTTCCTCAGTGCTGGGTGATAATGTACTGGTAGGTTAGTATTGGGTTTGAAATGGTAGTTTCTTGGTTCACCCAGATACTTAACCTCTTCAGCGTCATATAATTGTTCTTCAGTAGCTCCCTCAGCATTTCCCTTCAATAACTCTCTTTCAACTGCTCCTATCTTATGGGCAGTGTGTGTCTTTCTTTCTTGCTTGTCTAGCACATTGCATGGCATCGACTTGGCCCTCCGTGGCTGTCATCTTGCTCGACTCCATGATCCCCTTTCCTCTGCTTTGTTTCCTCTTGAAAACTGAAGGAGTTTTCATATTGCAGCTTAGCAGTCTTCAATCAGCTCTCTTGCCTCTTGGCACTTTTTAAGCTTGAATGCTCCTGACATAGGCTTATCAGTGATTACCCTTTGATATATCATTCAAGGCATGATATCACGATGTCCATCGAGTCTTGGATCATATCCCATCATTGGAATGTCTTCCTAAACAACCGTTTGAACCTTTCCCAAAGCTACATCTGGGGCTTTCATCTTCCCCCTGTCTTGAAACACAATGATTCCACTCCTTCTCTACGAGGTGAGATTTGGGGAAAAAGAATCTACCTAAGTAGGCCTCTACTAACTCCTCCCCAGTATCCAGCCCAGAACCATATGGTAAAGATTCATACCATGTAGGCTCTTTGTATCTTAGAGAGAAGAGATAGATGCGGTTTAATGACTTACAGTCTCACCCATTCAACTTCTTTGTGTGTATCTGAGAAATCTTCCGGTGCTCGTTTGGGTCCCTGAGTGGGATGACCATTAAAGCCCGATCTTCTTGGACCATTGTAATTAGTCTTTGGTTTAAGTTCAAAATTGTTTGCATCAATATCTGGCTGCTTGATTGCAGAGTACTCATCTTGAATAATGAAGCCGGAGTCCTCCATAGTATCGGTGATTGGGGCCTTCTAGCTGCTCTATGTGCTTCATTCGATCTTGTCTCTCATCTTGCCATGAGGTTGAGGTTTCTGCCTTCCTTATCTTTATAAGCAGTGTTCTCTAGTGCGGTAATACTGTTGGAATCCGGTCGGTGTTACATTCCTATGCATCAAAATTTTATTTTGAAATCAAACGCACCCCACATTAATAGGATTAGTGCGGTGACAAATATTTTCAATTTGGTTTGTTAAGATAGTGGCTAAAAATAACCAGAAAATTATTTTTGTTCTTTTTCTTTAAAAATGTCCAAATTAGTATTTCCTTCTTTAGTGAGAATATTGATTCACTAAATTCTTTGATCCGACTACGCCATAAAACTGTTGTTGGATCGAGATGATGTATGAAATTTATGACTTTATTACTAAGATTTATTATCTAATCCCCGACAATTATGCCGTAAAACTTATTGAGACTACATCAATAAATTGTTATGGATCAAAACACCTATTCAATTTAAGACTTATTACTGAGGACTATTGTCTAATCCTCAGTAAATAAACCATTAAACTTGAGTGTGAGGTTTCTTTAAGTATCCTTTATTAAAGATATTTTTATAAGAGTAAACCATTTCGTGTGGTTTGATCATTATCTTTTGCAAGTGCAGTCGACAAGTAATAAAATGGATTTGCCGTCAGATACTCCGATCCACAGAGATCTCGGGAATTTTTCAATCAACTACTCCAACTAATTAAGCTCCATACTATTTGGACGATAATACGATAATGAGATTTTGCTTTGTGAAACATAGAAAGAATGATGTAAAGAAAAATGGCCGAATAACAAATGAATTGAATATTGAAATATCAAAATAACCAATTTAGATTCTTTGATTATCTCTAAAAACATTGAATAATCGGCTATTGTGAAGAATCAATTCTTGCGTCCCGATCTGTAACTTTTGTTTTACGAACTTCCTGATTCTTAAAACTAGTCAGTTATAGTGTATTTGGATCTCGAGCCACCGCGGTTCATCATCTCACCTTAGCGGGTTTCTCTCGAACCTGAGGAGAGGTGGAGATAACTACTTTTAAAAGCGGGTAGCCTTGTTACGGGTATTTTCTTTCTCAATACTTCATACCCCTGACATGAACGCGGACTGAGCTCCTTGATTTAGTCATTGCGGAGGTTGCACTATCTTTGGTTTCCTCACCCTCAAAATTAGAATAGATTACTCTTTTCCTTGATTAGATCCTTGCTAACATGGGATCAGATTCACTATTCGAATTGAGGTGGAATCTGCTAATACTTAAATTAATAACTCCTCAACTCATTCTCGATTTACAGAAGTGAGAAGAGGATGTATTGTTTTAAATATACGAGGCGCATTAAGTCCGGCCAATATCAGGTTCAAGTACCTTTATGAAATTATTTCTTACTCTCAGGAATGCCTTCTCTGTTTCACCCAGAGGGCCTCCTGGAAATCAGAGTTGAAACAACCTCGTTATGGGTACAAGAGACTGAAATTGGGATCAACTCAATTTCACATAAAACCGGTAGTCGAGTTTAACATACACAGTTCAGCTATAATGAATAAAATCTTTGCCGGGAAAGATTATTTCTGACGGTAACATCAATTCAATGGAGCTGAGTTTCTAAATTGCGATTATACCATACATTGGCTTCAGCGATCACGAAAACCCTTTGTAAATCGGAGCGGGTGTTGAAATCCCCGAATTTATGCGAATTCAAACCAGAGGCGGTAATTTTAAAAATATACATGCGTCATTTCGATCCTTTCTGACTAACGTTCAAATCCAAATTAGAACGAAATACAAACTAATCTAATCTAAAATGAAATGGGAAGAAAAACGAAAACAAAAGAAAAGAAAAGAAAAGAAAGAAAATAAAAAATACAGAGCCTTTAGCAGCCCCGAGATCTCTTTTAAGATTCGCAAGAAATTTGCTTTTACATTGGTAGCGACTTCGTATTTATAGGGTTCTGAAGTTGGGCCCTAATTCCAATGCAGTCTTTGTGGATTCCAAAGTTAGTTGGCCCATGTTTCTGTTCATGTCGCGACATTGATCTCTTGTCGCGACATCATCCATGCTCCTTTGACATCGATCTCCGCGTCGCAACATCAACTTAGAGTCTCCACTTGGCCTTTTAGCGTGCCATGCGATGTCGACGCCGATCATGGCAGCGACATCACTTTATGCCTTTGCAGGTTTCAATTGGTCTCTCCTGATGTCGCGACCTCAATCTCTTGTCGTGACATCAGCTTATGTCTTTGGAGGCTTCACTGGTTGTTCCTGATGTCGCGACCTCATTCCCTTGTAGGCTGGCGGCTAATATTTTGAAGCTTTCAGCGTGGTTGCGATAATAAGCTACATCAATCTCTTGTCAGCGACATCACTTTAGAAACTGTAGCGTGAACTGGTATCTTCTTATGTCAGCGAACATCGATCTCTTGTCAGCGACATCGACAAATCTGCGACCTTATTTGATGGTTTTACGATGTCGCGACATCACTTTATGGAACTGCAGCCTTCAGCTGAACAAGTCTCATGTCGTGACCTCGATCTCTTGTCGCGACATCAGATTATAACTTTGCAGCTTCAACTGGTTGCTTTTGGTGTCGCGACGTCAGTCCTCTGTCGCGACTACAGCTTAAATCACATCAGTTTCATCTTTTTAAAACTACATCGTAAGCGTCGAGGTGCTTCCCTCCTTATCCACGACCTCCATCACTTGCCAGCGACATCGATCTTAAATCGCGACATCCGCGATGTTGTCGCGACATCATTTCTTAAGTCTCTAGTTAGTCCTCAATTGCTTATCTGGTGATTCGTGTCGCGACCAGTTGCTTATTTCCTTCACTTATCCTGATGTCGCGACCTCATAATCTGAATATGCAAGCTGGCGCATCAATGGTCGACCATTTGTTTCCATTCACCTTGACCACTTCTTGCATTTTTTGTTTACCATTTCTTTGCATTTTTCTTGCATTTTCGCTCTTTCTTTTATGCTCCTGCAAATATAAATTGGTGAGTTTCTTAATATTTACGCATCTTAATTATTCCTAACTACATTAAAATCAACAGAAAAATGGACTAAAAATAGATGACTTTTAAGCTCCATCGATCACACCCTTTGTTTGTCCTTTTATATAGACTAAAAAACCCTCGAATTCATAGTTGTAGAGCCTTCAGCTCTCACCTCATATATCCACTGGATAAATTACTATCAATATCTTCTTAGACATGATTTAAATCAGTTGAGTCTGAACATATAGTGAGATAAATGAGTAGTCAAGATGGAGTAGGTCAGGACATCGTTCATGGATTGTAGATTGATTAAGGATAAATATGACTCTGCTTTGTGTTTGGGTTTAAAGGACAAAATCAGTTAATATCTGAATAAGTCTCTCTGTTTGCCTTTCTTTGTTTAACTATTAAAACAATCCTGCGTTCAAACTAATTGTACATTACAAATCACTAGATTTGATCGTTTTACGTGAGCTGAAAACTATCGGGTGGTCTGATGAAATGGTCGATTCTGGCTAAAATCGTTACTTTGTTTTGTGTATGGATGGTTTTTTATCGAAATTTCCTAAATTTTGGAATTGGACTATCATGTTCATTGGTTGGATACTTCCAGCTGCTCTCGAAAGCGAGATCAAGGCTTCGGCTACTTGCAGCTGATCCTCTTACGAATCAGGTATTTTTTCTTTCATAAATACTTCCACGCGGCTCTTGTTGACAGACCTTTTGAGTTTCCTTCTTGAGTTTTGGCAAAGATTTCTACCAAGGTGGCTTTCCCGACCTCCCGAATCTATTATAGGTCGTTCTTTCCTTGATTAGATCTTAGCTAACACGGGGTTGAACTTTAGATTAGGTGACCTCTCTGCTCATTTATATTGTTAAATACTCCCCTACAGCTTCAATTATGAGCGAATGGGATTTATCAAAATGAACTTTCTAGCTGTGATTCATCATTAGTAGTCGAGCATACCCGAGAAAAATTATCTCGACTCTCGGGAATCTCGTCTGCATTGTCAACGAGAGGGCATTATTTGGATGTCAAACAGTTGCGTTTCACTCGGCTGGTATTCAGTACTTTGTGGAACTTATCAATTAGCGACACGAATAAGTAAATTCGAACCCCGAATAAGTTCTCGAATTTATGCGAAAAACGCAACTAAATGTAAATCAAATCCAGCGGCTGGCGCTCAGGTCTTGCATTGGGGTAAAAATGAGTACGATCACGTACAACCACTGTAATTGCAATAAAATTGAGAAGAAATGAATTCCAAAAATTTGTCTAGATTTCATAAATTTCCAGGCAGTAATTTTGAGAAGAATATAGAAAATAAAAGCAACTGACTCCACTTTCGTTTACGCACTTGATTCGCGAATTCAAATCAGAAAAGAAATTAACTGAAAATAAAAATAAAAATCTACTCCTAAACCTTACACTGAGTTCCTCTCCTTTCCTTTTTGGGTAGTGAAGGCAGGCTTCTTTACTATTCTAACAGCACAATACATTTATCTTGTCGAAAGGAATTGGGGCCGAATCCCAAAAAAACTCGGAGTGGAATTCTAAAAGAAAGCCCGGCTCAACGTATTCTCATGGCGACCTCAAATTTGATGTTGCGACATAATTCCCTTGTTGCTCAGGTTGATCGCGACCTTTATTTGTACATTTGCAACGGATTCATATGACTACGCGGATTAATGGTCGCGACCTTGTTTGCTCAGTGTTTCTCCAGAGGTGATGTAAACCATGGTTTCATGTCGCGACATCATCCCTATAACCTCACGGCCGAGTTCGCGACCTCAATTTTATGTCGCGACCACCTTTCTGTTTGTATGATGACTTCAGGTCATGTTGTGACTTTCTTTTCCTGGTCGCGATTGTGTTGGTTGTCTTCTGCCTTCACAGGTTTCAATTTTATGTCGTGACCTCAAGGTGATGTCGCGACCTCTTTTGCTGCCCATTTCTTTTCTTGGTGCATAACCTCGGTTCTTTATTTGCAACAATTTCCTCCTTCCACCTTTATTCCGGTCGCCACCTGGTGATGTCGCTGACTCGATTCGTTTATCTTTCTCTGCAATTTGCGTGTAGTCCCGATTGCCGCGGGTTGCGACCTTGATTTCTTCTGCTCAACTTTTCTTATGGTCGCGACCTGAATGAGTGGTCGTGACATCGTTTGCGGTCTTTGATTATTAAATAGTCGCAACTTCATTTTCTTGTTAAAGGACCGTTTGGCTTTCGGGTTGCGACCTCCCTTTTTGTTCTTGACTCTAATGTGGTTGCGACTTCAATTTTCTTTGTTGAGATACTGATTACGTTCTTATGTGTCGCGACCTCAAGCGTAATATCGCGACTCAAATAGAGCCTTTCATTTAAAAACTAGTTGCAACTTCATTTTACTTACAGGAGCCTCTCTTTGTGGTTTCATTGGCCCAGTCACGTTGCGACATCAGGCCCCAGTGTCGCGACCTCGAATACATTAATTGGCGTCGCGACATCAAAGTGGTGTTGCAACATGAAGATTCTTCTTTTGAATATTTCCTTTAGCCTCGACCACACTTCCTTTGTCGCAACCTCTTTCATTTATTTGCCTTGCCGATCTATCCACAGTCGCAACCTCAATCTTCAGAATCACGACTTAAGCTTACTACGATCTTATTTAACTCCCAATTGATTTTGGTGATGTCGTGACTTGAAATATTTGAAAACTAAGCTTCTGTCGACTCCAATTTTCGATTGCGACTTCATTTTAACTTGTGAGGCTGGTTTCTTGAACTTTTGCTGAATTTATCTTAAGCGTATTTTCCTGTAAAGTCATTGAAGTAAATATCACATTCTGCATACAAATCAACATTTATCTTTGTAATATGCTCAGAAAAATGGATTAAAAATCTAATGAGTTTTTGGACTCATCAAATTCCCCAAACTTAAAATTTTGCTTGTCCCCAAGCAAAGAAAAGAAAGAAGAATTGGCATTACCGAACAAATAAGCAAGAGATTTTACAGGACATTTTTCGATTCATACCATAAGTCTTTGTTCCACCTTAACGAAATAAGAGATCACCATCATTTTAAATTTCGGTTCGATTACAAGAATAAGAAATGTTTTACTTCTATCACTAATTTCTTGATGAAATAATGTATTTAAACGTTTATTCAGCTGATGTAATTACGTGTGTGTGCGAGGTCTTCAATCCTTTTCATCTTCATATTGAATTTAGTTAATCTTCTGGGAGTTTCCTTGGGTGTTGGTTAAAATCGCAATGAAGCATTTTTCATATTTGATCTCCACTAATGTAGGTAAATTCAACTGCGAATCAAGCGGAGTCTTTAGGCTTGTAATGTTGACCCCAGGTATTGAGGAATAATGGGAGAAAATTTAAGTTGCAAATCACCCAGTTTCCACCTTTTCTTTGTACTTGTTGCCTTCAGTTTTCACTATGTTGCTTCTTTGTATTTGTTGATTCTCCTCAATCTTGGCCTGATTCATCTTTTTTTGAATTCTTTTTATGGAATTTTAATTTCCATATGCACTTTGTCGAGCCCAGGTTCTCTTGTTAGAACTCTTTTGCTTCTGGTTTTCTAAGGTTTGGAATAGTGCAATGTTTTGTCTTCTTAGGCTTTCTATCACTCTTAGAGAACTTTGGGCTATGGCTCCCATGCACCGATTGGTATTGAGGTGCTAGGTGTTAAAACACCCCTCTGAGCTGTTGTTCAGGGAAATGAGCCCTGAGACAAAACTTATTCCACTGAGTAATTTATGCTTCTTTACTTCTTCACCTCATACCTCGTAACAATTGGAAATATTTTTCCCCTAAACTTGTTTCTTATTTACAGTAGACTTGCATCTTTGAAGCTATGGGATAATTGGGCTCTTTCTTTGTGGGATTATTGCAAGGAAGAATTTAGGTTCAGTTGTTGTTAATTGAAGAAATAAGACCGTTTGGCTCAAATCAAGGAACTAGAGGATATGCTTTAGCATATATTGAGGAATGAGCTTGGAAAAAGCTCCAAACTGCCAAGGATGGCCTCTATGTCGCTTCCTTGTTGGCTATTTTTACCTAGATTTTACTCAATCGACCGTCTAACAAGTTCTGGGCTTTGGACTCTTAATCTGAATTTCCCGAAGATGATTTAATTCCTCTCAAAGTTTCATGGTTTTGTTGACCCCGAGTGTCTTTATTTCTTCAAGACTTGTACTTATTCACTGTCACACTTACGTTATTTCAACCGAGCCACTTTGTTCCGTCAGCAATAACCATTTTCAATTTTGCAATCTAAACTAAATTTAAACATCACAATTCATGACTCTAATTTCGATTTACTAATCTACACCCTTATTTTTCTTGTAATTTTTGTTCTGGGGAAATAACTGAATTGTTTATTTGATCCTTGCACAGACTAGGCACTTATTCTTTTCATAATAAATAGGAAATGGCACAAACACAAAATTCAGTATATCAATTCGTGAACTCAGAAACAACTAATTTGTAAGTCAACAAGAATTTTATTCAAATATCTAAAACATTTCGATATTGTACAATCTGCTTCCTTTACAAATAAGACTATAACTAAATTAGAGAAGAACTCTCTATTTCTTGATATAAAACCCTATATATTCCTTTTGAAGGCTGTGCGGCTTACGCTTTATTTGGTTTCTCAGGACCTTGGGCTCATTTACGGAAGGATTAAGTTTGTTAACAAGGTTGTTCAACAAATTGGCGCCCTTCCTTCCTTTTCTTTGGAGCTTCTCACGGATGATGGGTTCTAAGAAAATTAACCCTTCTTCGATTCCTTCCATCAACCCACTCTATTGGTCACACAGCGTTTTATGGAATAATGAATGGAAATTGGTTTGTTTAGGCTCCATTCATTCCATAAACTCTGTGTTTGCAGCCTTGGAACTCTTCTCTTCCTCTCATTCTCCTTTCTCTTATTCTGGTGTTTATTCTTCCTTTGTTTTCCCGTCGCATAGTGATTTCGCTGCTCTTGGGAGCTAGGTTCTTTATTCTTTCTTTAGATTTCCGACGGAATGAATTAAATGAAGTTTCTCGGTTATGCTTCTTTGCTATTTCAAGCGGAGGTTTTGGGAATTTGGTGGGAATTTTGATCGTTTCTTGGAAGTTATTAAATTCTCTCGAATTATTCCCTTTGAAGCTGAGCAGACTAAACCAATTCGTTTAATCAAGACATTGGTTTACATTTCTCTGTGTAATTTATTTCGAGAGGTTCGAATGAATGATCTGAGAACTTGAAGGGTTAAGATGAATTGGGCGACTTTGAGGGAAGTGGAGTGGACTTTTGGCTCAATTTATTTCATCATCAAATTTTAAGCCTTTTAATTATTGATTTTATTTTCAGGAATCCTATTTTTTAATGTTTAAAGATACGAAATGAAAGGTTTTAAAAACCTACTTTTGTGAGTTTCGGACTGTGCAGTGCTTAACCGGGATTTTTTGTTACGACTTAAAAATGGTCCGCGACATGGGACTTGATATCCACGACTTGCTCGCTATGTCTTTCCTTGCTATTTTAGTCGTGAGCTCGGTTTCAACATTTGTGACTTTCTTTCTACCTTATTATTTCCATTCCGGCGTTCCTTAGTTTGCAACACGGATGGTAATGTTAGACCGAAAGTACAGATGCTCCTTGAACAATTAAATTCACAACTATTTCAATTTATTCAAATCCAATCAAGCAAGCACAACTCAATTCATCTTCATCATACAAATATTCAACAAAATCATCCATTATGCATCATATTCAAAATTTTAGCACGAACAAAGTAAAATTCCTCAAACTTTTCAATCATGCCATATCAGAGACAAAATTTAAATTAAATCAAGAAAATTATCACCCTTACACTTTTGTCTCTGATGCAGATAGGCTTCCCTGTTCACGAATACTTCCCCCTTTTGCAAAATTTTCATTCTCCTGCAAAACTAACAAAAAATATTTACCTACTCTTCAATCAATAATGAATCAAATTACACAAAGCTTTTAGAAATTTAAACATAAAAAATATAACTAGAAAAACTTAAAACAAACTGATGTGGATTGCCTTCCACAAAGCTGCTCAATTTTTAGTCTTTAGCTGGACTTCTTCTTTACTTACTGGATTACATTTCTTTAAATTTTACAGTCGAACTAAGAGTCATTCTTCCAATTGCTTTCCTACCAAGGTAGTGCTTTAATCTCGATATTAATACGAATTCCTCATGATTGCTAGTTCTAAGTATCACTGCCCCAAATTAGTGTGCTTGATACTATTGTATATAGTCCCTCATTTAGTTTAAGCTTTCTGGAAAGAGTCTTAGTGCGAGTTGAATAACAGGACCTGATCTCTGCCTTGAATTCCCTCCTCAAGGAGAATTCGTTGATAAATGCTTGCATTTTTGTTTTATCTTTGTAGGTCTGGCACTATCATAGGCCTTTCCTTAACTCTTTGAATTCATTTTACAGCTGAGTAGCCTCTCTTCTTTAGCGACCTTGAAATCAAAATTTAGCTTCTTGATGGCCAGCGCTAGCTTTATATTCTAGCTCGAGGTAGGTGTCATGGTTTTTCCAAAGACGACTGTATGGTGACATTCGATAGCGTTTAAGCGCAGTCTGTATGCCCAGAGTACATCATCAAGCTTCAAAGACCAATCTCTTATGCTGGAACTTACAGTCTTTTCAAGAATTTTCTTTATCTGTTGGAAATTTCAACGCCCCGTTTGTTTGAGGTGATAAGCGAGCTCATGTATGTTTGATACCACCATATCTTGCCCATGGGGTTTGTGAAACACTTTATTTGCAAAGTGGCTTCCTCATCACTGATTGATTCTGGGTGTCCCAAATTTCTTGAGGAAATATTTCTTTGTAAAAATCCTACTGTTATATTAGCATCATTCTTGGGACCAATCTCTTTGCCTCGGCCATTTGATACATAATCCACAGTTATGAGTATGTATATATTTCCAAATGAAGATTTGGAAAAGGCCCCATAAAATCCATTCCCTTTTGTTAAACATTTGCACCACCTGGATACCTTGAGGGCATTTTCATTCCTTTGCTGATATTTCCATTCTTTGGCATTGATCATAACTTCACCCATTGAAAGCAGGTCCTTAAAAATAGTAGGCGGTAAAATCTGATTGGAGAATTTTGTGAAACATTTTATCTCTGCCAAAATGTCCTCCATATGGTGATCACGCAACATTCTTGTAAAGAATGCTTGCTTTGCTCACCTTAAAGTACACATCTCCTTTATAATCGGATCAACTCATCTTTTACTTGATGGTCATCCCGGATACTTAGTATTTCTTTGTCAGTCCTTAGCTTTTTCTTTCTTTGATGGCCAGTGCAGTGGCATAATTCCATAAGCTAAGAAGTTCACAATATCGACCTTGAGGTGTTTGGGTGACGAAGTACGGAATAAGCGCTCATCACGGAAAATTTTACGCTATTTTCACTTTGCTTCTTCTTGTTATTGAGTTTCTCCACTCTTGACAAGTGATCAGCTATCACATTGTCTACTTTATAACATTTCTAAATCAAATTCTGCAATAACAATACCCACTTTTTTTGATCCAGTCTTGGCTTTACTTCTTTCTTTGCCATTAGATGCTTAATTCTTTGCATGATCAGTGTGTATAATAACATGGGACTAAAATCCTTATGGCCTAAATTTTTCACATGCAAATACTATGATCTCTTGTGATGGTGAGTGTTTTATAAACAGTTTAAAGTTTTTTGGCGCTTGACATCATGACTCAGATCTGCAAACACATCAGATCGAAACCGTTGTGATCAAATGCTGGTTGTTGTTTGTCTGGTTTGCCATGATGGGAGCCGCTAAAATCTGGATTTGATTTCTTCAAAAAGAATTCTGGCGAGATTCATCAAAATAGAACTTCAGTATCCTTTTTCGACAATACGCATAGTGGTCTAGCAATTTTGAGAAATCTCACGATAAATCTTCTATAAAATCCGGCATGTCTGAAACTTCATATTATTTGGCGTAGTGGGTGGCATTAAATTTCTTATAATTGAAACTTTTGCTTGGTCTACCTCTAACCCTTCTGCAAAAATCATGTGCCCCAAGACAATTCCTTCTGTAACCATAAAATGGCATTTTCCTCAATTCAGAGCTAGATTCTTGTCCTTTTACCTTTAATCTGTCCCAAAGTTATCGCGGTACTGTTCAAGCGGATCATACCTTTGTAAAATCATCCATGAAGATCTCCATAACTGTACGCTAAATCCAGAAAATATAGACATCATGCATCTTTGGAAGGTACCGGGAGCATTACAACCAAATGGCATTCTCCTAAAAGCAAAAGTACCAAATGGGCATAAAAGTGGTTTCTCCTGATCATCGAGGTGCAATGGCAATTTAGTTTATATCAGTATCCATCGAAAACAAAAGTGAGGGTGTCACGCCCGAAATCTATCCAACATCGATCAATGAAAGGCAGGGAAAATGATCCTTTTTTGTTACGACATTAGGTTTCTGAGTCAGCCACACACTCTCCATCCTGTCACAGCTCTTGTTGGAATAAGTTCATTCTTTTCATTTCTGATCACAGTGAATCCACCTTTCTTGGGAACTACATGCACTGGGCTCACCCAAGAACTATCTGATATAGCATATATAAAACCTGCATTTAACCATTTCAGAACTTCTTTTCTAACAACTAACATCCACTGGGTTCCAGCCTCCTTTGATGCTCGATGAGATTTTGCATTATCATTGGCCAATTTTGTCTGCATGCAAATTGAAGGTGATGCCTTCAGATCTCAATCGACCAAGCAATAGCTTCTTGTATTTTTCTCGAAATTTCCAGCAATTTACATTTCTTGAAACCTTACGATCAATGCGGTGATATGATGTGGTTTCTCTTTTACGGTTCTAGAGCTCATATTTCAAATGGCCCGGGCAATTCTTTCAATGTTAACCCTTCTGGGCTAGTTTCCTGCTCATGAGTTTTTTCTATTTCTAATTTGCATACTTCATCACTTATTTGTTTTCATTTGGGCTCTCGAGACTGTTTCTTTGTTAAACAAATTTGAAGCGATGTTTACAATCAAGACTCTCGAATCTGCGAAAATTCATCTCAATTTCATTAATAGAATGTTGAAGAATACGATTAATTCGATTGACAGAAGACTATTGTTTTCTGACCATACAACTTCTGCATCTACATCGGGATGTTCCAAACTCCCCATTAAGATTAAAGTGCCTTTACTTCATTCCCACCCTTAGTGTCGGTTCACCTTTACGCACATCTCTATCAAGGTAGCTCAGGTTACTTTAGAAAGGTCTTCTAGCAACAAAGGAACTTGGGTATCTTCCTCCATCTTCATGATAACAAAATCCATTGGGGAAGATGAATTTCCCGACCTTGACAAAATCACATCTTCAAGAATACCTTCTGGTTGTGCCATTGATGTCTGACCATTTTTACCGTATAATTGCTGTTGGGAGGTAAGTTCCCCGAACTAAGTCTTTATGACTGATGAGGCATCAGAGTTACCCCTTTAGCACGAATCACATAAGCCTTCTTGAATTCATATTTCCCCACTATGGAAGCGAGGAATGGGTAGCTGCCGGTCGCCAAATTTCTTTGGAGCTTTTCTTTGGATAGCACCTTTGCGGTACTTGATCAAATTCACTATTTCCCTCCTCGGCTATCTTCCTTTTCTTGCTCGATATCTCCTTGAAATTTTTGCATAAATAGGCGCGTTGGTTGATTACCTGCAAATGGATATTGTTTCTATTTTCTTGAAAATGTCCAAGAATCTAAATGCTCTTCCCTTTTGCCTTGAAACCTCTGTGGAAGCGACCTTTGTAGGTGTATAAGTTAATTACTTCTTTCATACTGTTTTCTGCTCATTACTTCCTTTAAATTTGACCGATCGTGTGCTCTTCCTCTTCTTCTTTTCTAGTCTCTTCTTGAGTACCTCGCCGGTCTGCCAACTTCTTTCCGCTCCACCATACATTTGTTGCTCCACTTCTTTCCCACTTCTTAAGCGAATTGCCATGAGTCTTTTGGATTCTTTTTGGTGTCACTAGGGACCGCACCTTTTTGAATTTTGCATATTGGGGCGGTACCCACCACTTGTGTCTCAAGTTTTTTTTTTTTCAATGAGGCACTTGTCATTCTTGAAATACTTAGTCTCGGACAGCTTCAAGTCAGACAGTTTAATTTTATGGAGTTTATAAGCCTCTTGTTGTCCCTATGAACTTCCTGACATTTGTTATTGAATGGTTGAGTCCTCACTTTGACCACGACTATTCATTTTGCTTCACACATGATCTTTGCTATTTGGAACCTTGGTGGCGTGTGTATCCCTATTGAGGTCTGTCCATGCCTTGGGCCTTGTAATGCCCCTCCACCATATGAGAAATTCTCATGGTTCCTCGATCTTTGGTATTGTAATATTAATGGGCGGGTTAGGATTTTGGCAGAATGGTAATTTCTTGGTTCATTCTGCGCGTACTTAACCTCCTCGTCGATTGTAAGAATCTTCTTACATTTTGGTACTTGACACTTCTTCTCATCTGTTCTCTTTCCTTTGCTCCTATTTTTCATAGCGTGTGAATTTGCCCTCTTTACGTTTGTCCGCATCTGGCCGCATGATGGAATCTAACTTTGCCTCCATGGGCATCACATTTTACTCGAGTTCCATGACCCTTTCCTCTTTATTACCCCGCCCCGAAAACTCAGGTGGAGCTTTCATGTTGCATTTTTCGCGGAGTCTTCTATCAGGATCTCTAGCCTCTTGACACTTTTTCTTTTGAATGCTCCACTTGACATGAAGCATCGATAATGCCTTTAGATGTAGCCATTTAAGGCATGATACACTATATCCATGGGTTTTTTAAATCAATTCCAATACATAGGGCACCTCTTGGCAGAGCATAACCCCGAGATCTCTCGACTATATAGGCTCTCATCTTACACTTGTTGGAGCACTATTATCTCTCTTCTTCTCTCTGAGGGGTGAGAGATGGGGAAGAACACCTTAGTATGCTTCTACCAACTCTTCCCAAGTATCAACCATGTGGCTGCTATATCTCTTAAAGAAAATGGGAAGAGATGCAACTTTATCACCTCTGGCCTCACACCATTCCGGCTTCCTTTGTATTTTTTTTAAAAATACGAAGTCCCTAACCGGGAGTACTCGTTTGGGTCTTGATTGGGGTGACTAGTGAGCGTCTTTGCTGCACACCATTGTTATCAAGCCGGCTTTAGTTCGAAGTTATTTACCTGCAAATCACAGTGATTTAATGCGATTGCGAATATTCTTCTGAATGATAGGCCTCGGGAAATCCTCCATTGTGTCGATGGCTATAAGGCCTTAAATTGCATTTGTCCTCTGTTCCTCATTAAATTATTGTCTCATACATATATTGCGTGCGCTCTAGTCTTTCTTAGCTTCTGTGATTTGTTCTTTCCAATTCGATTTATGGCTGGGGCTTGGTGGAATCCTGTTTCACATGCATTAAAGGATTTCATGAAATCAAAACACACTTTCAGTTAATAGAGGATTAATTGAGCTAAGCAAAATATTTTCCAGCATGGCGGTAAAGATCGAGTGGTTGATGTACCTTGCTTGAAAAGCTATTTTGTTCTTTCTTTTTATAAAATGTCCAAATTAGCATTTCCCTCTTTGTTATAATAATGATCTATTTTAATTCTTTCAATCCCGGCCCAGCTGGCAGCCATAAAACTTGTTTGTCCACTTTTTATATAGACTAAAGAAACCCTCAATTCACATAGTTGTAGGCCAGGAACTTCTCTTGCATCCATGTCACTTTGGATAGAATTTACTTAATAAATATTTCTTTACAGGAAGGTTCATGATTTAAAAATAGGGTTTTAGTCTATGACCTTTCCACAAGTCTACTGAGTCCTCTAGTAGTAAAATGCGAATATGATCTACGGGTATCATTCCACATAGATTGGTATGAATTAGAATCAGCTTTTGACTACTAAACTTCCATGTTATTTGGACTAAAGACTCAAAATGGAAGTTGTATCTAGACAAATGAAGGTTCTAGACTATTAACTACTATTTAACTAAGCTAAAACAAATTAAATGACTAAAAATAAATTGTTACTAAAATACTAGACTGAATCAGTTTCTGTGAAAGCGAAAACTATGGAGTGAATTCTAATTAAGCATTTTTTGAGTCATTTCCTACAACTGCAAAATACATTTGCTACATTTTGTGTACATGGATCGGTTTTGTCCAAGATTTCCTAAATTTTGGAATTGGTTTCTCCATATTCAGTTGGATACCCTTGCTTCTCTCAGCGAGATCAAACCTGGCTACTTGTATTCCAATCCTCTTACTTGAGATTTGGGCATTTTCTTTCTCAATACTTCAAGCCCATTTCTTGTTGACGGACCTTTTTGCATTTCCTTCTCGAGGATTTTCGCAAAGTTTCTACCACTTAAGGTGGCTCGACCTCGGATCTATTGGGTGAGTTTCTTTTCCACGCCAGTTAAGGATGATCTCAGGCTAACACGAGGGTTTAAGAACTTGCTTTAGATTAGGAGAACTCTACGATCATTTATATTGTTAAATACTCCCTACAACTTCAATTATGAGCGAATGGGGGGTTATCAAATAGACTTTCCAAAGCTCGACGAGTTCATCAATGGTAGTCGAGCATACACCTAGAGAGAATTTTCGGCTCTCGGAATCTCGTCACTACATGTCACTTATGAGGGCGTCTGGCGGATATCGAGCAAGATACATTCCCTCAGTGGGTACATTACGGTACTCTTGTGAGACTTATCAATTCAAGCGACACCAAATAAGTAAATCTGAACCCCAATAAGTTCTCAAATTTATGCGGGAAAGACGTAACTAAATGTAAATCAAATCCGATGCAGTGCCTCCGATTCTTGCATTGAGTAAGTAGATCGATCTTGTCTGACCAACATGTTCAATAAAGCGAAGAGTAATTTGAGAGTGTCTAGATTTATAAATTTCCACGACTGATGAGCTGAAGAAAATACTTGACAAAACAGCTCCACTCGTTTTGCGATTCGCGATTCAAATCAGAAAAGAAATTAACTAAGAAAATAAAAATAAAATCTACTACAAACTATACAACGAGTTCTCTCCTTTCCTTTTAAGGTAGTGAAACGAAACTACTTTACTATTCTAACAACGTCTATTTATATTTGTTAAAAGGTGGGCTGAATGCAAAAAACTCTGGTGGAATTCCAAAGAAAGCCGACTCTGCTGTTCTCGCATTGGGCCTGATTGATGTCGCGACATGAATTTCCCTTGTTTGCTCCAGTTCAGTCGCGACCTTATTGTACGTTGCAGCCGGTTCTGCTGTGGCTGCTTGGATTAATGGTGCGACCTTGTTTGCTGGTGTTTTCTCTGAATTCCGTTGTCATGACCCGCGGTTTCATGTCGCGACATCATTGTCTTTCTACTCTTACTCACTGGCTTCTAGAGTGACCTCGATTTTATGGGCCACCTTTACTGTTGTATGATGACTTTGGAATTCATGTTGTGACTTTCTTTTCCTGTATTGTGTGTTACAGTTGTGTCGCCTTCACAGGTTTCAATTTTATGTCGCAACCTCAAGGTGATGTCGCGACCTCTTTTGCTACCCATTTCTTTTCTTGGTCGCAGCCCTCGGTTCTTTTGTTGCAACGATTTCCTCACCTTCCACCTTTATTCCGAGATTGCAGGGCCTCAAGGTGATGTCGCGACTCATGTTGTTCTTTCTCTGGCTGCGATGTGGTCCCGATTGCTCAAGTAGTTGCGACCCCTTACGATTTCTTACTCGAAACTTTCTTGGGAGTCGGCTTTGAATGAGTGTTCGCTAACATCGTTTGCGGTCTTTGATTATTAAATAATTACGCAACTTCATTTTCTTGTGATACAAAGGACTTCGTTTGGCTTCTTTCCAGTTTCGACCTCCCTTGCCCAGTTCTTCAAGCTCCTAATGCCCTAATTCACCTTTAATTTTCTTGTTGAGACCCAGTTCTGAGTATTCTTATGTCATGACCTCAAGCTGGCCAATATCGCGACCTCCAAATACAACCTTTCATTTTAAAAACTAGTTGCAACTTCATTTACTTGCAAAGACCTCTCTTGTGGTTTCATTGACGGATCCTCGTCGCGACATCAGACTGGTGTCGCGACGTCAGTTACATTCAATTGGCATCGCGACTTCAGAGTGGTGTCGCGACATTAAGATTCTTCATTTGAATATTTCCTTTAGCCTCGATCACACTTCCTTTGTCGCAACCTCTTAGTTTTGTTGCCTTCCCGAGTACATCTGATCAAGCAGCCTCAATCTTGAGTCATGACCGCTTGCTATAGTCTTCCTATTTCTTCCCTAAAATTGATTTTGGTGATGTCGTGACTTGGAAATGGCGAAAACTAAGCTTCTGTCGCGACTCAGTTTTCGATTGCGACTTCATTTGCTTATGGTGGTTTCTTACGGTTTTTCTTTGAGATTTTGTATCTTCTCTTTGTATTTTCACTTAAAAATTAAATTTGAGTAAAATATCCACATTTGCATCTGAAATCAACATTTATCTTATAATATGCTTTCGGAAAAATGGATTAAGGATCTAATGAGTTTGGACTCATCCTTTGCTTTCAATAAAGCTACATTTTATATGTTAATGGCTTGCTGTTTACTTCACTTTGAAAAGCTGAAATTTTTGTGAAATACACCTTTATATATATATATATATATATATATAATACAACTTCATGTTTTCTACACTTTTGCAAATCAATTTTTGCCCCCATTTTTTTGTGGTTCTGCCTTTCCTGTAAATTGAAAAGTTGAAGCACTGTATGATACCATCAATGCTAGAATAGTTCCATGCATGATTAAGTATATGGTTAGTTGAAGTCCCCGAGAATTCAACCTTTTTCATCCACCTTTAACTAACCACACACAGTGCACGTCAGTTTTTGTCAATAGGCTGAGAAGCTGCATATCCCCTTTTTACTTTGCAAAACCGGCCTTAGCCTAAAGATTTGAGCCACTTATAATTGGTTAGGTTCCCCATGAGTGAAGACCAATGAAGTCTTCCAATAGAAGAGAGAAGAAAGAAATTGAAGTGGTGACACTTTTGCCTTGAAACTAGGAGGCCACAGTCAGGGGGTCTACGTGAACCTTTAAAGCACAGTGCCCTAAACCAGGCGGTTGGGAGCCACCGACAATACTCACTACATGGGTGGATAGATTTGGAGTTTGGATTGTAAGGTGCTGGATTCTTGATTGTTGAGAGTGGGAATTGAAACACGAAGAGTTAGTGGTCGAAAGATCCTTTTGACTTGATATACAAACCTTAGTTGGTTGGGAGTCATTGAAGGTGGATCCCGTTACACGAGGACTTTGGTGAAATTCGGAGTTCACCGACATTGCACCACAATACAATAGATGTGAAATGGAGTGGGCCGGATCTGACTTAGGTTGGTCGGCGATCCTAAGGCATTGGCGTGGCCTTTGGATGGGGAGGTAGCTTAGCCGGCTTATTGGTAAAAACTGATCACCTAAACACTTAGATTTTGGTGGAAGTTCAAGTTGATTTCCTTGGAATGAACACTGCTCTAAACTTGTCCTTGTATGGCATTTATTCTCCTAAGCTGGTTTTTATGCAGAGTCCCAATCTTTCATATTGAGAGTAAGGCATTACTTATCTATACACACTTTTGAATGAAACGATCCCTTTTGCATACACATAGCCAACATTATCTTCTTTCTTTTTATCATTGCTAAGGAAATTGCTTGATGTGTGGAGTTGGGGGGAGTGATTAGTACCCAAATAGTGCTCTTTTGAGCCACTGTTTATTGCAGGTTTTAAGCACTTTTTGTGTACTAATCAACTTAAATATTAATTCGATACATTGAGGTCCCGACTTTGCTCTGATCATATTTTGTAGCTATTGTTACATAGTTTGCAAGCCAGAATACCTCATTATCTTCAATCCGATTCGAGCCACGGTGGGCAGGGCAGTCGAAGATGCATGGTGAGAACAGATTAGGTAAAAATAGTAGCTCGTGAAGTACAAGGATAAAATTTGCTCTGTTTGCAAATTCACTGCGCGTGGCCTTTTTGACCAGCTTTGTTTGGCTTTGGCACAAATTTCCCTTGATGTAATTTTCGATTTTTCTTTGTACATAATTTTAATTTCCTTATTCTTGAGCACCTATATAAAAGCTCAGTCAAGCATAATCTCAGTCAATCTTTGATCCATCAATCAATCGAAAATTAGGCAAAACTTCCTCTCCCTGCATTTGGTTTTGTGATTTTCTCTCCCACTCTCCTTCATTTTCTTGCATTTTCTTGGTATCAAGCACCACATTGATGATGACAAATCAAGGATGTTGGCTAAAACCCATCATCCTTGAGAGGAAGACCCTTTGGGTGTTAGTTTTGAATCTTGCATGTTCTCTTTACTTTTCATGTATGCATTTATGGGTATTTGTGTTCCCGCTTCTCACCTTAGGTTAAATCTCTTAGGCATGCTCTCCCTAACGTGTATTTAGCAAGCTTTTTGGGTTCAGTGGATACTTATCACTAGATCCATTGATGCCCGGTTAGTTGTCTCCTATTAGTCACTGTAGGGTAGGTTTAGGAGGTGTGTTCTTACTATATGGGAGCATTTACGCTCATTGAATGCCATTTTTCAAGAGGAAAACTTTTAGGGTTTATATTTTAAAGCTAAATGAAGATTCGGTTCGGGAAATGACTATATGTCATCCTCCCCCCAGCGAGGAAAAGACCGAGCACATGGTAGCTTAGAACCCTAAGCCCAGTGGCCCGAGACCTCAAGGAGTTCTCTTTTAACTTTTTATTTTAATTCATTTCCGGTTTTCAACCATTCACCCTGCTGCTTTTCACACAATCCTAAAAATCCAAGAAGAACACCATTTTTTCAATGCCGCTGCAACTCTTCTCTCCACGAAAACCCATCCGTGTTACGACCCTAGAGCCACTATCTTGCCGGTAGCTTTGCTCGCGGGAGGAGAGTTTAGGTTTATAAATATTGTTGATTCCGGAACAACCTACTTAGCTAGCCACGAATCAAGTGTCTCAAACTTAGTCGCAACATGTTTTAACTGTTCAGCTCAGTTTTATGTCACGATATGAATTCCTGGTCGCGACCTCAATTGGAGTCTCCAACTTATATTTTTGTCGAACCTCGAATTGCATGGTAGGGACCTTATAGTTCCATTAAGCATTACTTCCTGGTTGCGACATCCATTATCTGTTGCAACCAACAATTTCTTCCTTTTGTGTTGCAACCTCAAAACAGTGTCGCGACATGATCTTACTTGAAGTTCCTTCTATCTTGGTCTCAACAAGTTTTCTATTGTCTCAACAGCTTTTGTCGTTCTTGTTATCACTTCTAGTTGTGACCTAAATTCTCTGTCGTGACTTCAAAACCGATGTGCTACTAAATTACATGTCGCGACCTTAAAAATCTGTTGCAACCAGAATTGTCTTAGAATGGTGTCGTGACCTTAGAATGGTGTCGCGACATAGAATCCTTCCTTGAAGCCCTTTTTCTGTCTCAGCAACTTCTCTTTTGTCGTAACATTTTTTATTTTGTATAGTATGACTTTTGGTCGCGACCTTGATTCTTTGTTGCGACCTCCTTTGGGCCATTGAACTGTTTTCACTTTTGATCCTTGCTGGAATTTTCATTTATGCTTTAAATTACCAATCGAAGGTAGTAAATAGTACATATTTCTACATAAAAATAAGCAATTACATTGTAAATAAAATCAGAAAAATGGACTAAAAATTCAATTATTTTTTGACTCATCACACAACACAGCAAAGGTATTTCATTCATAAACAAGGAAGGTTTTACAAGGGTGATTCACATCATCAAGGATATAAGAGAGAGATTCATTTTCTTTGTTTTTTCTTTTAGTCATCTTTGGGTTATGTGGTTTCCTAAGACTCTAGGGGTCCTTCAAAATTTTGCCCATTAGGGGGCACAATGACATAAGGAACAAAGTCTTAAATGGTTATTTTTGGCATCGCTACCTTTTTCTTTACTGATACTGTTGCTATGGCCCAGTTTAACATTTTTACATTTGATTTTATCAAATCACCCTGCCTTAGGGCTATTGATTACATGGTCTTTTTCATGTTGACTTGATCATAATACAGAGATTTCAGGTTATGATTGCAGAAATCTAAACTATCTAATATTCCTTAATCTCTGTAGGTCAATGAATCATTTATTGCTTTATATATTCCTTCAATCATTTTCATCATTTCATCATCCCTAATGCAGTGCCCTTGCTAATACATTTTACCTCTTTTCTTCAATTCTTCCCTCCACGTTTTTTCTATTTTCTCTAATTCTTCCTTTCATTCAGTATCTCTTTGTTTTATTGCTTCATCCATGAAAAGATCTCTTTTTCTGATTTCATCTTCAAAGTACTGATCTCTTTTTTCCTATTGAGCTCTCATTTGGATGTCTCTTTCCAACATTCTCTGATCCGTTCTTCTTAACATCTCTAAAAGCTCTAAATTTACGCCCTGATGCGCCAGACTTTCCAGCTTGCTCATTTCGATAAGCTACAGCATCTAGAGACATTACCCAATCTGGGCTCGCACTCCTTTACCTCTCTTCTTTTCTCTTCACTGAGCTAACCACTAATGCTTGGTTATTAGGCTCATGATTGTCCAATTCAGCTGCTTTGTGTCTTCCTTCCTTCTCAGTCTCTTCTTACCCTTGTTCAATGGAGGTTTGGTGAATGCAGTGAGGGTGAGTGGAGAGATTTTAGGGCATTCCTCTTCTTCATCTCTGTTAAAAGTTACTCCTCCCTTTATTCATAGGTAATTGATGATTGTTGGGTGAGGCATGTGTCCCCAGATGTTGTTGCTCTAATAGCTGAGAATTGATTTTTCAATTAGCTTTTCCAAACTGATCTTGTAACCTTTCAGAATGGCATACAAAAGAACTACTTCTTCCTCTCCTTTTTGTGCACACATGCTCGAGCATTAATTTGGCCCGAGTAAATAGAACCATACCTTAGCTTCCTCGTCGGGTATCCTCTGTCTATGAAGACATGGGGATTCTTTTTGCTTCCTTTCCACTTTCCTTCCTTTCTCTCCCTTTTTCTTTCCTTCTTAATTCCTGTTTCTTCTTCACCCATTTCCTTCTGCAGTTTCTTCTTAGGAAATTTTTCCACAGTATCAGCCACTACCACCTCTGTATTTTCTTCGTACTCTGCCATGATTTCATTCATATTTGGCACTATCATTTGTAGTTTAAACATTTTTTTATGAAGGGGAGATGAAGGTTTGAGAGAGGGAAAGACTCTAAGGTTTAGAAAAAAAATTCTAGGATATCCAACGGTTAGAAAGAAGAACTTAGGTTTTGAATTTTAAACCGTTTAAATTTTCTTTTTAAAGGAGAAAGAATTTATTCTGACAGAGTTGCTCATGATATGTAAGGCGTTTATGTCCACGACATTTATTTGAGCTTTCAAGGCTTAAAATATGTTATGGCTAATTTCTTTACGTTGCAACATATTTTTGAGCTTTCAAGGTGAAAAATATGTCATGACAAATTTCTTTATGTCGCAACATATGTTGATCACTTTAGGCTTAAAGAATGTCGCGACAAAATTTTATGTAGGCAAAATGACAATCTCTTAAATGTGGGGCATGCAAGAATGTTGAAATGTGTAACATAATTCTTTTAAAATATGTCATGACATATTTTGTGTTCCCGATAATTCTTGACATTTCATCAAATTTTCAAAACTAGAAGCAGCTTATTTAAAGCCATTTCGAGATCCAACAATTAAATAAAATCATGCTATAAACACTATTTGATTATGATCTAAGCAATTCAGTTCAAGCATGGTCATTTCAAGTCAATGTTCTTACTTTAGCAAAATATGCAATTGATAAATAAAGAAAATAAAAACTAAAAAACCAATTGCAGGAAGTCTCATAAAAGTTTTGAGCAAGCATTTCCTCTTCTTTTAGAAAAATTTCATTAAGTGCCCAAATTTGCTCATTAATAATAACTCCCATGTAAGAATCAACTTTCATGTCCTGAAAAACATAAAAATAAAAAATAAAAAAATCAACTAACATCAACTTCAAAATTAAAGTCAAAATATCTATGGCTTGAACTAATTGAAACAAACTAAATGGAATATTAAAAATAAAATTTTGCTTCGTTTGCCTCCCAAAAAGGTACTCTATTTAGTGCCTTTAGCTAGATAAAAACATTGCGAGATCAAGCACCGGCAAACTACTTCTTGAAAAACTTCTAATGTCCGAAGCTACTCTTCATTCATGGCTCATCCTGTAGTACTTTAGTCTTTGACCATTCACCTTAAATTCACTCACGATTTTGTCTTCAATGTTCTTTGCTCTAAATTGTGGTAGTATGACGTAAGGCCTCCATCTTGACCGCGGTTTTCTGGAAGCCGGCATAAGCCTTGAGAAATTTGTAAGTGAATGGATTCTCCTTCCTTGAACTCTTTTCTAAAATTTTTTGATCAGCCACCACCTTTTGGTTTTGTTTTTGTAAATTAAGCATTATCATGAGTTTCATTCCTCAACTCTTCCATTCATTTAATTGTATGATCTCTTTCTACCGACATCTTGAATCCTAGCTAAGCTTTTAATTGCCCATAGCTTTATGTTCAGTTGAGGGTTGATATTGAGTTTTAAAGAAACTACTATAAGGAGACATACTAATAGGAGTTTTAATAAGTAGTTATGTAAGCCATATTGCATTGCTCTGGCTTTTGAATGCCGATCTTTCACGGTTGTATTCTTGTCTTCTCCAGTATATTCTTTATCTCTCTATTGGACACTTCAGCTTGTTTTATTTGACAGAGGGTGAAAAGCCAAACCCATAACATATCTCATTCCATATCTACTCATGAGCTTTGCAAATAGCTTGTTGGCAAAATCATAGCTTATAATAGTTTACGGGCTTATATGTTTTTTAGTATATTCCTTTGGACAAACCTAATAATGTTGGCATCATTTCTTGGACGAGCCAAACTACACCCATTTGGATGCATAACGGAGAATATGCAGAGTTTTTAAAAGATGGTTGAAAAGAAATTTCAGTCGGTGTGAATTATGCATGCGTTTAAACCAAGAAGATTTCTATGTGTTTTTATAGCTTCCAGTGCATTATTCATTCATATTCACCTAAATATTGCGTACAATCCTCCATATTATAATGTTTTGTAGGACACGGTGATATAATAAGCAAAAAAGAAGCTAAATAACGCAAAGGAAAGACCCGAAGCAGAGAAGAAAATGAGAAGGAAAGTAGAGCACCCACACAGTGGCGAAGCACTCCACGTTGCGGCGTAGCCCTTCACGACGTGCGGGTCCTATCGCGAACTAGCGGAAGGCTTTCGGTGGTCAGTGCCGTGGCGTGGACCTCTTCGTGAGTGGCGTAGTGAGGTTTGGGATCGAGGCATTGAAATGGCTTTTTGGGTGCAGACGATGATGGGTGATGCGGACATAAAGGGAGGTATTCAGAGGGCATTGGGAGGGTGGCGAGAGAAGAACATATGAATAGAGGAAGATTGACAAAGGCCAGTTCCAAGAGATCCGCGAAGAGCTATACGTAGTTCTTTCAGCGATTCATTTTATGTAATCTTTGATGCAGCAATGAAGATCATCAGAGAAACTAACTCTTCTTTATGCGGTTTTTGTCAACCCTAGCCGCTCGTATGGATTAATGTATTAATTGTGGTTTTATTTAATATTGAGTATGAATTTGTATGATTTGCTTTACTCTGAATTTAATCACATGTTATTATTTGGCCAATTTTGGCATGCTATTACTAGAGTACGAGGATCGAGAAGATGACTCTAGGGATAATAGTAAAAACAACACTTGGTCAATCTGAGATAGAGATATCTGAGTTCAAGTGTGGCATTAGGGGTTTGCACATTTATGCATTTACGAGTTTGAGATTAATAGAAAATCTAACATATACCACCATTGTGAAGGTTAGACGGGATATCTCGAGAATGTCTTGTGACGCGATCAGGCCATTGTATAAATCATATGAAAGAATATTAAATGACTGTCTAGGTTAAAAATCCATTCGGGTGTAGCGAAATAACGACAAAACCTAGTTTTCTCATCATTTTTAAATCAATATTTTTATTATTGGGTTTCCTTAAGATTGGATTAAATTAGTCATAATTCACTATGAGACTTGATCTAAAAATATTATCTAGATTAGCTAAGCGGTATTTAACGTAACCTCTTCATGGGAGCGACACTTGGCGAGCCAGAAGTATACTCGTGAACTAGGCGCGTATACTTGCAGTCTGAGACCTCGATTTTTAATTAACTTTGCTTGATTAGAGCTCGTCAAAAGGTCCCTTGAAGTATATTTCCCATACATCAAAGATTTCCACCACCAAAATTCCTTACAGAGGCATTTTAAATTCCTTTTTATTGATGTTACCATTCTTTGACATCTACTGTCACCTTTGTAACCCATTCAAAAGCTTGTCTTTGAGCGGTTTTTGGCTGATAGAATCTAGATTTGTAGGATTTTAAGTTGTCCTTTATACTACAAAGTGACCTCCATACCACTATGCTAAGTGACTTTTGTCCAAAATCTTAGCTTGTTCAGTCTCAGGTACACACCTTCTGACAATTCTGCACCCTTTCTAAATAGAAGTGGGTTATCCCATATATGAAATCTAATTTCATCTCTCAATTTCTTTTTCTGTTGGTAGGTGAATTCTTGTGGCATAATACCAAAATCCAGGTAATTAACTAAATCATTATACCAGGGTAATTGGATGTTTACCTGAAATAATTGCTCATCATGAAAGTTTTCTTCAATTTCAAGCTCCCTTCTATCATTAGCAGGCTTTTCTAATCTAGATAAGTGATTTGCTATCACATTGTCATTGCCTTTTTTTTATCTTTGATCTCTATTTCAAATTCTTGTAGTAGTAACACCCATTTGATCAACATAGGCTTAGCCTCTTTCTTTGCCATTAAGTACTTTATGGCTGCGTGATTTGTATGTACTATGACATGTGATCCCAAGATGTAAGATCTGAATTTTTCACAAGCAAAGACCATTGCTAGCATTTCCTTTTCAGTTGTTGAATAATTCTCTTGAGCTTCATTGAAGGTTTTTGCTTGCACATTGTAAATTGCTTTAAAGTTTTCTCCATTTTTACTTTATCTTTTGCTTTCATAGCAAAATCACTAGCATCATACATAATTTCAAAGTTCTCGATAAGGTGTTGCTATGATGAGAGTACATTACCAATCGGCTTTATATCATCAAATGCTGACTTACATGCATCGTCAAAATCAAATTTGGCATTTTTTTCCAGCAGCCTGCATAGTGGTTTGGCTATCATGGAGAAGTCTTTAATAAATCTCTTGTAGAACCCAGCATGTCCAAGAAAACTTATGATTCCTTTCATAGTAGTTGGTGGAATCAAAGTTTTAATCATTGCAATTTTGACGATCAGCTTCGATACCTGGCATAATTTTGTACTTTGAAACTATTATTTCTATTACCATAAAATGACATTTTTCCCAATTAAGAGCCAGGTTCTTGTCTTTGCATCTCTGAAGTACCATTGATAAATTCTGTAAGCAATTATCAAAACTGGATCCATAAATAGAAAAGTCATCCATGAATATCTCCATAATCTCTTATACCAAATATGAGAAGATGGACATCATGCATCTCTGAAATGTGGCTGGAGCATTACATAATCCAAATGACATCATTTATAAGCAAAGTGCCATAAGACTTGTAAGTGGTTTCTTTTGATCCTCGGGGCTATAGCTATTTGATTGTGTCTAAAATAACTATCAAGTATGTGAGGGTGACTTCTGTCGTCAAGCATTTGGTCAGTAGTAAAGGATATATCTGTGGCATCGAAAAAGAAAAACCTTGTCTTATTATTTTACCGCATAGTATTATATGCTATTATAAATTTTTTATTTTATTTATTTGTTGATCATTTTAAGTGAAAAAAACAATAAAAACCCATAATTAATACCAAAGGTCGAGTTAAATTGGTAAAATGTCAAATGAGGACCCAAAGGTCATAAATGAAAGAGTATATGTCAAAGTAGAAATGTGATAAGTTCTCCATGAAGTAAGTAGCAATGAGGCTTTAATGTAAAAATGAAAAAAGAAAAGAAAAAAAAGAAAGCCAAAAAGGGGAAGGCCAAACAAGGCCTTATACATGATGAGAATAAAACCAAATTTAGTATAGTGAGGTCATTTCTCATTTAGGCGAAAGGAGCTGAAATTTCACGGTTGAGAGAGGAGAAGCCATATTTGGACTGCTTATTCTTGAAGAGGAAGGAAGAAGGAAAATTTGAGAATTATTAAAAAGATTAAGATATGGATACTAGTCTAGTTTGGGTGGATTCACCCATTTGCTTGTTAGGGCGTCCCCCAACTCATCTTTGGTGTGTTTGTGGATTGGTAGCCCCTTAATTTGAAAGTATATATATGTTTGAGGTTAGAGTTCGAAATGACCTTTTACTTTGATTAAGTTGGTTTTTGAGGAATTTTTGTATAAAGGAAATGTTGGGGTTTAGGGAGATGAGTGTCGAATTTTTTTCCCGAACCCATGTTTTTAATGGACATAACTTACAGATTATTTCACTCATCCAAATTGAGTGATTAAAATTTCTAGGTAAACTAGACTTATAGGAGAACAAATTTTCTTGAAATAAGTGTATTCAAATTTGGACTCTATTGGACCCAGAAATTCATCAAACTGAAGCTCTGTTTTCAAGCAAATCTTGGTTATGTTTTGGTATTTAGGCTATTAGTTGAGTTTCACTCATCCAATTGAGTAATTCAAATTTCTGGGTAAACTAGACTTCTAGGAGAATGAATTTCCTTGAATAAGTGTAATCAAATTTGGATCCCATTGGACCCAGAAATTCGTTAAAGTCATTATTTGTTTTGGAACGGAAATTTTGGTTATGTTTTTGAGAGTAAGAGGTAGTCATTTATTTAAGACATATACTTGAGTTTGGTGCTCGGGTCGATGATTCCAATTTCTATTGAAAATATACTCATATAAATGTTATTTTCTTGAAGGAAGTTTGGGATAAATATGACTCATTTGTTCCCAAAAATTTTTACAACTGAAGGTGTATTTGATAGAAATCAACCCTAACTAGAAACACTAGCATGCATGACTGATTTTTCTTTGTTGTTCTCACGTTATGGCCCATTATTTGTAATGGATTAAGGAAATTTAGTGATGATAAAACTGAGCTAATATTGAGATCTACGAGGAATAGGAGTCAAGAATCGACAATCTTTTGGTTTGTTCTTCACTTCTCTTCTTGTTTCAAAAGTTTTGTGTTTTTGTTTGTCAAACAAATTTGGAATATTTGTTATGAAATACGTGTTTTTTGGTTTGGAGCAGTTAAATTTGAAATGTTTGACAAACATTTGCATATGTGCTTCTATTTGAACCATAAATGAATTTATTTGAGTGTTGGTTAATTGATTTATAAATGAACTATGTAGTGGAAAACATGACGTGATTCACGTATGTACAAGCAAATTCGTCGAGAATGTTAATTGTATTGTGGAAATGTAAAAATGGTATTGTAAATGACTAATTATTAATGCCCTTAAGATAATGTTAACACGTCATGTTTGAGTTAGGGATGGAATTGGTATACTAATAAGGATCGATATAGAAATCTGCCGAACCAAATGGTTATAATTAGCTGCAGATTGCGTAGCCTAGCAAGACAATATCGATAGTGTACATAAAATGCAAATCTTAAAATAACCAGTTCATTGCCGGCCGGGATAGTATTGGGGTATTAAATGTTTGTTTTATATGACTGCTGGCCAGTAGGACGTCTTTGGTGATTCCGTTATCCTATGCACTGAAAGTTTCGGTTAGATTCGTTGAAGGGAAAAATGATTAATAATTGTGTGGATTGAGTTGTGACAAGAATAATAACACATGGGAGCATGAAAGATGAGAATTATTGTATTTCTATATTTGAGACAAAATGAAAGTATGCTAAACTAGAATAAAATGGTATATTTATAAATATTGCATGGATCACATGAGTAGTATGTTGAAAGGTTGTTTGGAAAATGTAAAACCTAGAAAAAATTCAGTTTTTATAGAAAAAGGGTAAAACGGTAAGTTCGGTTGGCAGGAAATTTTCTAGATCTCGGATGGCAAACGGACTTCACTTGGGTTGAATTCATCTTCTTGAATCTAGTTACCGTCGAATTCGTTGGATTTGAGCAATCGAATTTCACGTTTTTTGAGGCATTGGGTGTTGGGTGACGAGTGACACATGGCATGACCATGTGATTCCATATGGCACACTAGGGTAGTGACACATGACATGAGCCATGTGGTGCACTTAGAATAAATGGCTCCACATTAGGCCATGTGTTACATGATGTAATAAAGGGAAGCAAAATAAGAAAATAAGGAGAAAAACATGGTGATAGTGGCCAAGGAGGAAAGTGGGAGGAAGTTTCCCCACTTGATCCATACGTGAGGCTGGGAGGAGGAGAAAGAGAGAAAGGAAGAGAAGAGAGAAAATGAGAAAAGGAAAATGGAAAGAAATGAAAAGAGAAAATGAAAGAAATGAAAAGATAAGAATGGAACAAAAAGTGGAAAAAGCAAACAAGAGAATCGCGGAGAGAAAGGGAGGCGGGAAACAAAGGGAGATTTTTCGACATTTGATGGTCAAATCTACGGCGGTCCAGGAGTGAGAAAGTTGATCCACGCATCACGGGCTACGCATGGGTACCAAAATTTTGGAGTTTCGCCAAACTCCGTGAGGTAAGGAATTTTCTTGCTTGGATTATTTCTAGCCTAAAGACCATTTAATGGCATAGGCTGTCTTTGGGGGCGAAACTGGTCGGGTGTTTCTGTCCCAAATTTTGGGACTGAATATTGGAAATTTTGGGATTGGTTCCGGATAGTGTTGACGGTTTGGTTTCGATCCCGAGGCTGATGTCCTCGGGTTTTGTTGTGAGCTTTGATGTCCCAATGGTTGGGTGATAAATGAAAATTTTTTTCTTAACGATTGGAAAGGCCGTGTGGTGCCTTATTTTATAAGTCACGAATTTGGCCATTTGTGTGTTATTTCCTGATTGAATAACATGTTGAGTGTGAAAATGTGTGTTGAAATACTATTTTGATGGATGTAAAATATATATAGAAAATATAATTATCCATGTTTTTGAAATGTTGCATGTAGCTTTGATTATGCATGTAGCATGACATAGCGTTAAATGATATGATTGCATTTCATATGCAGGGTCACATCGCGTCGAGTCGGGTGTGTGTGCATGGTATTGGCCATTCACCATTCTTGGTGAATGTGTGGTGAGATCGGAAATGGAATGGCGTCCGAGAAATCGGGAACTCACGGTGGAGTAAATCAATAATAATACTAAATCACGTGTGTTTGGGTGAAGCAAGATGGGGTAGATCCCCCCCGGGTGAAAGACCCAAATTTTATTCTTAGTTAGACATTTGGATCCAGTGATGAAAGTTCGTGAAAGTGTCAGAAGGCGTTGTGAAGCCTGCGGTGAGACCCCGGAAATTCGTAACCCAAATAAACACTCGGGATTTGATAAATTAAAATTAGAGGGTTGTCCAATGGTTTAAGTCATTGGGACACCAATGATTGGTTTTCACACTTGGCGTTGTAGGTGTGAGGGAGTCGATTGGGACTCGGGTTGTGGGCATGAGGGGTCTCATCTCATGCATGACACGTAATATTCCATATATGATTGCATTATTATATGGAATATGATTTGATATTTTATATGCGCATTGCATGTCATTTTAGGTGGGGGAATAGCCCTTGTAGAGGAGAAAATTTTCACCACTAGGCATTGCTCACTACATTGTGGAAATATTTTCAGGTCTTAAATTACGAAGAGCCGAAACGAGTCAGATGGTCAATGTGAAAAAGGCGGTTTGTGGCCCTAACCATGTGTTTGTACATTTTGGATTGAATATCTAGTTTTGTTGATGTAAATCATAAGTTTTGTAATAAAAACTTAGTTTTAGACTTATTCTGTGCGGTGTTAATAATCCCCCAAAGTTTTAAACTACCTGAAAAATGTGTACGACGCGGTGTGAAGTTATTGTGGCGGTAAGAATTTGGAAGTGAAAGAAAGTGAAAAAGGTGGAGTGCGCCCATTTGGGGTTCTTGTCGCGGCGAAGAGAACTCTGTTGGCCAGATTTTAGATCCATTCGCGACAACGGTTGTAATGTTCGCGACGAGGGGTGGAGTCTGGCGGGACATTTATGTCGTGGGACGTAACATCCCTTTGATAGTGTAGTGCGCATGACAATGCTTATGTGTGGCGACCTCGTTCTTGGAGCGCGTGACAAGGGCGTGCGTGACAGTGACCACAGGCACACAGTGAGAAATTTGTGCGACAGAGATGAGTTTATAGCGAGAGAGAATTCTTTGTCGTGATAGACTTCCTACAATTTTATGTCGTGATAGAGATTCTCTATCGTGATAGACTTCTCAAGGTTTTTGGCGATAGAGAATCCTTAAACATGGGATTTCCCATGTCACGACATATGGTGTATGTCGCGACAGAGGACGACCTTGGCGATGCCATGGCGGCGTCAGCGACGCGCGTGCATGTACATGCGACATGGTGTTGCGTGTGACGTCACCCTTCTTGTTCGCAGTGAAGGCATCTGCATCGTGGTGAGCTATCCGGTGGCTCACTTTGCCTTGTGTGTGTTTGAGCTACTGTTCATTAGCACTATTCATGGACACTGTTCACATGGGGTTTCAACTTTTTGGTTTTCTGATCTAGTGGGACCCAGAATTAAAAAAAAAAAAAAAAATTGACCTTAGAAATTTAGGGCGTCACAGAAAATATGTTGAATGTTTTTAAGATGAATAAGTGATGCATATAACAAAAGTTAATTATTGTGCATATATATGTGGTATAATTGTTTGAAATGAGAATATAAATGCAAAGAACCACTAAGCATGAAAATGTGAAATGGGTTGACTCCCACCCACGTAGATCTTGAGTAGATAGTGGCAGGATCGAAAGCAGTAAGAGCCCGAGTCATCGTCGAATCGTGTGGAGTATAAGTAAATGCTGCATGCCATGCATCTGGCAATTCCATGGTATCATGTGACTACTTTTTGTGAAATCCGAAAGATGTAAAGATCTTCATAAGGAAGATTATATTTTAAATTTTTTCCATGGAATGTACTTTGTGTGGATTTTCAAACATAAGAGGTGAACTTTGACAAATATTTTGTAAATGATTTGGAAATGGCATGGAAATGCCGTTCTTTATAAATATTGTACTAAAGTATAGTTATGGGCCCTATAGAAGAGATATAATGCATACTTCTTATATTAATGAATGTGAATAAGTAGTGATATCATATTCACATATATAAATATGATTAAATGGATGATATTAAATATCTGTCGAAAATGAGTATATATGAAGTAATGTTTTAACGAGATAAATGGATTTTAGTAGTCCGCTTCCGGTCAGTCCGAATTTGTCGAACCGGTCGCGGCGCCTGCTTGATGGCGAGTGTTCAATTTTCTATTGTCAATACATACTCTCACTCTGTAATGAAAATCCTTGTAGGTATCAATTCATTTTCTCATTCTTGGTCTATAAATCCACCCTTCTTGAGAACCACGTAGGCTTTGGGCTCACCTAAGGACTATCTGTGGTGGCTGATAGGTGTGAATCTTGTTATCATTTGTAGTATGATTTTAAGGTGTTATATGCAACATAAATGCTAGATTCGCAGCAATATCATATAAGAAAGCTCTAATCCCCTAGTTGCTTATGTTTTGCAGGATTAGAAGTAAAATCAAGCAAAGTGATGGAAGAAATAAAGTGAAGAGAAAGTTGTTGAGAAATTTGTACCCAGGTTGCTCGCGGCTTTAGCGACAAACGAGGTCGCCAAGGCGAGAGAAAAGCCGTTGTTCTTGACTAAAGAGCCGGATGAGGGCCTTGGGTTTGTCAGGGGCGAAGGCTAACTTTGCCGGGACGGCGTGATGCCTCAAATACGAGGGGTTAGTTAACCCAGTCAACTCGTAAAATACTCGTAGATATCATATATATATATATATATATATATATATATCGATGCCCACACTTGATTCGCATGCAAAGTAGGTGTATCGAAATCAACAAAATTTATATCCTAAATTACTCCTATTGCCGTAGCGGAGCTACTGTAGTATAGTGGCTCTAGGGTCGAACACGGGGATGGGTTTTCTTCGTGAGAGAAGAATGCAATTGAAAATGGTACTTTCTCTTTGGATTTTCAGGTTTTGTTAAAAAACAGGTGTGGGTTGTTAGTTTCAAGCGGAATATGGCAAAATACAATTGGGAAAAGGGCTCCTTGAAGTCTCGGGCCCGCGGGTGTAGGATTCTAAGGCATTGACATGTCCCGGGTCTTTTTCCCTCGTGTTGGGGATGACATATAGTCATTTCCAGACGGATCTTCATTTGGCATTAAAACCTAAACCTAAAACTTTTCCTTCTTGAAACATATGGCATTTAATAAGCATAATGTCCTTGACGGTCGAACACGTCCTGATCTACTTACCTAGGGTGACTCGCAAAGACAACTAGCAGATCTCAGTGGATCTAGCAATAGCATCAGACCCCAGATTACCAAATACTAGTCAATCAAGGCATCTCGAGAGGATTTATGACTCCTAGATTATAAGATATGGTCCTGATACCCATAGCGCTGCGTTAAAAATAGGGAACCAAAATCACTTATCTTAAAGCGAGTAAGCCCGGTGGCCACTCCTTTTCAGGATGGAGGTTTAGCCAACCATCCCTTGAGTTGTCATCCTCGAGGATGTTTTGCTTGAAGTAGAGAAGGAAGAAATGAGAGAAAGTGGAGAAAGTGCAAAAGAGGAGAGGTAGCTTCTCCGTCAATTATTAATTGATTGAAAAGTTGATTTTACGAGAGCCAGGCGAGCTTATATAATGGTGCAAACAAGGAAGTTACAAAAGAGCCAAAACCAAAAATATTACAGGGTTAAAATAGGAAGAAACGAAAGTGTAACAAAAGGCAAACGTGTAGCTGCGGGAAAGGTGAGCAGTGGGTGAGGGTAGCAGGGTGAGCGGTGCATGAGGTGAGCGATCGCGTGCTTGATTATTCGCACTCAATTTGTGCTACGCTCCATTTCTTTGTATTTTCTCTTCTTTCCTTCTAGTCTCCTGATAATATACAGTACTGAGTTTATTTCGAGATTCTTCGTGCTTTGATTGACTCAACAATTTCGGCATAAATAGCTTGCAAAACTACAAAATTAGCCACAAAATGCGATCCAATAGAAGGAAAGTAGTAAGGGACAGCAATGTGCAAATTGGGTTAATTAGAATGATTAGTACACAAAAGCAATCAAAACCTATAATAAATAGGGTTGAAATAGCCTTTTGAGCAATCACTTTTGAAACCTACACATTGCTAGTCCTTAATGAAAGAAAAGAAAGAGAACATACAAAGCGATAACAAAATGATGTTTAAAATGATTTATATTTCAAAAGGTTTTGTGAATGAGTAATGCCTAACACCTAGATGAGGAATCAACTGACCCTTGTGATAGCCATCTCGAGAAGATGAATGCCATCCTGAGTTGAGTAGCAGGCCTCCTTCTCGAACTCAACCCCGAGGAACTTCCACCCAAAGCCTAAGTCTTTGTTTGTTTGATCAGTTCTCAACAATAAAAACGCTAAGCCTCTCCCCCAACCGGGCCTGCCTGACCTAACCGTTAACTAACCCAAATAGATCAGGACCCTCTTATTCCGCAACTCTTTGTGTTGTAGGAGTGCACGTCTTGAGAATGAGCTGCCAAAGTCCATGTAGCAGGGGATCCACCGATGACTCCCAATAATTGTAAGGCTTAGGGCATCAAGTCATAAGGTCTTTCGACCCTGCTCTTCGAGGTTTCACCTCGGACTCGGAATGGGATTTGAAACCCAGCACCACCTGGCTTCGCTGGAACCACTGTCCACTTGGTAGCAAGCTTCCAAGTCGTTTGACCTGACAGGTTAACCCACAGGGCAGCGGGCTTTAAGGCTTCGCCCATATACCCTTAGGATCGTCTTTCGAGTTTCAAGTTAAGGGGAAGTTGCAATTTTTCTTCTTTTTCTTTTCTTTTTATTTTGATTTTCTTTTTCTCTTCTTTTATTTTGGAGGCTTTTGTTGACCTTCTATTCATGGGGTCATAACACATTAAGGTAATGTGACACACTAGGATGGGTTGTGAAATCAGGGAGTTTGTGGAGTTTTGGCCTATTGTGAGCCTAGTGTGCTTATTTGTGTGTAGTTCCTGCCCACACCCACCTTAGCTAGAATTGGAAAGAAAAGAAAGGTTGAAATCCAATAAGAATTCAACTAATCATTCACTCCATAGGCATGGAACCGATCGCATTAATAGAATCGGACAAAGTTTCAATTTTCAAACTATACGAGTTAAATGAACATAAAAAAGTGGGTACAATTTTTTTGAAAAAAAAAAAAAAAAATTGTATGGTATAACGGCTTACAAGGAAAACCGACAAGCCAGGGCATTTTCAAAATGGGCTTTACTTTCAAATAATAATAAAAACATAAATGCAAAGCCACTTCCTTTTGCTAACTCTCCCACAACCAAATATCTCATTATCCATAATGGGGGGCTCGGATTGGAGATTTAGGAAGGAAGTGCTTTGCCTCTACTGATGATGTTCTCGTTGTTGGATAGGAGACTTATGAGCTTTCCATCGACACCTTATTCCTCCGTTTGGGCTTCAAATGAAACAAGTTAGAAGAAGAAAGAATGGAAAAAGTGACCGAATTTTAAATTTTTTGAAAATTTCACCTTCATAAAAAATTCAAAAGTGTTCTTTCTAGTAATATTTAGATTCTACACTCTCTAAGCTTTCCAACAAGACGAAAATCACCCAAAACCAATATCAGATGAAAAAGTTATGCTCAAAACAAATCAAGAGCAAAATAGGGGAGAGGGGCGAAAATTAAAGCTCTGGTAGGTCGCTATAGTAGGAATTCGCTCACGTATTTTAATTCCTCTCTCTTTCTGCTTTTAGATCTTCATTCCTACTTCAAAATTTTTCACCTATTTGCCAAAAATTAATACAATAAAGAATTAAGAATAATTGGAAAAGTAGAAAAACAAGCTAGAACAAAATTAACTTAAAAATTATAGAAATCTAAAAAGAAAATTAAAAATCAAAATAAAATAGAATAAAAATAAGATAAAATAACAAAAATTACAGGAAATTTGGGATTTCTTTTGAAAAACAAATACCAAAAATTATGAGAATGTGCAATTGAAAATGAGAAAAATTACACATAAAACAAATCTAAATTAAGAAAATTATGTAAAACTACAAATTAAACTTAAAGTAAAGCAAATAAAACTCTAACAAAATTGGGTGGCCTACAATTTCTTTGGCTGAAAACCACTCCTACTCAGAGTCATGGTTCATGGATGGTCAGGAGGAGGGCTCACGCTGCGCTGGAGTGAGGTGGCCTCGATTCTTCAGAATCGAGTGGTCTTTGGAGGGAGTAGGCGATCGTTAATTCTTCCATCAGGCTTTGCTTCCGGCTTGTTCTTCATCCGAAATTCCTCCTGCGGTTTGTGAGCCTTTGCCTTTCCCTACACTTGGTGTCCGGGGGTGGGGGTCACTGTCGATTCACATTCCTGCTCCTCTCGATTTGTGCTTGCTACCTAGGTGGAAAACTCATTAGCTCGAAAGTCATATTGCGAAAGATATTCGCGTGACTCATTCAGACAATTGATTATGGTAGATGTGGCGAAAAATGGCCTCCCAAGTATGATGGAGCGCGGGGCGGTTTGTGCCTTACGCCATCGACCGTGGCGAGAACTCCCGAAGTCCATCGGGATGATAACATAAGGAATTTTTACCTTCACCAAAGCATCCTCAACTATACCTTTAGAAGATTTTGCGATTGATCAGCTAGGATAGAGTGATGTTGGTAGGCTTTAGCTCCACAGAGCCCCTATTTGCTTGTACACTTTAGTATGGCGTTAGGTTGACTGCTTCCCCAATCAAGCATTGCCTTGTCTATGCAGTCCTCAATGTTGAGCTGATGGTGGGGGGACCACTGGATCTTTGTATTTCACGGGGGTCTTTGCTGAGATGATGTGACTTGTTAATTGGGAAGGCTTTCTTGCTCCCACATTGCCCCAACCCTCTCTTGACATGCAGTCCTTTAAAATTTGGCATACGTTGGAACTGTTTAATCATGTCAAGCGAGGGTATGTCGACCACCCTTATAACACTTCCCGGGATGCTGCTTGCTTGGATGCCTTCTTTTTTTGCCTCTGTGTGCTTGGGAAATGGAGGAGGCATGTTGTATTCATTGAATCTTTATTTTTTTTTAATAAATATATTATCTTTGGTTCCACTTCCTCTTCTTTTCTAATCTCTTGGCCCGAGTTTAGAAGTTGGTTAGTCCAACTTTTTGCTTTGCCATTTCGAAATGGAAGTAGCCGGCTTTTACTTATCCGTCAGCGGGTAGGGTTGAACTATCTCATGGACTCACCCAGGATTGACGGTGTTTGGGAAGGGAATCTCCTTGCTCCACTCTTTGGCGATTAGTCGATCTTGCGATAGATAGTAACGGGTTATCTAGGTACACGGTTGAAGCTACCTTTAAGCCGTTTATTCTCTTATTGAACTTCCATTTTTCGAATTTTTGACTCATGACATTGATGACTTCTGCTCCTACGAACGAATTTACCACCTTGCTCAAAAATTGGGGATGGCTTCAGCGGAGAAAGAGGTGGGTAGTTCTTTGCTTGTTGTGCTCACAGAGGGAACATATTTGTGATTAAGGTTTCATGGGAAGTTTGGGTGGATTTCACTTCGGTTGGGGTTATAGGTGTTGCCATATGGGCGTTGTTGGTGGCTTGCGACTCACTATGTTTTTGCTCTTGCATAGATCCCTCAGAGACAATTGGGCAGTGCTCTTTTGGGTGACAAGTGGATTAACCCAATTGATACGCTGGTTGTAATCGCGAGTTCGATCTTTAGACATCAAATCGACCTTTTATCCGTTCATCCACCTCTTAGCGAATTGGATATCATAGCCGCTGACTCCATAACCGAGTGAATATATGCCTCCGCTTTGTGGTTTGGCCCGGTGGCCTATGTTTATCGATTTTCTGGGATTTGGTTCCATCCCAAGCTTTGGAGTCTCACGTGACATAGTTGAGGGAGATCCCAGCGGCTTCATGCGGATTCTTCTTGAGGAAGTCCCTTCACACATGGTCTCGAGTTGTTTCCTTAGCGGGGGACCATTTCCATTGTAGAAGTGGTTTCACCAGGCATCCATGTGTTAAAGCCATGAGTAATGGGCATGCATTGATGGTTTCAAGATACCTTTCCCGGCCCAGCGATAAAATTTTCCTTGTCATGGTTTCTGTAGTGTAGATTTGCCTCTTTGAATTATTGGTCTTGTGTGTGCGAAGAACTTCTTCAAAATTTTTACTGCGGCTACGCGATTCGATGGTCACTTGCCTTAGTGAATTAAGCCAAAATTTTACTTTATCTTTGAGGGTTAAGGGAAAGGCCTTCAATTTGTAAATCCCGTATCGATTGCACCTTCTTGAAAGTTGTGTGCAGGAAACTTCCTCGAAATCCGGATGTGTGTATGGATTTTAGTTTTTCCATTCCATGAAAAGTTGGGAGCGGGGACTGAATAAGGCCTCACCACATCTTCGGGGGTATAATGCATGAGGTGCACTCACTCTTAGAGTGTATCTGATGCGATGACTGGCAAACGTAAGGCTCCCTTAGACCTTGTTGGCTCTGCTGCTCTTAGGGGCGGGGCTCCGTCTAGTTCTTTGTACAAGCGATTTCCACACCTTGTATTCAAATTTGGAGCACTAAGCCTTTCAATGCCCTCTGAGTGTCTGTCCCTTTGCATAATACTATGAACACAATTCCAGCAAAGTAGAAACCAATAGCTCAAGAATTTACCGAGAAGGTTGATATTAGTTAAAATAGAAAAACAAGGGGAAAATCTGTATGAACGATTTCAAAATTCCAAATTCCCTATGAGTGAAGCGTAAGCCAGGAAAAATGGTAAAATAAAAAAGAAATGAGAATTCACCAATACTTGTGATGTGGATCACAAGTTCATTGCTTCTCTTTCTCACTAGGGCACCATCCCCGACAACGGCGCCATTTGATTCACATGCAAAGTAGGTGTATCGGAATCAACAAAATTTATATCTAGTGCTCCTACGCCGTGGCAGACTCACTGCGTATAGTGGCTCTATGGTCGAACACGAGGATGGGTTTTCTTCAAGCGAGAGAGAGAGAAATGCAATTGATTGAAAATGAGTATTTTCTCTTTTAGTTTTCAGGTTTTGTTAAAAAGTAGTGTGGGTTGTTAGTTTCAAACTGAATATAACTTGAAATAAAATTGGGAAAGAAGACTCCTTGAAGTCTCGGGCCAATGGTGTAGTTCTAAGGCATTCAACCTTCACGGGTCTTTTTCGTGTTGGGGATGATGACATATAGTCAAACTTACGAACGGATCTTCATTTAGCATTAAAACCTAAACCACAAAACTCCTTCAGGAAACATGGCATTTAATAAGCACTTAATGAAAATAAGCGGTCGAACACGTCCACGATCCTACCTGCTTTGTGACTCATAAAGAGACCTTCTTAGAATCTCTGAGTGGATCTAGCAATAAGCATCAGAAGACAGATTGCGGAAATACAGTCGATAGGGCATCTCGAGAGAGTTTAAACCTAGATTTTATAAGATATGAACACAAATACCCATAGCTACTTCAGTTAAAATAGAGAGACAAAATCTTATCTTAAAGCCAGAGCCCTTGATGGCCCTCCTTTTCAAGGATGGGAGGTTTAGCCGGCCATCCCTTGAGTTTGTCATCCTCGAGGATGTTTGGCTGATGAAAAGGAAAATGAGAGAAAGTGGAGAAAGTGCAAGAGGAAATTTAGCTTCTCACGATCAAATTTGTAATTGAGTTGAAAAGTTGATTTTCACGGGAGCTTGGCGGAAACATATAATGCTTAGAGCCATGAGGAAGTTACAAAAAAACCAAAACCAAAAGCTGTTACAAGGGTTAAAATAGGAAGAAACAAAAATTATACAACAAAAGGCAAACGTGCTTCACTGGGAGAAGGTGAGCAGTGGGTTTGGTGGGGTGAAACGGTCACGTAGGAGTGAAACGGTGCGGCGAGAGACAATTCGCACTCAATTTGTGCCTAAGCTCCATTTTCTTTGTATTTTCTGCTCTTCCTTTCCTTCTAGTCTACGATATGCGTGCGAGTTTAGGCTACGAATTCTTCGTGCTTTGATTGACTCCAACAATTTACAAACATAAATAGCTTACAAAAACTACAAATTAGCCACAAATACGTCGGTGATACAGAATAGTAGGGACATAATGTACAAATTGGGTTAATTAAGAATGATTAGTACATAAAAAGAACTTCAAACCTATAATAAATAGGGTTGAAAATAAGTATTTTGGCCCATTTAATCAACCAACTGTCTAATCCAACTTTGGTGAGATCATTCGCCGAGGTCCATGTAATCACATCTTTGTTTACCAATTTTTGTATAGAATCGAATTTTTGCTACTTTTACCTAGGCCATTACCTAAACCCCGATAAAGGCACGAAACATTTAGACCAATGAGCACTCTATGCTCCATAATAAAAATGGATTTGTCAATGAATTTATTGAAGATTAGTTTAGTCATATGTTGCAATTACCTGAGTTGTACAAGTAATAAAGTGGACCTATAAATTCAGGATATCATTCCCATAGAGGAGATTGAAAAATTTAAGTTCAACTACTAACTACTCAAGTTCCACACTATTTGAACTACATTTCATAAAATTTTCGGTAACCTAACTAGAATTCCTACTATCTAAATTTCTACATCTATAATAAAAGGAAAATTTAAAATCCTAGACCTAAAGCGGACTGAACCCCAGATTGTGCTGAGAAGTAGACATTTGGGGAATTTCACTGAAAGCACAGCTGAAATTATCCAATTCTATGACATAATCTAATTCTATTCTATCATAAATTGGAATCTGAATTTGTCAAAGAGGCAAGGTAGTATAGTTTGGATTCTCCCTTAACCATACATTTCACTGATTAGAGAGTCATGTTCATTTATGAAACATGTGTCTAACCAATTAATTGTAATCAAATTTTCTTTATAGATATGGGTATTTTTCTTTTCTAATACTTCATACCCATTTCTTATGATTGCAAATTTCTTGCTTCCCAAGACAGAGCCATTTCGATTTCTACAAGATGAATGATGTACTCTCATGCTTGAATCTTAAAGAGTTCTCCATTTCCTTGATTAGATCTAAGCTAACGTAGGATCAAGATCATTTCTCCAAACCAAGGAGAGATCTCTAATTGATTAAATTGATAGATCACTAAATTGATTCTCAAACCATGAGTAAATTTATGATTTATCTAAGTAATCTTTCAGAGCTCATTAGTTCTTCAATATTAGATACAAAGTAAAAATTGCCCCAAAGTAACTGCATCGATGCTCTCAGGAATCTCCAACTCTGTGTCACTTAGAGGGCTTCCTGGAAATTAGAGCCAGATAACTGTCCTTTTATGGGTATAAGTTACGAATGTTAGGAACAATTCACTTCATGAACAACACCATTCAAATAAACTCAAAATTCTCAATCCAAGAAATCTCTTTCTAATTGTGTAGGAAAGACCATAACTAACATCATATCTTTCAATGAAGTTGTGTTTTCTCGAAAAGCCCGAATCAGCGAACAACGAAATCTTGATTAGGAAATTTCAAAATTGCAACTATAATCAAGCCCAAGAAAGAAATGAATTCTAGCTTTTATCCTAGACTTCATTAGATTCAAAAATGTCGAATTGATCTTAAACAATTTAGCACAACTTAGAAACTTCTGAACAATTCTTTGTTTCCAAGTCCAGGTAAACAGAATTGAAATTCTACGCTAAATCTGATCCCTATAGTAAAGAAAAATAAAAAAAAATAAAATAAAAATATAATACAAAAGAGTCCTTAGCTCCCCAGATGCTCTGGTTTTTTCTGCCGATTGACTGCCTCACTTTCCTCAAATTGTTTCTATTTATAGAGCCCCAAAAGTTTGGGCCCTAAATTCGAGGTTACATTGTGGATCCCTAAAATTTTGGCTCGGATTGCATTCTTTGTCGCGACCTGAAAGTGTTGTTGTGACAAAGTTTTAATTCTTTATCATGAGTCTACATTGCAGCATCACGATGATGCATCGCGACCTACTCGCCCCATGCATCCTTCTTGGATTGGTCGCGACAAAGTTTCACATGGTCGCGATAATATTTGTTTCTTAAGAAGTATTTGTTCTACAAGATGCACGTGGATTACATCCATTCTATGTCGCAACAAGACTTTTTGTATTAAGCTCATCTTTGTGTCATGACAGGTTGTTATAAGCGACATAGAAAAGTCTGTCGCGACCTTACATTTATCAGTGTTCGACTTATTTATTTTTTGTGTCGCGGCCTTAAGATCCCTATCGCGACATCGAAACCTCTCTTCATCTTGAAGTATGTCGCAACATTGAATTCTTTTGGTTGCAAACCATGTCAGTTCACTAAGTCAGCATCACTTGTCGCGACTTTTTTTCTTTGTCAGGACCAGAAACCTTGTCTTTTAGTGTCGCAACATAGATTGTCTTGTCACGATAGAGGTCTTTCTTCTGCGTATTCTTTGTGTCTCAACCGGCTTTTCCAAGTTACAATAATCAGTGTCATGATAGGAGAAGATTATGTCGTGACATAGATTACATATATATTTTCATTATAATAACATAAACTAATCTAGTAGTATTCTTCATGTTGCTCTTTAATTTCTTGTCATGACATAAGATACCTTATCACGACAAATTTCTTCTTTCTTTACATTTCGGTGTTGCGACGGGCTTTTATGTCGCGACGGGTTCTTCTAGTGTTGAGCGATGAGCTCCAAAGTCATCCCGTTTGTCCATTTTTACGATTGATTTCTATCTAAAAAGACTGATTTATGCGAAATGTTGGTCTCCTGGCTGCTATACGTGGAAATTGAAAAGAGGAATGCGGTAAAAGGAGCGGCGGGTGAGAGCAGAGATGACCTGGCCAGTGAATGATGTTCGCAGCGGGAGAAATGCCACGAGGAAGAAAGGACTGTTGTAGCGGCCTTCGACAGGTGATGATGAGAAGAATCACATCAAGGTCGCAACCACAAAACTCGGTCGTGACATAGAGCAAGTAATGGAAACTTGAGAGAGTGCGCCGCGAAACTCCAAGTCGGCAACCATAAATTAATGAAGAACAAGATATGATGTCATGACACAATTTCGGTGTGACGAATTGAATGCCGGCGGTAGACATGGAGGTCGTGACGCAAATAGAAGTCGCTACAAAGATTTTCAGAGAAGAACTAAAGATTCGCGGCGTCATTCGTGATCGTGACATCGATTTGCAAAGAACTAAGACCATGACGTCATTCAAGCGGTCAAAGTGACATCGGTTCACGCAAAAAGAAAGAAGGTCAGCGGCGTCATTCGGTGGTCAGCGACATCGGTTCTAAAGGAAGAAGAAGATTGGCGACATCATTCAGCGGTCGCGACATCAGTTACAGAAAGAAGGTCGCGACATCATTTAAGCGGTCGTGACATTAGTTACCAAAGAACTAAGATTGCGGCGATCATTCGTGATTCTCGACATCGGTCATAAAGAACTAAGATCGCTGACGTCGTTAATGGTCGCGACATCGATTCTAAAGAAAGAAGATCAGCGGCGTCATTCAGCGATCCCAGCGACATCGATTTACAAAGAAAGAAGGTCGTGGCGTCATTCCATGGCCGGTCGTGACATCGGTTGCAAAGAAAGAAGGTCAGCGGCGTCATTAAGCGATCAGCGACATCGGAGTTACAAGAACTAAGATTCAGCGGCGTCATTCAAGCGGTCAGCGACATCGATTCTACAAAGAAAGAAGGTCGCCCGACATCATTCGGCGATTTGCGACATCGGTTACTAAGAACTAAGGTGCAGCGGCGTCGTTCAGTGATGTCGAGTTCTGAAAAGAAGGTCGACATCAGTTGCAAAGAAAGAATTCAGCGGCGTTATTTGTGGTCAGCGACGTCGGTTCTGAAGAAAGAAGATTACGGCGATGTCATTTAAGCGATCGTGACATTAGATCGAATCGCAATGGCAGAGTCGACCAAATGAAAGCTTGCACCTGCCGCGTGGCGAGACAATTGAGGTCACGACAAAGAATCGAGGTCGCGACATTAACTTCTTTCAAAATGGGCGGTTGTCCCGAAATCACGAGAGGTTGCATCGAAGTTAGGGCTGACTTCGGACGCCTATAAATACGCATGCACTGCGAGAGGAAAGCAGCTCGGCGACTCAAAGAGATCTGCAGGTAGTGAAGGCTCTTGCAATTTTAATTTTCTTTCTTTGTTTATTTTTATTTTAGATTAGAGTGTTATTCCAGTTCAAATTTGGATACGGGCGTTAAACTGATTCAAGTAGAAGGCCCGAATGCGAGTTTATTTCTTTCAAATTATTACTGGATTGTTTGAATTCGGACAAATTTTGAAATTCAGTTTCAGTTTCGATTCTGATGGTTTCTTGATTAGCAAGCCATTGTAGTGTGTAATCAAGTGATTTAAAAACCCAGCTTCCATTGAATAGACTCTGTTGTTAGAAATTATCTTTCCTGCGGAAATTTATTAAAAGCTATTGAACTATCAGTTAGTAAATCTACTTTGGTTTTAGTGATAAATGAGTGAATCCCAATGTCGCGTTTTATACCTATAATAGGGAGGGATTGTTTCATTACGCTGCGATTTCGGAGGCCCTCGAGGTAACCTGAGAGAAGGTAATCACGAAGTGATGAACAATTTAAAGGTATGAGAATCTGATAATGGTGATCTAATGAGCTCTGTGAATTTAAATCGATAAATCCTCTTTTCACTTGAAACCGAGAATGAGTTGAATGACTTATCCATTTAAACAAGCAGAGAGTTCACCTCGATTCGAACATTATGTTCAATCCCGTGTTAGCAAGGATCTAATCAGGAAAGGATGGCTGTTCAATTTGGAGGAAGAGAAGCTTGCATTAAAATGTAAACCCATGCTATACACATGTTTCAGGTGCTAAGGTTTCTGATCCATGTCATTAATATGAAATGTGTGAAAAAGAAAAATATCGAACAAAGGCAGCCGGATTAAAAGTAGTTATCTAATCCTCTGTCTTCGAAAAAAACAGGGAAGATTAGATGATGAAAAGTGCGATAGGAGAGATCGGCTTGCACTACCTTATTCCTTGGGCAGGTTTTAAATCTATGGTTCATGAAGCAAAGTTACAGTAGTCTCGAGGAATTGATTGTTCCATGATAGCAGTATTTTCAATGCTTCCCTTTAATAGATATTGTCCCGATCCCAATTTGTTATTTAGATTTTCATTTTAATTCATTTTGTTATTAAGTCATTTTCTTAGTTTTATTATTTTGAAGGTTTGCTAAGAATCTTTCAAAATTACTATCAAGTCCAAATAGTATAGAGTTTGAGAGTAGTCGAGGGTAGTTAGTTGAGAATTCTTGAGATCTACGTGGGATCGATATCTGGACTTAAATCGATTTACTACTTGTTTGACTGGCACACACTGCGACACATCACCGGATGAAAACCAGAAAGAGAGTGATTTACTCTTAAGAGCTTAAGCTTTTAATCGGAACAATAGATAAGAAACACAACAAACAAGTTTCATGGCATTATTCTTTGGGGATTAGATAATAGTCCTTGGGTAATAATGCACATAAATTGTATAGTATTTCCCAGTCCATCACTAAAGAGGTGAACATTGACATCAGTTGACAAACCTTGTCGGCATTGCTTTCTTTGTCAGCTGAAGCTTGTTTCACATTCTTCCTATGATGCAGCCGTGATACGCTATCTTTTGTCGTGACATAGCTCTTCTTCTATGTTGATCCTTTTGTGTGCGACAGAGGAAATATTAATAGTGACCGATTTCCTTATGCCATTTTAGCGGACGTTGTTGCGACACACTTAGAACTTCTGTCCCAGCGACATAGGCTGGCTTCACTGTGCTTTCCCCTTCTTTCTTGCTGAAATTTTCTCCTTTTTGAATTAAAACCTACAAAACACAAAGTTGGTGAATAAATCTATAATTTGGCATTAAAATAGATCTAAATATGCTAAAAAGAAGCCAGAAAAATGGATTAAAAATAGATGAGTTTAAGACTCATCACATATATAAACATAAGTTGTGAAGTTGATATTAGGATTACATGGATACCGTGTTTCTAGATACCACACTATCAATCCATTTACTAGGATCCATTTATTCACATATTCAATAAACATTTATGTTATTTTCAAAACACATTTTCTATAGAGTTTTAATTTACAGTCTTATACAAAAGTATATTACAAAAATTGTTTGTCGATACTTTTACAAAAAAATGTTACAAAGCCATAATTGGAATTTCTTCACAATTGCAACTCTAATGAGAGTAGATCCCGGGTGTATACCTTGCACCCGAAATGTTTTCCCATAAAGGGTGAGCCATACAACAGAGTGACTCCTTGACTATTACCCCCTAAATACACATCGATGTTCACTTGGACACATTCACATATATATCAACATTCTAATATAATGATGCAACTCTAATGGCATACTACATGTTATGCCATGAAATGAGATGAAACTCACTCAATGCATAGAAAAACCCGAAGGTCATCCGCAGTCCTATCACACGATGCATAACTTGATGTGTGATAACATCCATCTTCGATCGATTTCATCTAATGATCACTTTGAAACAAAATCAAGTTTTAAATCAAAACTTATTGGATGTTTCAACTTCAGGATCATTTTATTAACAAAACATGTGTCTTTTGTGGGTAAGCGAATTTTTGAGGTCTCACCGCAGGCTTCGCATGCCTTCCTACACTTTCACGGGCTTTCATCATTGGACACATATGTATAACAAAAAATATAGGGGCTTTCACTTGAGGGGGGGTATCATCACCTTGCTCTTTACCAGCCACGAGTTTTCATGCTCTAGAATAGTGGAACTCCGATTTGAACCGTTCAACATATCGACCACTCATCAACCACCAAGGGATGTGCCGCGTGCTTCCGTACACTTACCCGTAATGCTATGCCTCAGCGCATATGCAATGCATTATGCCATTGCATGTCGATTCACACATCACATATGTAATCGTACCATATGGAGAATTTATCATATATCATGGACAATTATATCGAAAGCATATGATTTCCAACATTAATCTCAATGTCAATATATTAGAACTCATATATCAACATTCAATAAATAACTATCCTCAAGTAAGTCAATTAAAAACAAGCAAAGACAACTTGGTTCTCAAGACCAATTGTGGCATGAGAGATGCCCACAAAATAGTCCACACATACAGCCATCACAGGCCACATAAACATGCCATCCTTAGGCCACATCCAGAGAAGCTACACGACCACAGGGCAGTCCCTAAAAACCTCGAGTCTAAATTTAAGTCCTAAATTTAGTACGAGAATCAATAAAAGCTAGGCCACAACAAATAAAACGACCTAACTATGGCAGTGGGAAATGGACATAACTTGGGCTATAGAGGTCGGTTTTGGAGTGATTTAAAGTCTACATCAATTTCACGATACGGCTACAATTTACATGAGGACACGTCAAAATTTCTCGAGTTCTCATGAAAATTGAAAGTCCCTAAAATCTAGTAGATGGAGGTGTGTAGGATAAAAATATGGCAGCATTTCCATATTTCAAAATTCGGCCAAATAGCCCCTTAGGGCAAAGACACAATCACACAACCCTTAAGGTGGAAGATAAACCAAAGTAGGAAGAATCTCTACCTCTTTGGAGCTTAGCTAAAACCTCCTACTTAGTACTGCAGCGTAGCTTATTGTCGTAAATAGACAAACTTTGGCTTTAATTAGGCAATTCAATAAGTCAGGAGCTCAGTAAATCGGAAGAAAACTAATTAGTGCCCAAAAAGTGCTATTTTGAACCCTATTTATTATAGGTTTTGAGTGCTTTTTATGTACTAATTAAGCGGCCCAATTAACCCGGTTACATTAAGGTCCATATTCATTCTCTGATCGCATTTATGTAAAAATTTTTATGGATTTTTCAAGCTATTTATGCGAAATTGTTGAGTCGATCTAAGCACGAAGGAATTTGAGTCAAAGCTGGTGCGAATCGAGAGGCAGAAGATGGCTTGAAAAATACAAGGATATTGGAGCACCTGCGAAATTAGCTTCCTGCGCGCACTATTCATGTTCATGACACTATTCACAACTTTTGACACCTATTCATCACATGCCCCTTGAATTCTTTGCTGCAGTTTGAATTCACTACCACTTTTTCTTATTTTATCCTTGTAGTAGTTGATTTCTTTTTTATTCGTTTAGTAATTGTATTGTTGTTTTAAGGGGTAGTATTCAAAGCCCAAGCAACATTGTAATGAGACATCACTTAATTAATAAATTTTGGGAGAAGCTTTCAGCTCTCCCGTTTTCCCGTTTCTCTCTTTCTCTCATTTTCTTTCATTTCTCTCACCTTTGAGCACCCTCAGGGATGACAACTTGGAGGATGAGCGACTAAAACCCTCTCTTCCTTGAAGAGGAAGGCTCTTGGGCAAGGGGCGGGCGTAACAGGGGTTCTCATGCTTTCAACGGTATTCAGCATTATTTTGGTTTTTCTCTCTTCACACTAGGTTTAAATCTGGGTCACATGAATGACCTTTGTTGGTAATCTTTTAGGGTTAGGTGGATGCTGGTCCCGAGATTCGTCAATACCCTCTATTAATCATTGTAAGGTGAGTTAGGGAGAATTGTTTTTTCACCCGGGACCATGAATGATTAGTAAATGCTGTTTTTCAAAGGGAAAAATTTTAGGGTTTAGTTTTAAAGGTAAATGAAGATGGGTTAAAAATGACTATGGTCGTTCTCAACCAGAGAAATAAGACTGAGAACCCCTCGAGTGAACTTTAGAACCCCGAATCAGTGGCGACACTTCAAGGAGACTTCTTTTACATTTTATTTTATTTAAATTTTAGCTTTACATAACCATTACACACCTGTTTCACAAAATCCCAATCGAATTAAATTTACAGTTTAAGCACTTCACATTTGATCATTGCATGAAGAAAACCCATCCCACGAGTTCGAACCTAGAACCACTATCTTGCAGTAGCACCTTTCACCACAGTAGAAAAAGACTAGAATATAAATTTTGTTGATTAGGATCACCCCTCACGTAGCGCAGATCAAAGAAACCCCGTTGCTTTCTTTCCCCTCTTTCCTTTCTTTTCCTTTTCTTTCTTTTCCTCTCATTTCATTCCCATTCTCTTTTCTCTCCTTCTTATCTCTTTTTCTTCCTCCATCGAACTAATCCTTCCCTTGATCATGCCTTGGTGGTGTGACACATGGTTTCCATGTGTTACTCACATGCTTATCTTTGATGACAAGTGTTATGCATGACACTTGCATCTCCTACCATGTGTCACATGGGCACACATGCATTCAGCCATGTGGCATTTGCCACCCACATGGCCCTTATTCTATTGTCATGATGCCATGTGGCACCATGCCACATGTCACCCTACCATTAGTCCGTTTTGCCTTGAAGTCATTGAAGTTTTTACATTCGTCTCGGGGTCAATGAAGTTAAGACTAGGTATCTAGATTTCCACGAGACAAATCACGACGGTGAGGTCCGTTCGTCGTTCGAGATCTAAATATTCTAGGTTTGCAACCTGTGCTGTAATGGTAATTGATCGTTTTATGAAAAATTACAAATTTACCCGAGTTTTCACATTCTTTTCCCCTTAAAAGAATTTCGTCCCGAAATTTACACACACATATACATGTAATCATATGCACATCACAGTCATTTAATCACCCCGAGGAATGACCATCTGACGTGCCTTATTCCTTAAATAAGAGAAGGATAAGCTAGTAAGCATCATGTCCTCGAGGTTCCATGTCGGATGGCTGAGTGCATGTATACCTTAGCCTCACAGTTTTTGCCCTGGCAAAACCTGGTCTCAATACTCCAGCAATCTGCAGCGTGGAGTCCTTTCTTGAAGGTCTGTTATATCAGCAAATAAGCTCGCCTCTGATGTAAATGGTCGGATGGGAGTGTATTTAGGATATGGAGCGTGGAACACCTTATAAACGGATAAGCTGTGTGATGCCAAGAGGAAAGCAACTATGCCTACCCTCTCGAGTACCTCGAAGGGTCCGATATACCTCGATGATAGCTTTCTCCGCTTGCCGAATCTGATCACTTCTCTCTTAGGCATCACCTTTAAGAAGACATGATCTTCTACCTCAAACTCTAGAGGTCGCCGCCGTCCGTTGGCATAACTCTTCTGCCGGATCTGAGTTGTGAGAAGACGCTTCTGTATCAAACCCACCTTCTCGATGGTGTCTTTAACGACACAAGGACTAAAATTATTTGAATCTCTCTCACTTAGTCCGACAATAGGAGAGATCGACATGGCCTCCCATATAGCGTATCGTATGGTGCCATCTGTATGCTCGCTTGATAACTGTTGTTGTAAGTGAATTCCACCAGGGGTAAATGTTCTACCCATCTACCCTTAAGATCTAGGACACTTGCCCGTAGCATGTCCTCTAAAACCTAGTGGTCCTTTCCCTAGCGACGTCCCTCTCACGAATGAAAGTAGTACTCTGAATGGTAAAGTTGTCACAGTGGATCTTTTAAAAACTCTTCTAAAAGTGAGTCGTGAACTTTCAGGATCCCGGTCGATCACGCATGGAAAAAAATACTTGCACTCCATTATAATTAGATAATCTCATTATATATATCTTGTAGAATTCCTCGATTAATGAAGGTAATCTACTGACTACCTCAGTGAAGTAACCATGTTGACCTAGTGCTTGCTTAACTGCTGGCGACATGAGACATCGTTGAGCAAGTCTCAAGCGTGTTTTCTTCATCCACTCATGTATCTTGGCGGCGAAATTCACAATATTTTGTGCCACTTGGATGCACAGTAAGCAGGCTCAATGGAACTCCACGAGGGGATCTCATCTCTTAGATACATGGCGGGAACCTGACTCTTCCCTATGCGGGAACACCATCGTACATGAATGCTCCTTCATCACAAAACTTATGCGTACCACGTCACGATGGATACTTATCTCGTGTCACGTCTTTTGGGACTCAATCATCTGCTGATAAGGAAGGCGTATGTTCGCTCCCAAAGTACCTTGAGCACAGTCATCATATTGTAACTAGTATCCACGTCTCAATAATTTCCACTCTAGGTGAATACAACAACCAATATCCCCCTCGTGACTTTCGGTTCGAATGCATCGAAACCACCACATTTCCTTATTAGGATAGTAATGCAAATTAATCCATAATCCTCTAAGTTCTCATGTCTGCTTGCGTTGCCTCATGTTGATGTCACGTGCGTGAAAAGCCCCTATACTTGGTCTTGTGGTCAAGCTTTTTGGCACTCACCGTGATGATGAGTGGCACCATATCTTCAAGGCAAAGACAATGGTTGCAACTCAGTATCTGCGTAGGGTAACTACGCTCGTGGTTCTTTTTGGTGGCCGAGGAACCATAAGCCCTGATATCGGTTGCATTAGAACACATCGATTTGTTCTTGGAGGCATCCGCAGGTACATTATTGCCTGACCACTTTGTCAAGAAACTATCAAAATAGGGTGAAGTAGCCTCATTTTTAGTTCTGGAATGCCCTCTCGCACAAGTCATTCCATTCAAACGACCTCTTTCAGGGAACCCCCTCGTCATGGGTGAGCTAGTTGGGGAGAATTCATGAGACAAATCTTGTAGTACCACCTTAATCCTAAAGCTGTGTATCTCGAAGACTGACCTTAGCCTCTCCCAACTCAAAACTGACTCTACCTTCTCTAGGTCAACTGATACGCCTGAAGTCGATATCACGTGCCCTAAGAACACCGCCATTAAGCGAGGAACTCGCGATTACTAAAGTTGGCATACAAGCCAATATTCTCGAGGCTTGGGGAGAACAATCCTCAAGAAAATGGTCCTCCATGCTTCTCCTCGGACTTGGGTAGACCCAGGGATGTCATCCTTCGAAGCTACCTAAGTGATCTAGATAGGGTTGAATACCTGTAAGAGCGGAGATCCATGAATGCTGGGAGCATTCGTCGACTGAAGGCATCACTATGAGCACAAAATTCCTATGCAGATACGAAATGTTATCTTAGAGTATAGCTGCCTCCTAACCCTCAATTGAGGTAGTAGTGGTGCGGAGATCTATCTTGGAATACACTCGCCCCCCTCTCAGTTAATCAAACAAATTGTCAATCTTTGAAAAATTTTGTTCTTTAATAAGTAACCGGATTTCGACCAGATAATCTATGCGTAACGAAGTCTTTTCTTTCTTCTTTGCAAACAACATTGGAGCGCCCCAAGGTGAAGTGCTCGGTCTAATAAAACACTTGTCTAATAATTCTTGCAATTGGACTTTGAGTTCCTGCAACTCAACAGACGCCATTCTATGAGGAGTCCTAGAAATAGGCGATGTACCAGGGTGCGACTGATAATGGGGAAATTACCATCCCACATCTGGAGTGATTCCAATAGTTCATCCAGAAAAAGGTCCTTGTACTCATAAACTACCTAAGGTATACTCAACTCTTGTCTCGCCTCGTCCTCGAAGGTAAGGCTTTCCAACCAACCTATTAATTGCCCGTGCCACCTAGAGTCGTACACGGCCCAGGGTAAAGCATCGTGCTTATCCCCCTGAAATGTAACTCGGATATCGTCTCTTGCGGCCAGCTTAGGCATTAACCTCATGGAGTAACAATAGGCGCTGACTCGGTGTGCCACGTCAACCAATCCATGCCAGAATGACAAATCAAACTCGATATGTCCATAACCGAAGGTCCATCGTGACGGGAATCCACGAGATCTCTAACTCTAATCGACATATCTAATCAATCACCTCACCCTAATCCTAAGAACCCAGAATTTTCTACCGATGGTTTCCCGAGTTTCAACCTCTAAGCCCAAATATTTCACACAAAATGCAACAATAAAGGAATAAGATGCACCAAAATCAAATAACACTCTTGCCCATAGGCGAAAGAGTAGAAAATTACTGAATCTGAGCTGATCTACAAATCTGATCACGTGGTGTAATGTGAGACAAAAAGCCAGGTCTGAAGTCCGGCTGTAAGCCACATCCTCGACCTCGACCATGCTTCCAAGCCTCTCGGCTTGTTTGTGGAAGTAATAAGTCTTTCGTCGGCACATGAGGCTGATCTTGGTTCCCCCAGCTCATCTTGGGATGGGGAGAACCCAGGCGTATGCAATGCCCACGTCCCACTAATGATTGGGACTACGGTGTCCCATAACCTTGGGATCCTTGCACCTTTGAGACGGTGCGTTTCATGTCTAAGCTATTGGGGTAAACGGCTGCCATCGATCTAGTTGGCTAGGAGCCCTGACTTGGCCTTGGCCCTAATAGCCACGGCCCTGTCCCTGAAACCCTTGTGGAATAGAAGTCCTCTACTTCTTTCTCGAGCTAGAAGAAGAAGGTTGACTCTCCCTCCTCTCATCTTTAACAACACCTGAATCCCGAATGTTTCGTGCATCATCCACCTCCCTCTCAATGGCCATAGCAGTCCTGACCATCGAGTCCAGGTCTTGTAGAAGAAGTCCCACAATTTTACCCCGGATGGACAATTTTAGACCATCCTTAAATTTCTCACCTTAGCCATATCTGTGGCCACATAAATCATCAATAAGCGGGCTAACTACGTAGACTTAACTTCGCATTACTCAAGCAGAAGTGACATTAGTCCTTGTCTCAATTCCAAGAATTCCCGAGCTTTTGCATGTTGAGAAAATGCTGGGAAAAATTTACTCATGAAGAGCTCTCGGAACTCTTCCCATGTCATTGCCTCTAAGTCCCTCGAGGCTTTGACCGAACCCCATCATATTTGGGATCCACCCTCTAAGCGAAACATGGCTGGCTTTATCTTGAGGTGGCATCGAGAGATGATCTCATTAGCCTCGATATCTTTTTTCCACTTAGTTGGACAATGACCGGTATCATGGATCACATATCCCTTGAAGGTCAGAGAATGATGTGCCTTGAACCTTTGGAGGTTACTTAATCCCCCTTATTGCCGTTGCACTAGCTCACGTAATGGGACGTACACTGCTATGCATTTTGTAACGTCGCAGCACCGATAGCCTATGAAGACTTGTTGGTCAAAAGTAGTGTTAGTAGGTTGTTGCTCTGCCCCTTTCGGCGTCCCCCTTCATGAATTGCCATCTACCTATATCGAATAAATTAAGATTCCTTGCACTCTATCTAGTAGCGGTGCATTGCCGACTACTAATAAGAAAGCGTATCTAATCACGAACTAACTTTGTTCATTTTTTTATTTTCGAACGAGGTTATGTTCTCTAACCTAGTGTTCATTTTAACTAACAATACAATTTACCATGTATATAAATTCGCATTAATATGCAATACGCTATCCACACAATCAGATCACAAGAATGTCTGGTGATCTGATGAATTACGGAACTGCATTCATTGACCCACCCCAAGATGCGATTTACAGTACACTATTCCTACACTGATATTGTGATGTCGATTATCGGACATTGAGCCCTAGGTATTCATAAACCTATGCTTTGATACTAAGCTATGACACCCTAAAATCCGGGGATCTGTTGACCAACCGTCAACTTCGGAAATACCAAAGAACGGATATAAGTATATATCGATACCACCTTGTTTAATCCATTAGTGGGATACATTCATGAGTCTAGGTAATCCGCATACATGCCCGACGCAAGCTATGAAGTTGGTGTCAAGATTACCTATGGATATCATGTGTCTCGATACCACACTGTCAAATCCCATTTCTTTGGGATCCATTTGATATACACATTCAATAAACATTTTATGTTATTTTCGCAACACATTTATTTTTATGAGGTTTAATTACAACCTCGTACAGTATACAATTGTTTAATCGATACTTTTACAAAGAATGCTACAAGCCCGCAATTCGACTTTCTTCACAATTGCAACTCTAATGGTCGTCCCTTTACGGTGTATACCTTGCACCCTAAAATGTTTTCCCATATAAGGGTGAGCCACGTCAGTGAGAGACTCATGGGGCTATTACCCCCCTTAAATGCACATGTAATGTTCACTTGGACACCTTCACATATATATCAACATTCCAATGGAATGATGCAACTTTAATGGAATACTACATGCCATGCCATGAAATGAGATGAAACTCACTCAATGCATGAAAAACTCGAGTCATCACAGACTCCCATCACAGAATGCATAGCCAATGTGTGATAACATCCATCTTCGATGAATTTCATCCAATGATCACTTTGAAACAAAATCAAGTTTTTAGAAATCAAAAATTACTTGGATGTTTCACAACCGAGGATCATTTATTAAGCAAAACATGTGTCTTTATGGGTAGGCAAATTTTAGGGTCTCCACATTTGACAGGCTTCTCATGCCTTCCACACACTTTCACGGGTTTTCACCGTTGGACATATGTCATAACCAAAAATCTTTGGTCTTTCACCAGAGGTATCTATCCACCTTGCTGCTACCCGACCTGAAGTTTTCATGCTCTGTGAATGAGTGGAACTCAGGTTGAACTTCTTTCAACGTGTTAGGTACTCAGCAACCACCTAGGGTGTGTGATGGCACCATGCCACAACCATGAATGCTATGCCTCGGCGCGTATGCAATGCATTATGCCGTACATGTCAATTCTGTCACATATGTAATGAAGCACCGCATATGGACAGTTTATCATATATCATGGACAATTATATCGAAAGCATATGATTTCCAACATTTCATCTCAATGTCAATATATTCGAACTCATATATCAACATTCAATAAATAACTATCCCCAAGTAAGTCAATCAAAAGCAAGCAAAGACAACTTGGTTCTCAAGACCAACTGTGGCGTGAGAGATGCCCACAAAACAGTCCACACATACCATCACAGGCCACACATCCAGCCCCACACGTGTTAGTGATGTGCCCTAGGGCAATAGTGTAATTGTTATTACTTTCATATTTCAATAATAAAAAGGCATTTTCATTATCATCTTCCATTTCTAATTTGGTGATTTACTCCTTGAATAGTTGATTCCCCTTTATGGTCATCAAATTAATGGAAGCTTGATAAATTAGAACCACGGACTTCAAATGGAATACTATTCTAAATTGTCCCTGGTCGTTCAATATTGGTGGAGCAATAGTGAATTAAGACTAGTATGGAGATTGATTGATGATCATGTTCTACTGATCATGCATATATGATATTAAGTCAGCTCATAAGTACATGTTGGTGAACATTGTACTGGATCGACCCATCATGAGAATACTAAATTGATTATAAGTCACAAGTACTTCTCATCATAATAATGTCTTCTTTTGTCCCAGCCGACCTAACACCATTATAGGTCCTTACATGAGAGCTTTATATTTTGACAGTTCAACATCATACACATGTCAAATTAGTAATATAGGCGCCAGTTGGACATGGAATAAATCATGTAGAGGGACGTGAGTGGATGAAAGGGATTGTCCCTCATTTTAGAGTGATATCCGTGGGCCCCTCAACATGTGAGATTGGAAATTGCATGGCTATGTTCAAATGAATTAATAAGGGTTATTAATGTCATTTGTATTATCAGTTTACATGGAGGTCGAGAAAATTGCATGATTGAACTTTACAAGGGAGACATAGTCCATAACTTGTGTTCAATTAAGATATCGTGAGAACAAGGGACTACGACATTTATTATGGATTTGGCTATGTTGAGCTATTGACATCCACATAATTTGGGTGGTCATAATTCCTTGCTAGAGGCCGCTTATGATCCGTGGGCTCAGGAAGCCAGACACGACCATTACTTGACATTATGTGGACTACGGGGTTCACACATAAATTGAGAGTGAAAAACCAACCCTTAGGCCTAAAATTGGTATTTAAGCCCAAGGGATCGCTATGCGGATGGATTCATTCATTTTTCACAATTGAGGGAGGCGACTAAGGGTTTTTCGTGAGACTTAACTCGATGCTAACACACTTGTTTCTCTTGGTTTCTAAGAAGGCTTGTTCGTGTGGATACACCGCCAGGGTGGAAGCGTCTATTTGCGCCTTTTCAGTTCGACAAGGAGAGGGTTTGTTGCCTACGATGCCGTGGAACAAGGATCTTCTAGTGAAAATAAAGGTATTCTTCTATCCTTGAATCATTTGATCGGATCACATGGATCCTTGGCTGGGTTAGAAAAGGCGAAATTTTAATTTTCATCTATGTAAGCTGTAATCGTATTAGGAACCCGATAGTGGTCACCAGGACCACTTATGTAAAACTTCGAGAAATGCAATTTTCTAAGAAATGATAAAAGCAGTAATTTTGTGGAAGAGAATGCAAAAATTTTCTAGATCTCGAGTGACAAAACGGACTTCATTGTTGGAATCATATCGTGAAATCTAGCTACCACGTCGAATTTCATTGAATTCCAAGACAGTCAATATTTCACGTTTTTCGAGGCATCGAGGCATCGAGGGTAGTACGGGATACTTGGCACGTGATGAGTGGTTCACAGAGTGCCACGTGTCAAGTGAAGGGTAAGTCAAATAAAGAGCCTAAGTGGGACCCATAAGAGACATGTGGAAACGTATGATTGGAGAGAAATCCAAGGTAGATGGATAAGGTGATAAGGGTAATCCAAGAGAGCCAATAGGGGGATGACACGTGGCAAGAGAGGGACACAACCATGACTTTAGACAAAGCAATTCGGTAGGAAGAGGAAAAAGGATGGGGAGAAGGGAGAGAAGACGAAGTAGAGAGAGGCTCTACATTCTCTCTAATTTCGGCGATTGGACCATTAGTTTTGGTGAAGAAAGAGGGAAAAGTCCTTCCTCGCAACAAGAGTTGCAAGTAGAGATTGGAAATGGGAGTTTAATTAAAAATTTGAGAAGTAGGTATTCTCCTACTTTGGTTATTTTCTACCACCAAGAATTTGTGTGGTGGTGTTTTGCTCTAAAGGGGAATGTTTGGTTGCATTTTGAACCATGGGAAGTTACGATCCTTAGCTAAATTTAGGATTGGTTTCAGGTGGTAAATAAAGAGATTTGATAGTGAGTCCCTTTAGGTAAATTGTAGCCACATTAGTAGACTTGATGTTAGGGTTTTGAGATCCACCCCAATCGGACCTCCACATAACCTGAGTTATGGTGCATTTTACCTTGAATAGTCTAGTGGAAGATTTGGTCGGGATTGGCTAGCTAGGAGTTAATGGCTAGGAGTCAACGGACTAGGAGGCGACAGCTAGGAGTCCAGCCCCGATGGGAGCTGCCGGCTAATAGTCAGCCAGCTAGGGGCTGGCCGGCTAAGAGTCAGCCGGCTAGGCACTGACCGGCTAAGAGTCAGTTGGCTAGGAGCTGATCGACTACGAGTCATTCGGCTAGGTGCTAGCCGGCTAGGGACATGTGAGGCCTCTAACTTCGGACGACCATAACTTCTTCATCCGAACTCCGTTTCAGGTGTTCTTAGACTCTCTGGAAAGCCCATTGAGTCAAGATTCCAGCCATTACCTGTGGAAGATAGTGGGTGATTGTAACATTTCTGAAGTCTATGTTTTACACCAAGTGTGCGAGGGGTTAGCTATTCATGGCTGAGACCTCAAACCCGGACGACCATAACTTTTGATCAGAACTCCATTTAGATAATTTCTTGGACTCTATGGAAAGATATTTGAGTCTAGAATCTGACCATTTTCCTATGAGTGGTATATTGTGCTCATGCAATTTCTGAAAAAATTGGTTGTTACTGCTTGAGTATTATAATCAGCAGTATGGAATGACATGTTGAATAACTTGTTGGTTGTGTGTAAATTATGTTAGTATATCACGTTTTATATTTATATTAACATGAATTTTCATGAAGAATGGAATTTCACATTTAAATATGCCGCGGGGATATAGTAGAATAATAGGTGTAAGTGCATGACCTTAGGTTTTTGAGTTTTATGTCGGAAGGGTTGATATTCAAAAAAACTATTTGGTAAGAGTATGTCCACTACAATACTCGGAGGGTTGTCCACCAAAAACTATTTATTGGAGTATGTCCACAAATTATATCGGAGGGTTGACAGCAACTCAGCGTCGGTGTCCAACGAGTTTTCTAAGAGCATGATATCTTTGTTTCGAAAGCAGTTTTCTATAGGGTTGCATGTATGAGAGGGGAGTTAGTGGGGACTCGGTACATAGGATAGAGCGAGTCCATTTATAAATCCATTGAGCTGTAGACATTCGGTGTTAGGAATATTGCATATTTATGAATGTGTGTGTGTTTGGTCATTGCATGAGTACTTAGGTGGGAGTAACCCGCAGTAGTAGATTATCACTACTAGGCTTTGCTCACCCATCCCAAAGGCTGAGTCCCCCACTGGGTGCTCTGGGTCCAATATGGGTGGTTGACTCGCATATGAGGCCACATATGGGATGAGAGCCGGACACGACTTTGTTTTGTCTTGTATTATATTCGAATAGAACCAAAATATGTACACCTTTTTGGTATAAAAAGAGACTATGATTATAGTCTATCATCTATTTTTGTATATTGTAAATTAAATATTCAAGAATGGGTCTGATATATGAGACATGTGGTGTCGGGTGCAAATATCACAGGAGTTTCGTGGGTTAATGGGTTGTCAAAGCGGGACCCCTTAGGATTGGGGTGTCAAACTTGTGACCACGGTGATCGATACATGAGTTTCTTTATTTTCCTATGCATATGATGGCGTAAAGATTCGTCTAATATGTTAAAAATCGGCACATGCTTAGATGATGCATATGATAGGTATAGTTTATTAAAATGCGTATCTTTATGCATAGATGATCAAAGGATTTGTGTAGTTCATTAAGGATCGTGTCTTTATGCATGGTTGATGCATACAAACATATATGGTTATGTAAAAGGCGGTATTAATTCTAGAATCATAAAGGGCAATGGTACTAGGAGAAAGAATGTTAATTTGATTAACAGGACAGCGGGACTACTGCATGGGGCGCTGCCCTGGACCCCGGGGCAACCATCTTTTTGAAAAATGTAGGGGTTTATTTTGAATTCGAATTCTAACCATTAAGTTTGCATTTAATTAGTAACATTTGAATTGACAAATTCTACAATTAAGTTTGCATTAATTTGTAGCGTTTCAGAATTAATTCTTACTGAGTCTCAAATTCTTCTGATTAAGTTTGGACCAATTCATAATGTTTGAGAATTAATTCTTACAATTATGCTTGAATTAATTAGTAACGTTTCAAATTAATTCTGAAGATAATTCAAACAAAAATTTGCCTATAAATACAAACGGTCACGATGTTTACAGGAAATAGATTCTACAATAAAGTGTGAGACTACTTAATTATTATGTTTTCTTGAAAAGTATATACCTGACTATAGCAGAAAATGACTGACACTTGAACCCAGTGCTTGAAATTGTGGATGTTTAATTTAAATATTTGTTTATTTTAGGATATATGGTGAAATATGGCTTTGTGTGTTGTTTAATTTTAAGCATTTTTGGGATATGTAATCTGCATCGACATGCGTGTCGTGTTATTTTCTTGTAATTGTTATAAGTTTATATAGTATAAACACAAAGTTTAACAAAAAGAGAGAGAGAGAAGAATAAGCTGCTCATGGATGGAGATCACTCAAAATCACAAAAGGCGTAGGAGACGCATTCTTCTCAAACTTTTATTTGATGGTGGAACCATTGACACATTAGGAAAATCCATGGAGTTGGAGTTTGTACTTAGGATTGACCTTTGATATTCATATTGGCTTATGAAGATCAATCTAGTTTTAGGCCATGCTATGACACGTTTAATTTATGCCATTATTACATGCATGTGATGATATGAATGGTATGATGGATGAATTATATGGATTCAAATACAGGATTAAAATATAAGGTAATATCTCTCTAGAAATTAAGTCATAAAATGCCTATAATTTCACACTTGTCAAGACCGATTGACTTCACGCCAGGTCATGCAAGCGGGTATGTGTAAATCATCTTAGTAAGGCATGATGGATAATGGTGATATCCATATATATGAGTTTGGTGGACTTAACAAGGTTTCAAAAGCGGAGTTTGGACTGGGGGCATTAATGGGATTTTACCTGCCGGCATGTCATTGTCAAGTCTCATGGGAATCCAAGAATTGCATTAAAACCTGTTGATGGTGGTTACTACCTAAATAACTGCCGAACTTGCGGTGACCAACCAAAGCTTGCCGGGGTAGTGAAATATGGATCTTGAGGACACTAAAGTCTCAAATATTGAGATTTATCCAATTAAAATAAGAGGGTTAAATATTTCGTATAATTAGTGGGAGGGATTTTTATGCCTCTCATATTTAATTCTAAAATACTTTGCATATTACTTGTAGATAATGGCGGAGTAACCACGGAAGCCTGACTTTGTCAACGCGATTGGTGTAGGAAGGACAAGGCTTCGATGGGACAGACTTCCTTGAGTGGCACAAAACTTGAGAGAATCGTTTATAATGTGAAACGAGAGTTATATGTCCAAGATGAGGAGCTATCCTAAAGACTTACAACAAATGCTCTAGGGCTCAAAGGGATACTTATAGTAAGCATCGAAATGATTCGAGTTGATGTTAAATACCTAAATGCCCACCACCGCCCAGACTCACAGGCTTGAGAAGCGGATGGTTAGGAAATGGAAGAGCATTTACCATGATGATGGCCGTCTCAAAAATGTTCAAGAAGCAAGAGCCCGCATTGAGGGTTTTGCCACCATAAAGGCATTACTTTCTATGAGAAAATGGTTCTTGACTGACTCGATCGACCCTCTGTCTGTGCTTAAAAATGAAGGAGCTACAAAGATCATCTTGAGAATCTTGGTCTTACGATTAGCGAAATTGGCCAGTAATATCATTCTCAAATCTACGATGCCTTGATGGTTTGTTATGATTCTAACATACATAACATGGGCTTTGAGTTCGACATGAGGATGCTTAAGACTAGAACAAAACATTAAGACTACTAGTAATGTTACGATGGTTCAAGGGTAAGGGTAAGGTCCCACTGAGAAGAGGAAATGGGTAACAAAGGGCAAGGCCAGGGATAACAAGAAGCCCAAATGAAATCACGATACTAAAGGAAAAAGCCTAAAACTAAGCGACCTAAGGCTAGGAACGAGGAAGAGCGATACTTTTATCTGATAGGCAGTCATTGGAAGAGGAATTGCAAAGGCTGTGGAAGGTTTGAAAGAAAAAGAGGGGTGATGAGACTACATCTTCATGTATTTATGTAATAGAAGTCAATTTATCTACTTACTGTTTCCTTAAGGTATTGGATCACAGGTTGTGGATCTCACATTTGTGTAAATATCTGAGACCACTGAAAACAGTAGATCATTGGCTATTTAAAGGCGAGGTGGACCTGAGGTAAATGATGAAGAGTTACTGCTAGCTGGCGGGAACTTATTGTTGTAGTTGCACTTCAAGGACTAGTTTTGGAATTAGATAATTGTTATTATGTTCTACTTGATGATGGAATATCATTTCCATTTTTGTTTGGACATGGTTGGATTCTCTTTTATTAATAAGAATAATACTTACTCCATTTATTGTGGTGATATCTTTTATGGGGATGCTTACTTATCAAATGGTCTCTATATCCTAAACCATGACAATCCAAATGCAAAAAAGTCCATCCCATAACGCATTAATACCGGTTTAGATCCTATTTGTCAGTTTTGGCTTACAACCTATCTTGTGATCTGTCGTTTAGGCCATATAAAAGAGAAATCGTATTTCCAAGCTCCATTAAGATGGACTTTTACATTCATTCGATTTTGAATCTTATGAAGTATGTGAATCTTGTTTGCTAGGCAAATGACCAAAGCACCCTTTACAGGTCAAAGTGAAAGCGTTGATGACTTATTAGGCCCTTGTATGCTTGTGTATGTGGGTCGATAAAGTTCTATTGTCGAGGAGGAGGCTACTAATACTTCATTACCTTCTGATTGGTATAGTAGATATGGTTATCTCATATGATGAAACACCATAAGGATGATTCTTCTAAAGGTTTCTAACATTCAGAATGAGGTACAAAGGCAACTTGGTAAAAGTATAAAAAGCTCTTGAGCAGTCCGAGATGAGGTGAGCCTAAAGCGAATTTTGATGACTATCTTAAAGATTGTGGAATAGTTTCCCAGTGGAAGCTCCAACACAAACACCCCAATGGAATGGTGTTTTAAAACAGAGAAATAGAACCTTAGTAGATATGGTTTGATCAGCGATGAGTCAAATAAGATTTTCCAATATCCCTTTAGGGGTATGCAGCACAGCTGCTTGCATTTCTATGCCCAACCACATTCCATCTAAGTGGGTTAAAGACACCATATGAGATATGAGACTAAGGAAGCACTCTAGTTTATTAACTTTCTTAAAATTTGGGGTTGTGAAGCTTATGTGAAGTGTCAAATCTCTGACAAATTAGCACCTAAATTAGATAAATTCCTTTTTGTGGGGTATCACAAAAACAAGAAAAGGATCTGCTTTTCGATAGTTTAGAGAACAAAGTGTTTGTTGCTCAAGAAGTAGCTATATTTTTAAAAGAGCACATATCAAAGGAACTAGTGGGGGTAAAAATTCGAAGCAGTGAAATTTGGTACCACAAGAAGCGATGAATCGGTTATGGAAACTCAGCGGGTTTCTGAAGATGTTGTTAAACTTCTGTAGTACCGTAAGACTAGAAGGAATTACGGTAGGATCTCGATCGAGAATCCCGAGAGATATGGATTTCTTGTAACGACCCGATGTGATGTCATTCCATAAGCGAAGGATGTGATGTGAGGCCGCATCTTACCAGAGGCCATATCTGAAGTGGAACTCAGATGAGATGGCTAGAAGCCATTTAAAATGCGAGATGCGATCCATGTATGATAATCAAGTTTGGACCTTGATTAAATCCACGGCATGATTCTCAAGACTATAGAGATTGCAAGGGAGTCTTCAAAGAAGACTGACATGGATGGCAATGTGTATACAACTACAAGGCACGATTGGTTGCAAAAGGGTTTTCACAGAAGCAAACACGTAAGTGTTGACTATGATGAAACTTTTTCACCGATGACTATACTTAAGTCCCATTAGAATCACTACATTGCCATAGATCAGTACTACAGTGCTTAGGATATGGAAAATGGATGTCCAAACAACATTTCTTAATGGAAAAATTGCTCGGATATTATGAATGACACAGTGAGAGGTTTTGAATCAAATCTAGGAGTATTTGGGGAAGGTATGCAAGCTTCACGAGATCATTTAGCTGGATCAAAACGGTATCTTGAAGCTAGAATCTTCGTTTGATGAAACTTGATGCAAGTATTTGGTTTTATCCAAAAATGAAGATGAACCATGTTTAAGAAGGTTATTGGGAACTACGATAATCTTTTCTAGTGCTTTACATTGATGACATCTACTCATTAAAAATGACATCCCAGCTTTGTAGATGTCAAGTCTTTGGCCCCAAGTGGTTGTTTCTCAATGAAAGACTTAGGTGAGGCAGCTATATTCTAGGCATTAAGATCTATAGAGACAAATCTAAAAGAATGATTGGCTTAAGTCAGAGTACATATATAGACAAAGTATTGAATAGGTTCAGTATGCCAAAACTCCACAAGAGGATTTTTGCCTATGTGTCTGTGGCATTAGTCTAAGCAAGACTCAGTGTCCAACGATGCAAGATGAGCGAGACCGCATGAGTAAGATTCCATATGCTTTTGCTATTGGTTCTATCATGTATGCTATGTTGTGTACTCGACCGGATGTGTCATATGCCTTAAGTATGACTAGCAGATACCTGTCAAATCCCGGTGAAAGTCACTGGACAGTAGTTAGAATATCTCCTTAAGAAAAATTACTTTTAAGAAGATTTAGAATACATTCTTAATTTATGGAAGGCGAGGAAGATGAAAGGCTAGTTGTAAATGGTTACAACGATGATAGCTTCAGTCCTAATAAGGATGGTTTCATGTGCGGTCGGGTTTGTGTTTTTGTTTGAATGGAGTCTTTATTGGTTAAAGGAGAGTTCAAAAGCGAGACATGAAGTGGTCGGTTCTACTCACAGGAAATTGAGTATATGGCTGCATCGGAAAGCGCGATAGCGAGAAATTGTTGGATCAAGAGTTAGTCTTAGACTTGAGAATTTGATTTCCTAGTATCTCGAACCTGTGGACCTATTTTGTGGTAATAATGGGGCTATAACCTGAAGCTAAGGAACCCTAAGAATCACACGGAGGATCTAAACACATACTTAGGCATTTTCATCTCATCAGAGATTGTGTGAGAGGAGATGTTAAGATATCAAAGTATCTACTAATGACAACGTTGGATCCACCAACTAAGCCACTCCCCGCAAGCGAAAGCATGAGAGTCATATTAGATTATTTGTGGTATAAGATACATGTCAGATTGGCCCTAGTCTGCAGTGGGAGATTGTATTACAATTGTTTGTGAACTCATATTTCAATAATAAAGGGGGCATTTTCATTATCTTCTTACATTTCTAATTTGGTGATTTTACTTTCTACATGAATAGTTGATTCCATATGGTCATCAATTTATGCGACTTGATAGTAGAACCACCGAGACTTAGATGGATACTATTCTAAATTGCCCCTTTGTCGTTCATTATTGATTGGAGCAATAGTGAATTAAAGACCTTATGGGTTGACTAATGATCATGTTCTACGATCGGCACTTATATGATATTAAGTCGGCTCATAAGTAGTGTTGGTGAACATTGTATTGTATCGACCCATCATGAAAATACTAATTAATTATAAGTCACCCAGAAGTACTTCTCATCATAAGCTTACTAATGTCTTACATTTTTGTCCTTTGACCCTAACACCACCATAGGTCCCTACATGAGGAGCTTTATGTTTTGACACGATTCGACATCATCGTAATAGGGTTAGTAGCCCTAGGTGTAGTTGGATATAGAGATAAATCATGTAGAGGGGCGTGGAAGGTGGATTAAAAAGTTTGTCCTAATTTTAAATATCATGGGCCCTCGGCAGTATTAGGCCCAGAGTGCAGCTAATGTGCTCCCAAATAGTTAATAAGGGTTATTAATGTCATTGTATTATCAATTTACATGGAGGTTGAGAAAATTGTGTTGGATACATAAAAGTGTGACAATTATATAGGGTTTTAAGCCCCTCAGTTCATGTTTTACGCTTCCGCATTTGTATGAAACAGGTTGCTTTGACCTTTTCTCGTTTTTATGCGTGTGCGGGTTGTTTGATGTCAGTACATTTTTTCGTGATGGTTTTACGGATTCGGAGGACGACTGTAGATCATCTTTTTGTCAATTACGGATCTTTGTCGAGGCCGCTTTTTGGGAAGTTCTAAAGTGAAGTGGAATGCAGTTGTAGGAACCATGTGCAGTACCACATTGGTGTCTTAGAATTACCCACATACTGATGGAAGCGGTGTGACGTGGTACGTAGCGCGAATATAAGCGATGCGGTACCATGGTATTGGATACCGGTGGACTTTTGAAGATGCAGGTACCAGCGCAATCTTCTTGGATTTATTGAATTTCGATCTTGGTGCAAGGACAGCTCATCTTTTCGATCCCCATGATATCACTAATGAGGATTATGTGTTCGCCCACTTTAGAGACTGGGATGGAAGGAGATTTAGATTACAGGGCTTTGGCTCACAACAACTGAGTGTTTTCACTTGGCACACTGCCTAGGGGTTCTAAAGTAGAGTAGTTAAGTTTCTTCGATTATGAGTTTTTAAGCCTTTACATAATCTTTCAGTTGAAGTTTTATAGCGGTGTTCATTGAGAGACTGCGTTTTTTATATCTCAACCTTACAGTGAAGTGTTATTTCTCAATTCACGTTTACTATTAGTGTTCGAGCCAATTGTGGATCAATTCCTCAGCTTTAATGGAGTTCTAAACCTCCGCATTAGGTTTGCGGTGAAGCCGGCCCCTTCAAGGTAACAACCCTCAATCCCTCTTACATTGGCACAATAGGTTGGCTATGATATTAACACTTGCGAGGAATTCTTATAAAACCTTGAGTTTGGCATCCTTTTGACAACGTGTGAAGATGAGAGATTCCTAGGTACTGCGTTGTGCTTGATCTCAAATGCAAACTAAGAGTCCAAACAAATTGTTTGAGCAAGTGTTTGGTATCATTCAATTATTCTTTGTCTTACAAAAGCTTTTAAAGTTAAATCCCCCATCAAAGACCATTCATCAATGGCTCCTAGATGAGATTGTAAGTGAGAGGTGGGTGTTACCTAGTTGGTGGTGAGCATAAACCTTTGGATCCTATCAGTCGCCCTTCTTGTTTTACAATAGTTTAAGTCAATCGGTTAATAAATCAATCAATAAAACCCCCCAGATTTTACTCTAATTGCACATTCATTGGAAAGCAATCCCTAAGGATCATCTAGGAAACCACTCATAGCTAAAATGACACATGGACTCCACGGTATTATAATGTAAGCGACATCAGTTCCTACACTTGGGAATAGTACAACCACGTGAAATGAATGACATTTTGGCGCCCGTTCTTTGAGAATTAAGCGAGTACTCTAGTTGATCCAGAGAGCTAGTGGTAATTTTCTAAATTTGCATTGGAATCTGGTACGTTCTCTACCTTTTCCTTTAATTCTTTTTTGTAGATATTATAAATTGAATTACATCTAGTTAGGGTAATATTGGTGCATGTCGGTTTGGGCTAGAGTGACGAACAACGCCGACTATGGAGATTATACCTCAAGGACATCTTGAAGAGTCCACACTAAGCAATTTGTTACAAGAGAACCCTAATTCTCAAATGGAACATCCCGGGAATCAACAAACTCTTTTTAATCCAAATGACCAAGAGTTACCTGATAACCCACAAAGACCTTATGAGCCTCCACAACAAGGAGATGGTGTTGCACCGTCGACAACCCCGGCGACAGGAGGGGGAAATGTTAATTTTCAGCAAATTCCATATCGAGCTCCCCTTACCCCTTTACCTAATGTGGAAAGAACCCTTTGAGGAGATTATGACCTTAAGGGCATGACAAACTCATGTATTCCCACACAGAGAGGCTAACCAATTCCTTATGAAGTCGGAGATGATTCGTCTTCTCCTTGTGTATCAAGGGGTAGACTCTGAGAACCCCTACTCATTCATGAGAGATTTTGAGTATGTTTGCAGTGCTTTCCTTTCCACAGGATCGCCCCTCCATATAATTTGTATGGTTTTATTCCCATTCTCTCTGAAGGAAAAGGCTAAATATGGTTTCACTCTCTTGCTCCTAATTCAATCTTTACTTGGGAAGACATGCGAAATGAATTTCCGAATAAATTCTTCCCTCCCGCACGTAGTAATGCACTCATGCAAGCAATCCAAAACTTTTTTGAAAAACCGGGTGAACCTTTTGCTATCGTATGGGAAAGATATAAGGACCTTCGCCACGCTCTCCCTCACTATGGTTTAGATGTTGGACAAATTGTTGCATATTTTCACCAAGGACTATCCCTGAATAACAAACAATACATCCAAATGATGTGTGCGGGAGAGTTCTATGAGAAAAGCGCTAGGGAGGCGGTCACGATTTTGATACAATAGTGAAATCTTTCGAACTTAGGAGACTAATACATCCCTAGATCTTTGCTAAAGTGCATAGTACACCTCTGAGGAGGAGGAATACATCACTTAAGAAAATGATGACTACTTGTGAAAATAGCCAATTTAACTAGGAAATTAGAGGCCATTAAATTGAAAAGGTAGATAGAATTATTTGTTGTACCCAGGTATCTTGATTTGCCTATGGGACCTGGAATGGAGAAGTCATGCATCATTTGCGATGACCTCATTCATTCAATCCTTAACTGCTCTAACCTTCCTCAAGTCAAGGGAGCAATCCAAATAGAGCAAGCTACTGCTCTTAATTACCAAAGGAAGCAGCCCGATTCTCATACTAGAAACTTATAATCGGGTCGGAATTAAGCACCGATTTTTTAGTTGGAAGAATGAGGGAGGCAAGGCTCCATTTGCAGATAACGAGGCCGAACTTTGAAGCAAGGTTTTTCAAATCAAGCCCCTCAATTTCAAAATCAAGGTCCTCAAGGATTTCCTGCAGTCTTGAGGTTTCCGGCCCTGGCACTCGAGGGAGTCAAAACCAACAGCACACCAGCCTCCACATAAGAGAGAAGTTTGGAGGACATTGTGACATAGTTTGGAGTCGGGCTCAACAATCCACTAACCTTGAATTTCAGACTACCTTAAATGATGTGATATCCCAAATCACTAAGTTGAGCTCTTCTATAGACGATTTCTAAAAGAAAAAGGGAAAACTCCTTCTCGAGACCATCCAAAACCCCGAGGTCAAATAGTGTTGAATCTCAAGTCCAAACGATGTAACCTTGGACATTACAAGTTTAACCACTCTTGAGTGGAAAAGCAATTGATAAAACCATTCAGCCCAAAGAATTGTCCAAAAGAAACAAAGATGGCGCAAAATGAACCATTAAGGGATGATGGGGTGTCAAAATAAGCCCTTTTGTTCCCAAAGCAGGATGTTGTTGATGTTCGACTAGAAAAATAAAACTTCCCATGTCCACTCTACTCCATACCCTCACCCAGGTTGAGAGCCTAAGAGAGTGAACAATCACTGCGAAATGCGTATTTGTTCGAACAGGGTTAAAGGTAAATGATGAGCGCTTAAAACACTCATATCATACCCGCGTCTGTCTTTTGGTTTTAGCTCTATCTTATAGTTCATCGCAATTTATAATGATATCTGATTTTGTTGTGTGAATGGCGAGGGTGGAACGGCCCGGTTTTGGGATCATTTTGGGCGAGAGAGAAGAAGAGCGAAGAATTTGCAGCGAGGAACATCGCGGCGTACCATCCAGTCCGCGAGAAAGAGGAAGTCGACAAGAAGTGAATAAGTACGGCCTTCTGCGTCGCGACGTCAACGCGATTTCTGCCTCAACATCATTAAAAGCAAAGGGACCAGAAATCGATGGGGGGATCGGAAAACATACGGACGAGGGCATGGAAAGCATAGTAGCAGCGACCCAGATCAGTGGAGAAGACACTTGCTTTTGTATTTTCTTCTTTTTTGAAAAACGGCTGATGATTTATAGATTGATTAAGTGTATAATCAAGTCTAGTATGTTCTAGATTCACATCTAGGGTTTTGTTGAACCCTGTCACGATTGCATGGATTAAGATTTTGATTTTCGATTTATTTGCCCGACTTGTTTGCATCTACTCTATATCTGCGATTTATATACATCTGATGTCTAGCCAACATTGGCATGATCTTGCTGGGTATCCGATATCGAGAGGTAAGGATGCCCAAGGATTCGATTAGAGCGACCCTCGGTCAATTCGGTAAATAGAGATATCCCGATTCCGAGGGTGGCGATTAAGGTTAGAACATTTAAGCGTTTCGGAGCACTGGGTTGGGGTAGAGATACACTTCAGCCTGGCCCAGCCGAAATAGGCGGATACGCCTCGAGATAGGGTATCTAGTAGGCACAGGGTGTCACTCATAGTCGATAAATCTGAATAGGCCCGAATAATAATTCCCCCGGAGTAGTTCTCCATCAAAGAGAGTGTCGGGGAGACAGGCCCTAGTCTCACAACACGGTGATTTACTAAGATAAATTAGTTTGGTTCCAATCTCACACCTTAGTTAATTAGTCATTCAAAGCTTACGTCGGATAATATTCAAAGGCTAAATTTCAATAGTCATGAAGCCTCCCCGTGGATGGAAATATACGTATAGGTACATTATATTACTTAATCTGACGAGCGTGCATAGCACATAGGCATATATATTTTACACATCCAAACACCCCGACTGTCGAGTTTTGGCACGTTGCCGGAGAAGTTTAGTGTTGATATTGACAACAAGGCAATTAGATATTACTCTGGAATTTTCTTTTTTATTTTTATTTTACTTTTACATATGCTGGTAATTTGGTCTTTATGTTTCGTGTGTGATTGTAGTCAAGGTTACAATGGGTGCTTGCGAAGACGGGGTCAGGTTGAACTACATTTGTTTGATCCTGAGCCGGAAAGAACCTTACACCCAGTTCTGTAGGCGAAATCATATTATAGAAATCTAAATGCGGGAATAGCCTAGAAGAGCACGATCATGGTCATGAGCAAAAGCGAGCCCTTGAGGACATGATGGGAATAATGGTAGGAATCATGCACCCGGGCCGTTTATACGGCTAAAGATGATCCATTCATGTTGCTAAAGGGGAGTTTGCCTACCACCTACGGTTGTTCGGGCGACTATCCGAAGACCACCTAATGGGGCAAACAACCGAGGTTGAGTCGGTGACCTTACGAGGATGCATCAGGCGTCTTGTTCCATGGATTACGATGAGAATCCGAATATGCATTTTGATAACTTCCTTGAAGTGCGAAACATGATCAAGTACAATGGGGTCACTGAAGAGGCACTCAGGTTGAGATTGTTTCCACTCTCACTAGGAACGACTTAGTGCAGAAGATCCTGACAAAGTTCTTCCCACCTGTAAAAATTGCACAACTTGTGCAAGAGATCAATACATTCAGACAGCTAGAGGGAGAGAACATGGTAGAGGCATGGGATAGGTTTCATGGTATTAAGGAGATTACGCATCACGGAACTAACGAGATGGATGCAAGTCCACACTTTTCTATAATGGTGCTTAGGGATGCAACTGGAAACCGATGATTGATGCTTGGCGGGAGAGCTAATGAAGAAGACTACGGACCAAGCATATGAAATAGGAGGGATCTTTACTAATACCAATCGGTGGCCCTAGAGATAGGATTTACACAGTGAAAATTTGTGGGCGACAGATAACAAGAGATACTTAATCACAGGACTACTCATGTGCATAGTTTACTAAATAGTTGACTGGCGTAGTACCATGAATACCATCTGAGACCCGGCCCGCATGGGAGTGTGTGGTCTGTGGAGGATAGCACAAATGACCGCAGAATAACAGAGTCGGAGACGACAAACGAGTAGAGCATACCGGTGCATGTGTCGAGATTTAATCGGTAATAACAACGGGGTGTGGGAGCAACAACTATCAGAACCAGAATCAGGGCCAAGGGTGGCGTAGTAGTCAGAACAATCAAGGTTATGGATGGAGGAACAATGAACAACGCTACCACCACCCGGAACAGGCAAACCACCACCCGAGAAAGGTGGACTGGAGCAGAGCCTTAGCAAATGCTTACCTCGCATACCGCCTTTATGAATGAGACAAAGGCGAATATGCAACACCAGGCCACCCAATTGAACAATCAAGCAGCGCAGTTGAGAAACTTAGAGGTATAAATGGGCCAAATGGCCAACCTATTGACAGAAAGGCAGCAGGGTTCCTTACCAAGCAACTCAGAAGTGAACCCGAGACGGGAAGGGAATGAACATGTCAAAGCAGTCACATTGAGAAGTGGTAGGGAATTAGCAATACAGGGGCAACCACCAGTGATAGGGGAGGTAGAAACTGAGGAAGCCATCCGAACCAGTCAGAATGACAAGACAGAAAGGGAGCAGCCCCAAGAGAAAAAATGTGTGGGAAAAGAAACTGAGGCAAAGGATCATCGATCCTGATTGAACCCAGCCTTGATTTCGTACCCCAACCTCGAGGAATAAAGCCCGAATAATGATTCCGCCAAGTTTATGGAAGTGTTCAAGAAACTGCACATCAACATTCCATTTACTGATGCTTTGGAACAAATGCCCAGTTATGTCAAAATTTTGAAGGATGTATTGTCAAAGAGGAGAAGAATGTAGTGCCATCCTTGAGGAGAAGGCGCCCATAGCTAAAGACCCGAGGCGGTTTCACTATCCCACCACCATCGAGAACCTTGATCTTTGAAGGCTACATTAGCGGCTTAGGAGCTAGTATTAATCTCATGCCTTTATCCATATTTAGGCGTTTGGGGACCAGGTGGCTCGCCCAATAGGGTCACACTCCCGAGTTAGCGGTCACACTCCTTAAAGCA